>CM031377.1:442660-1042660 GCA_018208015.1 Medicago ruthenica | reverse complement strand
TAAAAAAAGTCATAGATATTTTACATCAATAACATGGTTTTTTTTAGGGAACATCAATAACATAGTTAACAAACCGAAAAAGTAAAACTACTGTAATTTATGTAATTTGGACGTTCTCCGTCAACACATACATCTCTTTGTCCTCTTCATATATCTCTTAAATATTTTCTTTTAAAAACTCGATATCTGATTCAAGAACCGACTAATCCAAGAGGTATCGTCCACTTACTAATGCCCCATTTAAAGACATATCATAACTTTGTATGGACTTAGCCCATCGAAATTGACGCTAAGAAAATCGATCCTGAAACCTTAGATATATTGGACATTTCTAGTTCGGTCGTGGATTGGAGTCTCTTCAGCTGATCCGTATCATATACAAGATCACTTTGTTCACTTTGTTTATTCCTCAGGTGTGTTGCGAGCTCGACACTCTTTTATGCAGCTTATTTTGCTCTCTTGCGCTTGGGTTTTGTGGAATGAGAGAAATAATAAATTATTTAAAAACAAAGAAAGTTTCATTCACCAATTGTTAGATAAAGTTAAGTTACATTCCTTTTGGTGGATAAAGGCAACTCATGTTAACATTGGTTTAAGCTTTCATATTTGGTGGTCGAACCAGTTTGTTTGTCTGAGCATCGACTAACATGTCTTTGTAGGCTTTGTTTGTGACTTGATTTTGTTGTAAACTCTTGAGGTCTTTTTTTGGCACACCTTGTGCTAAAGAAGATTCTCCTTTGGTGTTAATATATTATATTTTTTGCTTGTTAAAAAAAAAGTATAAATATAATTTATTCAACCTGATGATTGATCGGTCTTATAAACATTTGATATTAATGTTTGGCAAAAATGCATTTTTGATCAACCTATTTTTAAAAAAATAAACTTTGGTTCCGTATTATTAAAACTAACTTTTTGATCTCCCAATTTAACTTTTTTCTTTCTTTTGGATTTTACTCTCTTGTCTCATTTTTCAATATATTTTGATTTGCATCTAAAATTTATTGAGTAATTAAAACTAACAACTTAATAATATTTTTAAAACCATGTTTGATATGTTTGGTTGATTGGTGAGATTGTAAAATCATGGTGAACCATCATGATTTTGTGAATCTGTAAAGTGTAGCTTTTGCCGCTCTCCGTGTTAATTTCGTCAAGGTGCTAATTTAATTTGTCGACTAACTTAGATAAGTTACAGTATTCATTAAGTGCGTGTATACCACTACCAGTTAAGCAATATTGCCAAGAAGTAAAAATATTTGTTCATGTTTGTATGTGGTTATGATGAAGAATAAATCTGACTGTTATTTTAAACTTTGGCTACAAATGCGGCTAGAAATTACATGTACTTGAAGTTAGATGGATATTTCCACTTCTTCTATCTAATTTAAGACCATTCATGACGATTGAGCGGTTTGCTTTAAATCATTGGGAGGTGGTAGAAACAAAACATTAATGAGTTTACATTACAGAGTGTCAAATGTTCAAACCTTATATACCCACTTCCCAATTGCATGCTCCATACTAACCATCAAAATGAGAATCACTCTATACAAATATTGGTTTGCATTGTATGGCTACTTTTTTGTTATTGTTTTTAGTGTGATAACAATAAGCTTGGTTGGTTTTATGCTCAACCAACACAAAGCTTTCTTCATTTTTGGAGATCTCTATAGTGGGCAGTGGTAACGATGATTTCGTTGCTACCACGACCTTAGTTGACCTCCTCCATATGGTCTTGATTATCTAAACACATATCTAGTGAACATTTTTCTAGTGTCCCAATCATCCCCGATCTAATTGGTATGATCGAGTTTTATCATTACTACTAAAAAACTTTACACTAGCAAGAGAAATTTATATAAGAGAAAACGTGAAATTCTGCAATATATATTTTCAATTTTTTTATTAATGCTTATATATTTTCAAATAAATCCACATGCATATCGACCAATCATAATTGTTTCTACTATATATATGCATGTCTCATGTCACATGTGTATGGTGTATTTAATTAATGTGCATCTTTTTTGTTAATTACAGGTTTTGGAGCTTACACTTCCATATTTGAGCCCACTACTAGTCGGAGAGAAGCTTGTAATTGGTGCCAATTTTGCATCCACTGGATTGTATTCAAGGTTTGTAAGTGTAATTAAACTATTAATTCAATTCAAATGGTTTTAAACATCAATTCTACCAAACTATATTTTTTTATGGGTAATTAAGAATAAGATAATTTAAACTTTGCTCTGCTCTAAGCTTAAACCACATCATAAATCTGTCCGATAATTTGACAAAAGGCAAGCTTTGATGCAAGAACCTCCTCACAAACAATTGCAAGCATATTAACAATGTGATGCTATAATGTTTGGATACTAAAGGATGAGTTCTTAGGAAACAATGTGATGCTTCCTTGCATCCCATAAGATGGATGAAATAACAATGCTAGCTAGTAAAGAAAACTCAATCAGAGAGATACTTAAGAAGAGAATGGGTGTGTGTGTGTTTAAGCATCAAATTGAAGTAAGCAAGTTTAAGATATGAGGTTTCTGAGAACAATGAAAAGCTTAGAGAAAAATATTGAAAAGAAAGTTCACCATATCTAGCTTTGATTGAGAAAACTGTGACGAAAAGTCAAGAAATAGATTTGGAAAGCCCTGAGATATTGTTTCCTTCGAGCATGGTTTGCAGACGGAAAGAGTCCTTGTCGTCTTCAGTATGTGAAAGTTGTTGAATGAACGAGGAAAGGAAGGAACCCCTTAAAGTCTTAAACCGTCTATGAAATGTTGAAGGGTGAAACAAACACTCAAGAGAAGTGTCTTATTTTGTTTGTCAAGAAAGTTTTTGCGCACAAAGAATGCTTTTGGAATGTTTGGATGATGAACTATAAGAGAATTCAAATTGTATCGTGTCTGATCGTAAAATTGTTTTAATAATATTTTGTCCACCAAACATCATATAAGAAAAAATTGTTCAATACCATAAAAGTTTCTCATATGTTGTTGTGTCTTGTGTTGTGAGTCTTGTGCTTTCTGTAGTACTTCTTTTTAGGGTTTAGGATGTGGAATGTCCAAAATAATTACAATTTACAAAATATTTTATCAAAGTTAAATTTATGAAATGACACATAGAAGTTAAGAAATTTACATTTCTTTACACAACAAAACCTTATTCTCCCCTAAAAAAATCATAGGAAACTTTTCTTCCATAAGGAAGAGACGACTCATTAGAAAACATTATTCAAAATCCAAGACATTGAGCTCAAGTGGTTAATGAGCTATTTATTGAGTTTCTTCCTCTAAAAACCAGAGGGTTAAAAAAATATTATTGAACAAGTAGCTATAGAAGATGAAAAATTATCGTAAAACGAAAAAGTAAGCAAAATGATGCCATTACTTTATATATTTTTTTCTGGCGAAGTTCCTTCTTATTACTCTCATTACTTTAAATTACATTATTCAAAAACTTTAAGCACGAGTTGGTACTTTTATATTTTAATTTTCTCTTGACAACTGGAAATACTTGGGTGCCATTGGTGCTGTTAATTCATTTTAGATGAGAGAAAATGATGAATGAATGATTAAAATAAATTATTTAGATGAGAGAAAATGAGTGGTTAAGAGAGAGAGATAGGAACAAGAGTTGTGTTATTTGAACAACCATTTCAATGACAACTTATGGGACAACTATTGATTTACAAAGAAAATGAGGTATTGACACAAAAACCAAAACAATAGAGAGAGAAAGTAAAAACATAATGTGGGTATGAGAGAGAAAGTTGTCACAAAAGTTGTCAAAAAATGGTTGTACAAATATAATTTCTTTAGAAACAAAGACACCAATGACACCAAAAGTCGATGACACCTAAATGCTACCCCTTGACAACTTCTTCGTCGGCTCCAAATTCAAGAAAATCTCTCTTTGAGAGGTGTGTTCCCTAAAAGGGCTCAAACTTGTTGTGTGTGGTGTTCAAATATACTAGAGGATGAGGACCATCTTTTATGCAAGTGTATTTATAAAAGGAAAAACACTGAGACCGTGCAGTGGTAAGTATGTCAGTTTTTATCAAACAAATAAAATATCGTATCTACAGAGACCACGCTTAGTTAACTTGAGTTTATATCGACAAATTTCTGAACAAAGTTTATGTAAAATGTTTTGAATCAAAGTAAACTATATATATATATATATATATATATATATATAAAGTTGTGCAGGGATTGAATTTCAATAAATATTCCACGTATGATTCCTCTTAACCGATTGTATAATTTTTATGCCTCATATATAACTTCACCTTTTCCTCAGCATACGTCTCCAAACTAAGGTTACCAACGCGAAATAACATAGAGACAATTGATTTTCGATGCTCGGTGGAAAAATAGCTGATTGTTTCTATGGCCTATGGTTATACATGAATATAGACCTACCCGCGATCTCTCGGGCGATAGTACCTACACATAATCTAAACCATGTCCCTTAGATAGCCAACCTTACCAGGGTCTGACTAAATCAAAAATCTATTGCAGCACGCTACATTGGCAGCAAAGCATTAAGAAAAGATTTAGACTAAAATTATAAAGATAACATAAATCATATACAACCAGTCAGACTAAGAGTATTACATAGATTCCGAGCTATTTACATCCAATCCAACACAAGAGAGAGTTTAGTTACCCATTTGTCAGATGAAGAATAACAAAGAGTTGTTGAATCTTGGAGTTCCAAGCTTCCTTGGCCATCCAGAGGCTCCAACCACTCTCTACCCTCGTTCTCTCTATTCTATATTGGGTTTAGAATTGATTGAGGTTTACAATGACTTGCACTATTATTTATAGAGATTACGAAGTTTCAGATTCACTAAGCGCAATAAGCTCCGCTTAGAGAATCAAGGTTGCTTCAAGGGAGGGAAAAATCAGTTGTTCTTCAGATATTTTTCCAGAAACCGACCTTGCTCGCTAAACATAACTTTCATGCTTAGCGATCCGCCTTTGCTTTTCCTTTATGGAGAGGTAACCACCATTGCTCGCTAAGCACACCTCTTGTTCTTAGCAAATCAACTTTGTCTCCAATCTTCTAGAACTCTCTTTTCAGGCTTGTTTTCACTTTTACCATGAATTCTTAGCGAGTTGTGGATGTCTCGAGACGTCTTTATAGTGCTCTGGCATATCTTTGGTGTGTGTGCTTGCCATCGATTATTGCGCATTGGTGCATTCATCATCTTAAACCTATAAAAATGTATAGAAACTGGACGTAATAGCTGTTTGACAAACTATACTAATATAAACGATATTTGTATCAAATTAAGGATTTTTATGAATGATTGCTTGCAAAACAGGTCAATAAGTGCTATGGAAAATAACATTATTTTATCATTTATCATGCACCGTGTGGTATAAGACTTTCAAATGGATCGGTATGGTGACTATATCTTGCCCGATAACCTTTCTACTCTTTTAGATTGCGTCACCACGACTCATTCTTGTGGAAAAGCATGTCGAAAGGGTCTTACCCTTATTTGGCATACACCAATATGAACAATTTGGGAAGCAAGAAATAACATTATCTTCTCCTCAAAGGTTGCGACAGTAGAGACAACAGTGGAATCAATTTTCTATACTTCTTGGAATTGGTTCCTTGGGTTATTGTTTATTGGGTATTGTTAACGCGTGCCCTCGGGGCACTCTTTAAAGATTCCAAAAGAAGAAATTATTTTATACAAAAGTCAAATATTTTGATTTCCAATGCATTGATTACATATATTTTCATAAAAAATTACCATTTAAAGGTCTTAAAGAGTGTCCCGGGAGCAATCGTTAACATTTCCGTTGTTTATTCTATGAGTGTTTTCTAATCCCCTTCTTTGTTTGGCTAGATAGTTGATTCCCTTGTTGTGTCTTTGTTTTTTATTTGGGTTGAGTACCCTTGTACTTTTCGGTGTTAGAGGACTAAGTACTCTTTGTACTTCTCTTGTTCTTTATTATAATTTTTTTGCTATTAAAAAAAATTCTTATACCGTTTATATTTTAACACCGAACAAAACCATTCATTTTTTTTTTATAGAATTATAACCTCACACAACATTATTTAAAGTAAAGATATTTAAACAACAAAAAACTGACAATAGTCAAGAAAAATGAAGAAGAAATGAACGCGACAAACACACGGTGACCCAGCAATATTTTAATCCAATATTCCTAAAAAAACAAATATTCTAATCCAGTAATACACTAAACACCACACATATTTTTTTTAATGAGACTAGCTTCTTGCAAACAAAAGTTAAATAAATACTCATACTATATGGAATGCTATGAAAAAAACTGTATTAAATGACAAAGTAACTAAGATGCAATTTTGAATATAAAATAATACAGTACACCTAGCTAGTACCGACGTGGAACGATAGTTTCGCTAACATCAGGTCAGAAATCTCTATTGCAATACAAATTTGTATATCTTTGATACCAACAACGTGCGAGTACAAGAAGCACCTCAGCCATCTATAGCAATAAAAACATTGAATGAGATGGAAATTAAATACATGTTTGTTTGTTTAAAAGATTTAACAAATATTAAAAACTCCGTATCTCACGTATCGACCCCATCATGTAATCCAGTTCGGTATCCGATACGTGAACGGGTAGGAATATCTCATATCGCCAATCTTACATTAGTCTATATGTACCAATTTTTTTTTTTTTAATCTCTTCAGACAAGATCCACATACAGGCTTACTGGGTCAGGAAAATTGGGAACAAAATAAACAAGGTATTGAAAAGGTTTAAATGTGGTAGATACATGTATTTTAGATTGACTTGTTGACACACATTTGAATGTGTACAACTATACTATTCCTTCTCCAATTTCTTACGCATATCCTTCGGGGCAACTGTGACTTCTGTTTGATGTTTCCGTTTTGTATAATTGTACCAATTTGACACCTTTAGCTCAATTAATCAAATTTAAGGTACATGACGATAAATCAAAACCTCTACAAGTGTATTGAAGAAGAATAGATAAATCAAATTGTTTCTTTTGACCTTAAGCAGAATGAGATGCTTTAGATGAATTCTATTCCAATTTGCATTTTATATATTTTTAAATTAAAATAGATTAGGATTAACTACATTCAATTTTTTGTTGATGGTTCTATTTATCAAGAGTTCTCTTTTTCCCTTGCCATGTTTTATTCCTACGAGTTTTTCTGACACTGTTTTTAAAATAGATTTGGATTTTGATGTAGTCCACACAATTGTTTTGCAACTTTTGATCTTTTATCTTAAGAATACTTCTAGAGTGTCGTAAATGATAGATGGCGGTCAAGGCTTGTCTTTATAGTTGAAATTTTTTGGATTGTCATTTGATGGTTTTGCACTCTATTTTGTTTTAAAAAAAATATTAGTATAATTCTTAGATGTAAATATTATAGATCAAATATGTTTTTACACAATCATTTTTATAAGGTGAATTTTAAAATTTTAACAACTGAAATTACTTCAAAAATGATCTAAACTCACAAATTATATGTATTGTTATGATTTCACATTCAATAGGTAAGAAAACTCAATGTGTATAGTAAATTAGTCTTTTGGGTTAGACTCTTTTAGTGAGTTTAAGTCATAAAAAATGGTTCTTTCATTGAAAATTAGACTGTGAAAATCACCATCTATACACTAGATTAAGGTAGGGGTGGACAAAAACCCGAGGCCCGACCAAAACCGTATTGTCTGAAGGACAAAGCAGTGTGTTGGGCGGTTCAATTCGGGTCTGCGGGTTTATTGTTTGATAATTTCAATTTTCAATGGATAGTATAGGGTAGTTGCGGATTTGTATTTGTCACCCATTGAAATCTGATACCGACGGAAGCTTTACCAAATATTCAATGTTATTAGTATAAAGTAACACATGCTCAAGGAAAAAGAGCTAGCAGATTACTTTTTCTCATATATTTTTATGGTACCAAAGCAAATATTACACTGGCATCCACGGTGAGGTTTAACATGGGGAAAAAGAGTTGTTTTCTATCATGAGATTTTTTTTTAACCATTAGATTAAAGAGGAGCACATATTTTATAATGGTCTGTCCATACTATATATTTTCCCATATCATCTTCATGTTGTTCTTAAAAATCCAGAAAATTAAATTAATATTAAAGAACAATCCAAAAACAATCTTCATATGTTGCAATTAAAAAAGAGAAAATTACATTAACTTCCTTTGAAGTTTCTTTAAATAACACTTACACCCCCTCCAGTTTTGAAAAAAACTTACCTTCCCTCTTTATTAACAGTGTTAAATATTTGTTAATTAAAATAACAAAATATCCACATTCCACGAGATGATACTGTGGAAGAAGTTAACTGATACTACTCGACTTCAAATTTTTTGTTGGAAACAACTAATTATTAGTGTCGTTTTCACATGTAGTTCATAGCAGTGTATCGTATTCAATTTGTTTGTTGGAATTTTTTTTCGCAATGTGCAATTAATTGTGAATGTGCAAAAGAAAGGAATTTGCTACTGCTTGGTCGTCCATATAGATTTACAACTATCGTCCTAATTGTGAATGGAGCACCCTATTTGCTAGATTAGAGAAAATTGTTGGCAGGGAGACGGTTACATACAGAAAGCAACAGAGAATGTGTTAGCCTAAAGAAAAACCCACGTAACATAATAAAAATTAGGTTTAGAGATTCAAATGAACAGAATGGACCCCTCTTAATTTCTTATATTAACAGCAAGTAAACGGCGTTAACAAGTCAGGGGTGGTTGGTGTCAACTAGAAGATTAAATAAGGGAGGTTATTATCTATTTAAAAACTAGAGGGGTGTCAGTGTCATTTAAAGAAATTTTAAGGGAGGTGAGTGCAATTTCCCCATTAAAAAAACATGCTCTTTATGGAACCTGCGGTTAAAAACAATTTTCATGTTTCAACCAAAGGAACCCAAATCCGCTGCTTATGTTTGTTCCCGTAGCATGACAGTTTTCAAGTGACAGACAACTTGAAATTGCAATGGGTCTTGAATCTTATGAGAGATTTATACACATTCAATGTCATGTTACCGATTTTTCATATGGGTTTCGAAAATTCGAAAATGACATCAGAAACATGGAAAAACAATAGGATTTATAGTTACCCAGATCAAAACAATAATTATAGTTACCCATATTAAAATAAGATTCTTAGAATTCATCAAATTCTAAACCCAACCCAAAAACTTGAGAAAATGGAGATCTGTTGTTTCAAACTTCCAGCCCATAATGAAATTGGAAATAATGGAATTTTCCATTTGTCTACTCATGATGTTGAGCCAACAATGTAAGAGCTAACAAGATTTGACACAAAAGAACCCATTTCTCTAAAACACAAATGCCACAAGAAAAAGTTGAAGTTTCCGTTAAAAAAAAGGTTGAAGGTTATTGAATTTTGTTAGAAGTAATTTATATTTTGTTTAGATAAACACTAAGTGTTGGGAAGTTGAGCTTGTTGGGCAGCCAAAACAATTAATGCTGCTGTATCATTATTATTTTATGTCTTATGGTATGTCTTATGGTCTCTATATAAAGACCTTGTAAAACTCATTTTCAATAACAGGACTTTTACTCTTCACCTGTTCATTTATCACCTTTGTGCACTAACAATTGGTATCCAGAGCTCCGGTTCTGATTCACGGGAAACACGAGTGAAACGTGAGGCGTTGTGTGATTGATTTCGTTTCTTGAGTTCGAGTCTTGAACGAAATCGTAACAGAATCACATTTTCTGATTCTGCGGGATTGGGAAACACTGTGTTTAGTGAGAGCTGAGTGAACGCACAAAGGTTGAAGATGAACGGAAACGGTGGTATGAGTACCAAGCTTCCAGTGTTTGAAGGCAAAAACTGGAATCGTTGGATGAAACAGATGCTTGTACTGTTCGGCGCTCAAGATGTGCTTGAGCTTGTTACTGAAGGTTACGTTCCAGTAGCAGCAGATGCAACAGATGCACAAAAGACTGCACAGAGGGATACGAAGAAGAAAGACCAGAAGGCATTGTTCTATATCCATCAGTGTGTGGATGAAAATGTGTTTGAGAAAATCGCTGATTCAGCAACAGCGAAGGCTGCGTGGGACACACTGGTCAGATGCTATGGTGGCGACGCATCAGTGAAGAAGGTAAAGCTTCAGTCCTTACGAAGACAGTATGAGAATCTCAACATGAAGAACAACGAGAAGGTACCTGAGTACATCTCCAGAATGATGTTGATCACTAATGAGATGAAAGCTTGTGGAGAGACCCTTTCAGAACAAGTAATCATTGAGAAGGTATTGAGGTCCCTTACCCCTCAGTTCGATTACATTGTGGTAGCAATAGAACATTCCAAAGATCTTGAAACCATGAGAATAGAAGAGTTGCAAAGTAGTCTAGAAGCGCATGAGTTGCGTCTGACTGGGAGAACTTCTGAAAGGGAAGTAGAGCAGCAGGCTCTGAAAGCAACCTCTGGTAACAAGCATCAGAAGAAGTCTTGGTCAGAAGCCAAAAGAAGATCTGATGGAGTTCAGAAGCCAGAAACCTTAACCTCTGATAAGCAGAAGTATCAGAAGGGAAAAGAGAGGTTTGACAGGAAGAAGATCCAGTGTTATTGTTGTCAGAAGTTTGGCCATTTTGCTGCTGATTGCCGGTTAAACAAAGAAAGAAAGTCAGAAGAAGCAAATATAGCCAGAGGTTCTGATGATTCTGATGATGAATTTGTGTTACTAATGGCTTCTGAATCTGATGATATGAATTCATCAGAATGGTGGTATATGGATACAGGGTGTTCAAACCATCTTACTGGAAACAAGAAGTGGTTGGTTGATTTTGACTCTGGGAAGAATACAAAGATCAGATGTGCTGATGATAAATACCTCAACGCTGAAGGTATGGGAAATGTCAGAGTTATTTTGAACAATGGAAAAGCAGCATTGATTCAAAATGTGTGGTATGTACCTGGCATGAAAAGCAATCTGATGAGTGTGGGGCAACTAATTGAGAAAGGTTTTTCAGTTACCATGAAGGACAATTTTCTGAAGCTGTATGATCGTAATCAGAAGCTGATTATGGAGTCAGAACAGGGAAGGAACAGAACATTCAAGGTGAATGTCAGAACTGCAGACTTTGAATGCCTTAGTGCAACAAGTGTTGAGAAGGAAAGTGAGCTGTGGCACAGAAGATTTGGTCATCTGAATTTCAGAAGCTTGGGGCATCTGAAATCAAAGAATTTGGTACATGGAATTCCTACAATCAAGAAGCCTGAGAAGTCATGCAAGGTGTGCATGGAAGGGAAGCAATCAAGATTGCCATTTGCATCAGAAGTAGCTCCAAGAGCAAAACATCCCTTGGGAGTAGTACATTCTGATGTGTGTGGTCCATTTCCAGTACCATCAATTGGAGGGAACAAATACTTTGTGTCATTTGTTGATGAGTTCACCAGAATGACATGGGTATCTCTCATCAAGTTCAAACATGAGGTGTTTGCTGAATTTAAGAAGTTCAGACTGAAGGTTCAGAATCAGAGTGGTCAGACTCTGAAGATTCTCAGAACTGATGGTGGTGGTGAGTATAACTCTACTGAGTTCAGAACTTTCTGTGAGGAGAATGGAATTGAGCATGAGGTTACTGCCCCTTACACTCCTCAACACAATGGTCTTGCTGAAAGAAGAAACCGTACTTTGCTTGATATGGTGAGAAGCATGCTGAAAGAGAAGAAGCTTCCTCATAATCTATGGGGAGAAGCTGTTGTCACTGCATGTTATGTGCTCAACAGATGTCCAACGAAGAAACTGAAGGAAATAGTTCCTCTTCAGAAGTGGACTGGGGATAAGCAAAGTGTTAGTCATCTGAAGGTATTTGGTTCTGTTTGTTACAAACATGTTCCAGAAGCCAGAAGACAGAAGCTTGATGATAGAAGCAGAGTGATGTTACTGGTGGGGTACCACAGTACAGGTGCGTACAAGCTCTATTGTCCAGAGACTAATAGAATTGAATTCAGCAGAGATGTCATTGTAAAAGAATCAGAAAACTGGGATTGGGACAAGTCTCAATCAAATTCTGATGAGAAAATTTTTGAAGGAAGTTCTGAAGGAGGTTCAGAATCTGAAGGAGATTCTGAAGGAAGTTCTGAAGGAGAATCTGAAGAAGATCCTGAAGGTACAGATCCTGAAGGTGCAACTCCTGAAGGTGTAACTCCTGAAGGTGCAGATCCTGAAGGTGCAACTCCTGAAGGTACACCTCCTGAGCTTCCAACTTCTGTGGGACAAGATCAGAGACCACATAGAATCAGAAGCATCCCAAGAAGATTTGCAGAGTATGATATGTTGCAAGACACTGAAGTAGACTCTGAGGGAGAAGTTATTCAATGTGCAATGTTAGTAGACTCTGAACCAGTGAGTACAAATGAGGCTCTTAAGCAGCAAGTCTGGTTACAGGCCATGCAAGAAGAACTTGATGCCATAGAGAGGAACAAGACTTGGAAGCTGTCAGAACTTCCAAAAGGCAAGAAAGCCATCAGCGTCAGATGGGTCTTTAAGCAAAAACTGAAGCCAGATGGATCAATTGGCAAACACAAAGCGAGGTTAGTTGCAAGAGGATTTCTGCAGAAACCTGGGCTAGATTATTCTGAAGTGTTTGCACCTGTAGCAAGACATGAAACAATCAGATTGGTAATTGCAATAGCTGCTAACAGGAATTGGTCTCTGATGCATTTAGATGTGAAATCTGCATTTCTGAACGGTCCTCTACAAGAAGAAGTATACGTGTCACAACCTCCTGGCTTCAAGAAAAAGAATCAGGAAGGGATGGTGTATAGATTACATAAGGCCTTGTATGGATTGAAACAAGCGCCCAGAGCCTGGAATCTGAAGATTGATTCATTTTTCAAGAAACAAGGGTTCCAGAAATGCGAGTTGGAGTATGGTGTTTATGTTCAGCACACTTCTGAAGGCAATATGATTCTGGTGTGTTTATATGTTGATGACATATTACTGACAGGAAGCTCTGAACAAGAAATAGCTAAGTTCAAGAAGGTTCTGATGAATGAGTTTGAGATGACAGATCTTGGCAAAATGAGTTACTTTCTAGGGATGGAGTTCCTGTACTCTGAGAAAGGAATCATTTTACATCAGTTGAAGTATGAACTTGAGCTTCTGAAGAGATTTAAGCTGGAGAATTGCAAAGCTGCTATCACACCTTCTGATACGAATCAGAAGTTGGACTCTGATTCTGATGAAGAAGATGTGGATGCTACAACCTTCAAACAGTTGGTTGGTTCTCTGAGGTATTTGTGTAATACCAGACCTGATATTTGCTATGCAGTTGGAATGGTTAGCAGATTTATGAGTAAACCAAAGTGGTCCCATTACCAAGCTGCTGTTAGGATTCTAAGGTATATCAAGGGAACTCTAAAGCATGGAGTGCTATTCCCTTCTGAAGGAAAGACTGAATCAGAACTTCTGAGTTATTCAGATTCTGATTGGTGTGGAGACAGAGTTGATAGAAGAAGTACTTCTGGGTACTTATTTAAATTTCTGGGAGGTCCTATTTCTTGGTGCTCCAAGAAGCAACCTGTTGTTGCCCTATCAACCTGTGAAGCTGAATATATTGCAGGCGCTGTGACTGCATGCCAAGCTGTGTGGCTTCTAAACTTACTGCAGGATCTGAAGATCAAGGTAAATAAGCCTCTGAAACTGATGATTGATAACAAATCTGCAATCAACCTTGCCAAGAACCCAGTACTGCATGGGAGAAGCAAACACATTGAGACTAAGTATCATTTTCTAAGGAATCAGGTTCAGAATGGAGTGCTAGAAGTTGTACACTGTAGCACCCAGAAGCAGCTAGCAGATGTTCTGACAAAGGCTATCAAGACTGATCAATTTCTTCGCCTAAGGGAGGGAATTGGTGTCGTTTGTTTTGTTTAAATATAAATTAAGGGATGGTGTTAGAAGTAATTTATATTTTGTTTAGATAAACACTAAGTGTTGGGAAGTTGAGCTTGTTGGGCAGCCAAAACAATTAATGCTGCTGTATCATTATTATTTTATGTCTTATGGTATGTCTTATGGTCTCTATATAAAGACCTTGTAAAACTCATTTTCAATAACAGGACTTTTACTCTTCACCTGTTCATTTATCACCTTTGTGCACTAACAAATTTAAGGAGTACTGCTAAACTGCCAATCGAATCTCCATTTTGTGATGAAGCTTAATTCAGAGTTTTATTCAAAAATATTGACTCTTGAATCATTGTGAGCTTGCGTGGACCAGATCTAGATCTGAAGCGGCTCATGTGACTGTAGTAGATACGTTGTTGGGATCTTGTGCCATAGACAAATTGAACAATAAGAAGAGGGTTTGGCATTTTTGTGTCTTCACAAGAGAAGGTTTGAAAGAGGAGAGAAGATTGAGCTGCATCAATTATTTGCTTTTGTATAAATTACTACCAATATTAAGTAGAGTTCATAAGAATCAAACATATTTTGTACCAAAGAGAAAAAAAAGAATCAAACAAATTAACTAGATTTGAATCAGTAGACTAAATCAGAAGAGAAAACACTGTGGTGGTGGTGGGTGAGTGCATGAGTAGGGGAATGGAGGAGAGAGGAGAATGCTGATGGATAATATGGTGTGAGCAGACTATCATAAAATACGTGTTTTTCTTTAATCTGATCGTCAAAAAAACTTTTCCATGTTGGAAAACAACTCTCTTTTCCCATGCTAAACCTCGCCACTCATACGTCCCATCTTTCTTAATGTTTTACATGCACTGCTTTTTTTCATATAGAATACACTACTATAATAAACTAATTGTTTTTTTTTTTGTTGAGAAACTCTACGATTATTTATCAGTTATTACTCCACTCTTTCAAGTCTTATTTTTTTTTTCATGTAAAGTTGTAACAAGAGACACCACCTTACTTTTCCCACTCTCCATCTCTCTTTTCACCCCCACATGCTAACACAAAAACTACCCAGCTCCACCCCATGTTTAACCAACTATCACAATCACTCGCCTCTCACTCAATCTGGTTCTTTCATCTTTTGAGGTCCTTGCAATTAAAAATATAACTATTCATATCTTTCTGACTGTTTCAACTTCAGTGACACATAAATGAATTGAGTTTGTATTGCAGAGACTACAACTGATAAATGTTTATGCTCGATGGAATTTGGAGCAGTGGCGCTCATATGTTCTTCTTCATCTTTTATTGTCTTTCTTTCTGTCAATCCGAATCTACCCACCCACAATCTGAACAAACCGAGTCCTTTGACGGACGGTGATGGGCTGGTATACTTCAACCGTGGGTACATTTGGATCGACGTTTTCGGTCCGTCACCGACCGTTTGTCCACCCCTAGATTAAGGTACACCCTAAATATTAATAGACAAGTGAAAACACTAAAGGAAAAAGGGCTCTCCCATCGCGTCAATGCTGGTATAATGAAAATCATTAATCGTTGGCATCTCTTTAGATGGGTGACAATGTTATGCGTCACATATGAAGCACGCATCATTGTATGGTCTTAGTTGGTAAAAAAAACATGCTCTTTATGGAACCTGCGGTTAAAAACAATCTTCATGTTTCAATCAAAGGAACCCAAATCTGCTGCTTATGTTTGTTCGCGTAGAATGACAGTTTTCAAGTGACAGACAACTTGAAATTGCAATGGGTCTTGAATCTTATATGTGAGATTTATACACATTCAATGTCATGCTACCAATTTTCCATATGGGTTTCGAAAATTCAAAAATGACATCAGAAACATGGAAAAACAATAGGATTTGTAGTTACCCAGATCAAAACAATAATTATAGTTACCCAGATTAAAATAGGGTTCTTAGAATTCATCAAATTCTAAACCCAACCCAAAAACTTGAGAAAATGGAGATATGTTGTTTCAAACTTCCAGCCCATAATGAAATTGGAAAGAATGGAATTTTCCATTTGTCTACTCATGATGTTGAGCCAACAATGTAAGAGCTAACAAAATTTGACACAAAAGAACCCATTTCTCTAAAACCCAAATGCCACAAGAAAAAGTTGAAGCTTCCGTTAAAAAAAGGGTTGAAGGTTATTGAATTTAAGGAGTATTGCTAAACTGCCAATCGAATCTCCATTTTGTGATGAAGGTTAATTCAGAGTTTTATTCAAAAATATTGACTCCATGAATCAATGTGAGCTTGCGTGGACCAGATCTAGATCTGAAGCGGCTCATGTGACTGTAGTAGATACGTTGTTCGGATCTTGTGCCATAGACAAATTGAACAAAATTGAACAGTAAGAAGAGGGTTTGGCATTTTTGTGTCTTCACAAGAGAAGGTTTGAAAGAGGAGAGAAGATTGAGCTGCATCAATTATTTGCTTTTGTATAAATTACGACTAATATTAAGTAGAGATCATAAGAATCAAACATATTTTGTACCAAAAAGAAAAAAAGTATCAAACAAATTAACTAGATTTGAATCGGTAGACTAAATCAGAAGAGAAAACACTGTGGTGGTGGTGGGTGAGTGCATGAGTGGGGGAATGGAGGAGAGAGGAGAATGCTGATGGATGATATGGTGTGAGCAGACTATCATAAAATACATTTTCTTCTTTAATCTGATCGTCAAAAAAAACTTTTTCATGATGGAAAACAACTTTCTTTTCCCATGCTAAACCTCACCACTCATACGTCCCATCTTTCTTAATGTTTTACACGCACTACTTTTTTTCATATAGAATACACTACTATAATAAATTAATTGTTTTTTTTTGTTGAGAAACTCTACAATTATTTATTAGTTATTACTCCACTCTTTCAAGTCTTATTTTTTTTTTCTTTCATGTAAAGTTGTAACAAGAGACACTACCTTACTTTTCCCACTCTCCATCTCTCTTTTCACCCCCACATGCTAACACAAAAACTACCCAGCTCCACCTCTGTTTAACCAACTATCACAATCACTCGCCTCTCACTCAATCTGGTTCTTTCATCTTTCGAGGTCCTTGCAATTAAAAATATAACTATTCATATCTCTCTTACTGTTTCAACTTCGGTGACACATAAATGAATTGAGTTTGTATTGCAGAGACTACAACAAATAAATGTTTATGCTCAATGGAATTTGGAGTAGTGGCGCTCATATGTTCTTCTTCATCTTTTATTGTCTTTCTTTCTGTCAATCCGAATCTACCCACCCGGAATCCGAACAAACCGAGTCCTTTGACGGACGGTGATGGGCTGGTATACTTCAGCCGTGGGTACATTTGGATCGGCGTTTTCGGTCCGTCACCGACTGTTTGTCCACCCCTAGATTAAGGTACACCCTAAATATTAATAGACAAGTGAAAACACTAAAGGAAAAAGGGCTCTCCCATCGTGTCAATGCTGGTATAGTGAAAATCATTAATCGTTGGCATCTCTTTAGATGGGTGACAATGTTATAATTATGCGTCACATATGAAGTTAAAGAAAACTTGATGTGGACATGTAACCATGCGACTTTCCACCTAATGAATTAGTCTTTTAGGTTTGACTCTTACAAATTAAAAAGTGATATTTATTCATTTGAATTGGTATAGTACACTGAAAAAACACAAATTCAACATCATTAAAAATATGATAGGTTTAACATCCCAGACTGGTTTCAGGATTGCCGACTGACCTCACAAACCAACACGAGTCTTTTCAGCGTGCTTTGTTCTTACTGAACACTTTTCGGGAAACTTCCCAGAAGGTCACCCATCCAAAGACTATTTCAAGTCAAACACGCTTAACTGTAGAGTTCTTATGAAACGGACAACCAAATTTTTTCCAATAACCACCTTTCTCCGTGGGCATCCAAATTTTTTACTCTCCTATGGAGGTGTCTATTAGTATGATGGTAAATAAATGAAGCACGCATCATTGCATGGTCTTAGTTGGTAGTTCTACTTCTAGTATAGTACTATTTGTAAGAAAACTGAAATAAGTAAAAAGATAAAAATAAAACAGATCTAGCTAGATGTAGTGCAAGTCATGGTGTGCATTTAACACACACCAACAGTAGTGAATAGAATTAGATTCAAAATAATATTGATAGGCATTTCTTTATTTATGGTGACTATGTCCATTTGTTGGGGACTTGGGGTGGTAGCAGAAGTTATTTAATTCAGTACATCAAATATCACAATAAATAACCTCTATATAAAGACACTCACACTCATTCACAAATACTCACAAAACAAGGGTAGTCTCTCTAGTAAGGCATAAAAGCTTGCCATTTGTTTAGAGGCACAATCCTATCCATGGACCAAAACAACCAAAGAGTAGTTTTTGTTTCTTGTATGTTAATATGTTTATTGATAAATTGCAGCATTGTTGTTCCACAAGTTGAGGCTCGAGCATTTTTTGTTTTTGGTGATTCACTTGTTGACAATGGCAACAATAACTACTTAGCAACCACTGCCCGTGCTGATTCTTACCCTTATGGCATTGATTATCCAACTCACCGTGCCACTGGACGCTTCTCCAATGGCCTCAACATGCCTGACCTTATCAGTATATAATTTACTTATTTTTAATACTTACATATATACATATTCTAACTAAACTTGATTTAATCATTGATAAATTTATATACATATAGTTACTATAAATAATTAATTAATGCACGTAGGTGAGCGAATTGGATCAGAACCCACATTACCATATTTGAGTCCTGAACTCAATGGAGAGGCGCTACTAGTTGGTGCTAATTTCGCTTCTGCTGGAATTGGAATTCTCAATGATACTGGAATTCAATTTGTAAGCTACCTTAAAATATATTATGCTTTCAATTTTTGTGGCCATACAGTAAGGAAAATATATATGTCTTCTGTCTAAACTAAGGATATATAATTAAATGAGACCATATATTAAAATTTGTGAATATACATTTTTTTTTTCCACAGTTTAACATAATCAGAATCACAAGACAATTGCAATACTTTGAGCAGTATCAGCAAAGAGTGAGTGCACTAATAGGAGAAGAGGAAACTGTGAGACTGGTGAATGAAGCACTATACCTGATGACTTTAGGTGGAAATGATTTTGTGAACAACTATTTTCTTGTGCCTTTCTCTGCAAGATCACGCCAATTTAGACTTCCAGATTATGTTGTGTACCTCATTTCCGAGTATCGTAAAATTCTTGCGGTATTACTCTCTTCCGATCTGTTGCTATTATTTTTAGTATTATATCTCTCTTTATTTTTTTGTCATTAATTATTAGCTTTTGCTTTACATTTTTCTTGAGTATTAATGTAAGACCTGCAATGATTGTGAGGGAAAAACTTTGAATAATGTAAATATATATATAGAATAGGGAATGAGCCATGCTTTTTTTTTAAAAAAAAATATTGGGAGTGAGCATGAACAGATCTATTTTGTTACAAGTTTTTTTTTTTTTTAAATATTAATACTAATTGTTAGTATTATTTTGTTACAAGTTATTTAATAATTTTATTTTTACTCTAATTTAAGTGTTGCCTCCAAAAAAAAACTATTGAATAAGTTTATTTTTACTCTCATTTAAGTGTTACTCTCAATTATCTATTATATTTTTCTAGAGTCTTCGTAGATAATTGGGTCTCTTCAATTTTTTGGTATAAAATTACATAGTTTTTGTTTTCTCTACTTTTTTGTTTAGTCATAATTATATCATCATTTTATATATCATGTATCCATTGATATATTTTTTAGGAAAAAACTTATGTACAATTCCTTAGGTGCTTTTCGAATGGTTCTTAACTAAATTCACCATGATTTTCTTAAATTCATAATTTTCTCAAAGTTTGTTATATCCAAAAAATTTGTATTTTTAGTTAAAAACTATACGAAAAGCACCTAAAGAATTGTACCTAAGATTTGTCCTATTTTTTATATGAGCTATGAGCATTTATAGTATATAATCTTGTCCCCACTAATCAATATTTTTGGGCGATCAAGTTATCCTTATATTCCTTAAGCCATTTTCATTTTTATTTGATGACTAATAATGTTTTATTTTTGGTCAACTAGATCTTTATAATATGGGATATATAGCCTAATTATGTTTATTCTATGAATTTCACCTATATCCAATATATACACATACGCTAGTTTTCTAAACTTCCCTTTTGCAAGAGAGATAAAATTCGATTTATTCTATTTTTTTTGTTGAAATATTTTGATTAATAGTTTTATAGATATGACATTATTTACTTCTTACAAGAAAACAAGTTCACCCTGTTTAACTCGAGTGTAAAATTAAAGCGCAAAAATTTACCTGCACGACTAACATTTGTGGTTGAATGATTCTTGCATAATAAGTAAATCAACTTATATGAAGAGGACAACTAGGCCCTACAAAAAATGTAGATATATACCCATTAGTTAATATTTTTTTTCTTTCTAAAGAATGTATCGGTGAACTAAAAGATACAAAATGTTGCGAATGAGATAATTTTGATTTTTAAATCTGCGCTCCAACAAATCAAATGTCTTTACCGTTTTATCATAAGAGTTATATTTACGGGAACACACAATAATATTTTTGAAAGGAACACACATTAATTAACAATAACACACTGCTGTTTTTTAAGCATAATTTTTATTTTACTAACTATCCAAAATTAATAATTGAACCTTGAATTAAAATTTACATAAAGATGTGTATCATTTAAGGTATCTATGATTAAAGTCAAATATTTCCTTAAAAAAATAGATTAGAGTCAAATATTATTAATAAGTCACCTGTTATGATTGATTATTAACAATGGATCATGTTAACTTGTGCCCTAGGGCACATGTTAAGTAACCTAAAAGTAATAATTTTCTCTTAAATTTGTGCATTCAATTAATTAAAAGTAAAAAAATTAAATTCAAATGCATTGATTACAACAAAATATTTTTACTTTTGACTCATTAACTTATGTCTTAAGGGTACAAGTTAGTCTTTCGCATTAACGATATCAATCCACTCCGTCCCAAAATATAAGCAAAAATTGGTCAACAAAAGTTAATGTATTTGGTTCAAAATTTGTACCAAATACATCAACTTATGTTGACTCATTTTTGCTTATATTTTGGGACGGAGTAGCATGTGCTGAGTTATTGGGACACACATGAAGGGCATTGGGTTTAGTCAAAAAGAAAATGAAGGGTATTGGGTAGCTATTGGCTGTGCCGATTATATTGCACCCAATGCCATCATCTATGATACTCCCTCTGTTCCTTTTTAATTGTCACCTTTTGACTTTTTACACAAACCAAGACAATAAATGTATTTTACTACTTTTGATACAACAATTTATGTTTTTCCTATAATAGCCTTAATTATTTAATATCATATTTCATATATTTCTCTCTCTGCAATAAATTACTAAGGGCAATATAGGAAAAACAACATTTAATATTACATTGAACTTTGAAAGTGACAGTTAATTAGAAACAAAAATTTTCTGCAAAAGTGACAATTAAAAAGGAACGGAGGGAGTAGTACAATTTATATATAAAAAAAGTGGTCTAAATTGAGAAGCATATGCATGTGAGCAAAATTAATGTGTTATGGGGTCTATCTCTTACACATTTGTCTTTTTTAACGTACGTCAATAATTATAAGTAATATTAAATGATGCACTTACTCATATGCATGCATTGCAGAGGCTTTATGAATTGGGAGCAAGAAGAGTTTTGGTGACTGGTACAGGACCGTTAGGTTGTGTGCCAGCAGAATTAGCTCAGCATAGCAGAAATGGCGAATGTTATGCAGAATTGCAGGAAGCTGCCAATTTGTTCAACCCTCAACTCGTTGACTTATTGGGTCAACTCAACTCTGAAATTGGTTCTGATGTCTTTATTTCTGCAAATGCCTTTGCAATGAATATGGATTTTATTAGTGATCCACAAGCATACGGTATATATGTCCTTCAACCTCACTTTTTATTGTATCGTATTTTTTTTATCAAGTAGTCTGGTGAATAAGTGGGGTGTTCGGGGTTCAAACTCAGGTCCCTGTATATAACAATGCATTGTCTCTGCAAACTGAATTATGTTTACGTATAGTTTTTCTAACATACATATTTTTGGTTTTAAAAAGATCAACGACGAAATTCACATAAACTAAATACAAACATAAAAAGTGTTGTGGGTTCGAACTCATGCCACAACATATCAAATCGGTTTTTTACGACGTGAACTTTACCACTAGTATTCCTGGATTTTAATGGGTAGCTTATTTTGCTTGAAACAAATATTTCAAAAACTAAATGGAAAATTAAAGTAGGTGAAATTTGGAATATATTGGTGTGCCGTATTTAATTTTCCCATCTACTGATCTACATACATATCATGAGTATAAAGTGGAAATAAATAATTTACTCTGCCAAATCCCAAATCCCAAATCCAAATGGAGCCACCACTTGCAGATCCCGTTGAATGGGGGAAACCGTTTCTAGGGACCACACTCTGAGTAAATCAACTCGGTCCTTTTTATTTTTACTAGAAGTAGTTTAAATGAAATTATACCGAAGACTGAAGAAAGGGAAACATATGTCTTACAGGCTGCAATTAAAGTACATAAACTTCATTTAATTAATTAATCAGGGTAAGGCAAACATTAAAGCTAACAAGTATTTTTTTTTTTGGTGAAGTGAAGCTATTAAGTTTTTTTTTTTTTAAAGGAAGTGAAGCTAATAAGTTATGTACTAGTACTTTAACATGTCGGTATTGAGAAATAGCTTAGGTTTTACCGTATGAATAGTGTTTACATATCAAACTCTTCACATTATGAGAAATAGCGAAGACATGTGCTTATACATTAACATTAGTATTAGTACATTTTCATGAGGAGAGTTCTACAATTCAAACACGTACGTAGAAAATTTACAACTACCTGCGTAATTTATATCTGTCAGTATATATCTATGAGTTGGTACTTCGTATTGGCCATTGGGTTTTCAGAAGTTATTTAAGACTTTGGAGCATTCTTGAGATGGCCATGTCAACTACCAACCTCCCACATTATATGCGCTATTATTTTACCTCATAAATTTAAATTTAACCTCCCCACACTGCAACCACTTGCCTTCAAATTAGACAAAATTCTTATGTACTCACATATTAACCAATTAGGATTACTTGCCTGTTACGAGCTCCACGCATTCATGGAGTCAGTGTACCGATGACAATAGTTCGAGAAAAATATATAAAATATTCAACCAATGTGATGACTGCATGAATGTGGAGAAATCAGAGAATCTGATTGTCTAAAATAATTATTATACGAATCAATAATCTCCTCACCATAATTTTATTTTTGAGCCACAAATATTTTTCTATAATGATACTAGTTATATAGTAGTAGCATGAAGACAGCTATATTAAATTTGAAAATTGAAATCACTATTTACCTTCTTTCATATGTAGGATTTGCAACATCAAAAGTTGCATGTTGTGGTCAAGGACCCTACAATGGGATTGGACTGTGTACTCCAGCATCCAACATATGCCCAAACAGAGATGCATATGTATTTTGGGACGCTTTCCATCCAAGCGACAGAGCAAACAGATTGATTGTAGAAAGGTTCATGATAGGATCCAGTGAATACATGCATCCAATGAATCTCAGTACCATTATGCTTTTGGATTCAAGGACTTAATTAAATGAGTTGTGTTATTTTAACATCCATTTATATGACAACTTTTGAGACAACCAAAATTTTACAAAAAAAATGAGGTATTGACACAAAAACCAAAACAATAGAGAGAGAAAGTAAAAATATAATGTGAGTATGAGAGGGAAAGTTGTCACAAAAGTTGTTAAAAAATGGTTGTTCAAATATCATTTCTCTAATTAAATAGCAATACCTTGTTCCAATTAATGTCTTTATACTTCCAGCACAATATGTTGTATTATATATATATTGTTCGTTTAGGCTACATTGTTTCTAGGTGTGCAAATTATAAGCAAATCGTTTGAATTCATTAGAATTTTTTTCTCTAAAGGTTGCTTTGAGAGTATTATGGCGATGAATGTCCGAACTTAGCGAATGTATAAAAGGTTGCTGTTTTTTTAGGCTAAAATATTAAAAAGGTCCTTGCAAATATGTCTCATTTGGCTTTTGGTCCTTGTAAAAAATTTTTTTTCCCTGAGCCCATTGACAGCTTATGTGGCAGTTGAAAATTAAAAAACAAAATATTTTGCAAGGACGAAAAACAAAATTAATTTTTTTTACAAGGACCAAAAGCTAAATGAGGCATATTTGCAGGGACCTTTTTTTTCACTTATGCTCAGCTTCAATGGGCCCAGGGACTATTTTAAAAAACAAAATATTTTGGAAGGACGAAAATCAAAATTTTTTTTTTACAAGGACCAAAAGCCAAATGAGGCATATTTGTAGGGACCTTTTTAATATTTTAGCCCTTTTTTTTTTAATCAAAGAGATGGATGGTTTTTAAGTTCTAAGCTTTGTATCACTTGGGTTTGTGAGACTAAATGGTAAGCCCACAACTACTAGTAATGGGCTTGTAATTTAAAGCCTAAAAAATGTACGACTATTACTTTTTTCACCCTATTACGTTTTCACATGTCCTATTTTTTTTTTTTTTACGAAAATACCTATGAAATTTCAGATTATATAATCTGAACACAGTTTGGATGTGTTCGGATTATATAATCCAAAATATGCTTATGTATATAATTTAATTTAAGATGTAACCTAAAAATGTTGCCACGATTAGAAAAAGTATGCACTGATCTATATAATTTATGTAGGTTTGTTATCTGAGTATAATTTTCTTATATAATTAACAAGTTTGAAGGTTGAACCGGTATACAACTATATTTGTTTATTCTACGACTTAACCCATATTTTAATTTTTATAAATCCAAATATTTGTTTGTAAGCACCCATTGGAAAAAAATTGTCCCTAATTATAAGCTTTCTTTTAAATTATTAGATGCATTTTTTTCTTTTTCCAAACATAATATTTATTAATAATAGTAATTTCTCTTGAAATATTAAAAATCAATATCGAATAATTCTATATGAATAATAGGGAAACTTTGTAATGTATGTCAAATATGCAATGAAAATTTTCTTCTTTTGAAAAAATTTACAACCTTAAACCTAAAAAGGAAAAACAATGAATTATCCTCATGTCTATAGGATAAGAGTACATTCATTTTTATGATATGGTTTAATCTAAAGTTGAGTTGGGTAGCTTGTATATATGGAATCAAAGGAATGACAAAGTTGAAGTAGATTGAAATGGTGGGGGAAATGAAAAGAAAAAGAAAAGAAAGAGAAGCTTCTCTTTACAATCAAAATGAAAAAGAGAGAAAATAGTGGAAAAGAAGAAAAAAACAGAGAAAAGAAAAATGTCAAAAGAAACAACAAAAGAATTACCAAATGGCGTTGAGTGTGGAAAAGGAAAGAAAGTGTGGTCAGGATATATAGTGTATATTGAAAATAAATGTTCTTTTAACCTTAGCCTTTTTGCATTCTTAGAAAAACAAGGGATTTTTTGAAGACTAGCCATATTACAACCCAAGGAAATACATTAGTGATCCATGATTGATTGCATGTTTTGTGATAATTGCTTAGTTTATTTTCAAAATTGATTTGTTGTGAATACAATGTACACATTGAGTGAAACATTTGTGAGGATTGTGATTATGAATAATCAACTATTGATTGGAATGTTTGACATCACACTTTGGTTTAGCGAATTGTTTCATAAGCATTTATTTGATGCATTGACATCATGATATTTGTCTTTGAAAATGCATTTCATGAATTATACAAACTCAAAATGATTGAAATTAGAAGTTCTTGATTGTTTATAAACTTTGAGTGTTTGAGTGTTCTTTGTACACAATTGATGTTTGAACCTTGTTTTGAATTTTTGTTAGGACATTTGTTGGAGATCAAACAAAACTCTAAGTTGGGAAGAGTTGATAAGTGTCAAATTTACTTGTTTTCCAATATATTTCTAAGGCACTTTTTAACTTGAATTTAATAGAGAAAAACATGGGGTATTTTCCAATTGAATGTACATATTTAGAATTTAGGTTTTTATTACACATGTACTTTTACACATTTCCTTGTGATTATGGGTTAAAGAGACTTAACACTCATGGGTGGGTAGCACTTGAAGAATTGGAGCTAAAGAAATCAATAAAATTGGAAAGTGGACAAAAGATAAGCAAGCACCAAATGGCTAAGCGGTTTAGCCACATAATTCAAAAGTAAAACAAGGAAAAATCACTAAGCACCCTAATCAAAGGGCTTAGAATAAGTGACTCGATAGAGAACCATAGAAATAATTGAACGGAAAAAAAATACTGCAAGTTTATGATAAAATAAATATTTTGATTGCCAATATTAGTTATCAATATGTGGGTAATATATTCTTATATAAAATCTGCCACGCACACGAGACGGAAATCTTAACGGAAACCTATGAATAAAATAAACGAAATATTTAATACATGTCTGTTAATGGATATGGAGACACGTCTAATGATATTTGTAGGCACATGTATCATATTCGTTAGCAAATTAGTAAAATTACTAAAATAAAATACTAAAAAAAAAACTCCACCTAAAAGAATCTTTGACCCAATTTGTGTTTATTGTTTGATCAGTAATTTTGTTTTCAAAGTGAGAGTATAATGTATTACTCTATTTCTCCCTAGATATAAGTATTCATTGAGAAAAAAAATTCCCAACATATAAACACCATTTCAAATTACTGAATCGATTTTTTTTTCCGAACATAACATTTACTAATTAATACTATTAATTTATCTTTGAATATGAAAAGTTAATATTGAATATATCTATACATAAAGGGTAATTTAATACTAATAATTATAGACAAAATGTGGACATTGATTATTATATTGGCGACATTTCTTAATATAAGTAAAATATGCAATGAGTGCTTATAATTATGGACGAGAAAGAAATAATTATATGCATCAATACTCTTTTCTGCTGTAAAATGACAGGAAAGAAAATCTATATAATTACAAAAAATAATAATTTTACAAAATGCATTTTTTTTTTGAAAAATACATGATACACGTAGATACCTCATAACTCGGCAAATATATTCCCTCCATCGGATATCTGCAAAGATATAGAGCGAACACAAATATCGTTTTTATGCAACAGTGCCAACTGCCAACAAATGACTACAAAAATTAGTGACACTGGAGGAGGGTAGCTGTGACGAATATCATGGTATTTATGTTGACCACATGCACAATGTATATCTGTCTGCTCGTAGTCCCCACCGCCTAATTGAGTTATTGTTTTAGAGGAATAACACCTGCTTATTTCTTCAAGAAAAATGTTAACAAGTGCCCTCGGAATACTTTTTAAGGACCAAAGTAGTAAGTATTTATAAAAATATATGTAATCAATAAATTGGAAATCGAAATATTTGTCTTTTTTAAAAAATAATTATTTATTTTAAAATGCTTAAAGAGTGTGCCGATAGCACTCATTAACAACACCCTTTCTTTAAATCATGTTTAGCTCAAAAGGGACTAATATGGACCCAATCGATTTTTGTTACTTATTCTAAATGAACCAATTTTTGAGAGTGACATTGTTTATAGTTTAACAGAAAAACTTGATTATCAGTCATTAATGAGGAACACACAATCCTGTCTATACAAGAGAGACCTGTTTATTTTTGGGTTACATGTTATTTTAGTTCTCTGATGATCTTTCTATATCACTACTTAATTGTCGTGCTTAAACTTTATGCATATATGTCATTGAGATGTTAGACTTAATTTAGACCATATGGTTGGAAGTTTCAATCAATATCTCATAATCAACGAATCAATGTTTTTTGAATTTCTAATAAAAGTTCATTTCATTATAATCATTGACGATATTGATTAATACAATCTGATAGTGATACATTTGAAATTAGATTTTCTTGGTAGAAACATTTGAAATTAGATTGATTATGACTGAAATTTTATTTATGATTTCGACATATATATCTAAATTTCAAACATTAACCAACATTACATTGCTAGTGATCAAATGACTTAAATTCTTAGAGAAATGTCTCTGATTTGAGTCATTTGATTTTGTGAGAAGACCCCGCTAGATATATATACTAATAAAAATTTTTAGGAGACTTCCTACTAATAACATGGTTACCAAAAAATGTTAAGGAAATTAAAAAAATTAAGTACGTAGTAGTATTTTTTGACGGAAAAAATTTGTAATAATATTAAATTTGTTAATTTGTTGTATTATTTTTTCAATTTATGCTCTAGGTGGATGAATCATTTTATCTTCTAATCAAAGTATTTATTATTACCAATATTTACCAAAAAAATTATGGATAATTTAATAAGATTCTCAGAAAAATTCTAAATAGGTTAATATATTTAAGAAGTATCATGCAATCACAGTATAGTACTGATGCTATAACAACGAAATCGTAACAAACAAAGTTGACAACAAAGCTGGCAGAACATAACTCTACCATTCGATTTGCCTCAAATGTACATATAATAATAACAGCCCTCCTAGCTATTTTTTAATACATCAACACACATTTACGTAAACTGTTTTTAGATCTACACTTATGTTTATCTACTCTCTCATTCCCACATTGATGTAAGACAGTACTACTTGGAGTTACAGAGGAAATAAAAAAATTTCAAAAAATCACACCTTAATCTTTTTTAGGTACATTGAATAAGGGTATGTTTGAATTAGTGGTATATTATGGAATATATGACATCAATTTTTAAAATATTAAACAGTATTCTATTCAATTCAAACATAATTTAGTCATTTCAGAATGGAACTAATTGCCTTTTGCGAATTAAATTCAAAAAAGAAATAACGTACTTTTATAACACGTTATTCATACATGAATTTAAATTATATATACTTCCTAATGATAATATGCCTGCACAAATTAGCAAGACCCATAAAAATAATGTATATCATGTAGTAGTACTTCTTAATGAACCTAGCTAGTTGCATTATTTCATCATGGTGGTAAATTAATTTGTCAACTGTTAACTTTGATACCTTGTCAAAACAAAAAACTGCTAACTTTGATAAATTACATTAATTCAGTCAGTGTATATGTATCAGTTAAGCAAGTATTGTTTGTCTGTAGTTATGATGAAGAATAACTCTGACTGAGTCATTTTAAACTCTGGCTACATTGGCGGCTAGGAATTACATGTACTTGAAGTTAGATGGATGTTTTCACTTCTTCTATATCTAATTTAAGAGCAATGATCATTGAGCAATTATGTGAGGCACTTGAATCTTCTTGATTCGGCGGTTTGCTTTAAATCACTGGGAGGTGGTAGAAAATAACATTAATGAGTGTTATTTACAGAATGTGTGAATTCGACCTTATATATACCCTTCTCATTTGCATGCTATATACAAACCACGAGTTATCAAATTGAGACATCACATACAATTAGTAACACTTCTCAGTCCTCTCAATTATTTCGCATTGCAATGGCTACCTCTTTGGTGATTGTTTTTTGTGTAATGATAAGCTTGGTTGGTTGTGCTTATGCTCAACCAAGAGCTTTCTTTGTTTTTGGAGATTCTCTAGTGGACAGTGGTAACAATGACTTTCTTGCTACCACGGCCCGAGCCGATAATTATCCATATGGCATTGATTATCCAAGTCATAGACCTACCGGGCGTTTCTCTAATGGCTATAATATCCCTGACCTAATCAGTAAGATCGAGTTTACCACTGCTACTAAAAAAACTACTATCGGCTAGGAAAATTTAGAAAGAGAAAACATAAAATATTTCTCTAAATCAGTCACCAAATTTAGTGACGAGAGAATTAGCGAGAAAACTCAAATTTTTCAATCACTATTTTTTGTCGCTAATTTATTTTTCTAGTATATATTTTCAAATAATTCAACATGTTTTGACTAATCATACTTGTTT
Organism: Medicago ruthenica; assembly: GCA_018208015.1. NCBI lineage: Eukaryota > Viridiplantae > Streptophyta > Magnoliopsida > Fabales > Fabaceae > Medicago > Medicago ruthenica. The sequence goes on along the minus strand of CM031377.1, from coordinate 1,012,684 downwards.
CTAATATTTGTATAATTAATGTGCTACTCTTTTGTTAATTGCAGGTTTGGAGCTTGGGTTAGAGCCTACACTTCCATACTTGAGCCCACTACTAGTTGGAGAGAAGCTTCTAATTGGTGCCAACTTTGCATCCGCTGGAATTGGAATTCTCAATGATACCGGATTCCAGTTTGTAAGTGTAACATTAAACTATTTGTAGTAATTCAAATTGTTAAAACATTAATGTCACCAAATTAATGGTGACTATAATAAAAAAGTTTATGCTAAATTGGTAGCAGTGACATATTAACATGTATGATTGGTTTGTTTGGCAGATCCATATCATTCGAATCTACAAGCAGCTAAGGCTATTTGAATTGTATCAGAAAAGAGTAAGTGCACACATTGGTTCAGAGGGAGCAAGAAACCTAGTCAACAGAGCACTCGTACTCATCACTCTTGGTGGCAATGATTTTGTCAACAACTATTATTTGGTTCCTTTTTCAGCAAGATCTCGTCAATTTTCTCTCCCAGATTATGTTCGTTATCTCATTTCCGAGTACCGCAAAGTTCTCAGGGTATTATTCTTGATTTTGTACCAATCCAATTATTAATATATTTAAATTCAGTTATGTTCTCTATCACATAACCAATTGACAAAAGTGTTTTTTGACAGGAACCAATTGCCAAAAGTTTGAGATTATAGTTTTAAGGATATTTAATAATTAATATGGACATCTTTAAATTGACCTTTCTAATTAATGGTTGCATGTTTAATAATGGCTGTTAGTAGAGGAGTGAGTGTGTTTGTGCAAAAGATGTGTTAGTTGGTGAGGGATAATTAACAACTTAATTTGTGCGTCACTTTCAAACATGTCTAGTACTATACTGTTATCATTAAAAAAAACATGTCTAGTATTATTTAATGCAGTTTCTGATTTTAATAAGTCTGGTCCATGAATTAAACTTGATAAAAAAAACTTAAGTTAACTTCCAATGCATCGAAGTAATTAAGATAGTAAAAAAAAAACATTCATACTGACTTGCTAAAAACACATATGCAGAGGCTTTATGATTTGGGAGCTCGTAGGGTTCTTGTAACGGGAACAGGACCAATGGGGTGTGCACCAGCAGAATTAGCTATGAGAGGAGGTCCAAATGGTCAGTGTAGCGTGGAACTTGAGAGAGCTGCATCCTTATACAATCCTCAACTTGTTGACATGATCAGAGGACTAAACCAAGAGATTGGCTCTGACATCTTCGTTGCTGCTGATGCATATAGAATGCACATGGATTACATTACCAACCCTCAAGCTTATGGTATGTGCCATATTGCAAGCTTCTATAGACTTTACAATTTCAAAATTATATAGTATATATTTTTTCGGAAAATAAATAAATTTAGCATTGGTGTGTGTGTGTGTGTGTGTATATATATATATATATATATATATATATATATATATATATAGACACATTTTTAAGAATACTATAATCAGTCATATTAACAAGTTGATAAAACAAGTTGAATTATCAACATAAACTAGGGTCTGGAAGAATGAGATTGAACTTTATACACTCAAAAATCAGCAATGTAGCTATCAATTTCTTTTCAGAAATGGAGAAGATTCATACTCCTGTGTGTTAGGTTGATGCTTTCTATTTATGCCATAAAAATGCATAGATGAGTTTGCCATGTCTGATGTTTAGTAGGACATATGTTTGATGAGATTCATAAACATTCTAGTTGTTGAGAAAAGGAGATGATCTTGACTCTTGCATGCTACCCTTAACATTCAAATGTAAAAATTTAGTAGAGAAATTAACTGTTTTAAGAATTAAATGAGGTTCTTAAAAATGATTGCTCACAACCAAAATGAAGACCAAATCTCCTTTAAATTGTTTGACATTGACCAACAAATTTAATCAACTATATGTTATATATTGAATTGGGCTTGACAGGATTTGCAACATCAAAGGTAGCATGCTGTGGACAAGGGCCATACAATGGACTTGGGCTTTGTACACCAGCCTCAAACTTGTGCCCAAACAGAGACCTTAATGCATTTTGGGATGCATTCCATCCATCTGAAAAGGCTAATAAAATCATAGTCAACCAAATCCTTAGAGGCAGTGCTCAGTACATGTACCCCATGAATCTCAGCACTATCATGGCCATAGATTCCAGGACTTGATCATCCATCCATCCACAACATTTGGTTAATGTTTTTTTGTTAGTTTATGTGTGTATTTTATTTATCCTTGTCCCTTTAATTTATCCATTAATCTTTTGTATTCCATAGCTAGTGGTTTGTCATGCCAAGTTCTTGAGTACTGGTTGTCCACTCAAATTGTCGTTGGTCTTTTTGCCAGTAATAAAATGTCTTCCTTTGATTGAATCCTAGTGCAAACATTTCTTTTGTGATCATCACATTGATTGAACTTCTCTTTAGTAATATTACTTACATGTTTATTTACTCTTGGACCGATCCAAGATATTTAGAGTTCTAAACCGAACATTAAAATGAAGTTGAGCTATGGATATTATACAATGTATCAACTTATTAGCATTAGATAATAGTAGTTTTTTTTTTCTTGCTTGGAGATCTAAAATAAAGGTTTCGATGATTGGACCGGCATGTTTATTTCATCGATTCTTGAATTGTTTAAATTTTCAATATGCCATTGATATAAAAAATATGCAACTTAGTCCATAATTTTGTCATTGTCAATAGTTTACAAAAAAAATTATAACTAGATTCACGACTTTTTAACTAATCTGTAGCTGATCAACTTGTCACCAAATATGAACCTAATTAAAAATTATTCAAAAAGATTGTAATTATAATTCTAAATTATTGTCAAGTTCAGAGATATAATTACAAACTATTGTTATTGCAGATCAACAAAGTAATTAAATCTTACTTTCAAATTATTTTGAACAAAATAAAAATATTTCAAACACACTGATTGTGAAGTTGTTTACATAAACTTTGTGAATTAATGTGTTGGGATATCTTTACGAGCCAGCAACAAAACACACACGTTATTAAAGAGGGATTCACAACAATGAGAGTGACACGACAAGGAAGGCTGTATTGAAAAATAATACCGCTTCAACCCCAAAATAATAGACATATTTCACCATTTTACACAAGAAATATGTACAAATGAAACTTTTATTTTACTGCATTACCCTTATTAAATACTAGTGGAAAGACATGACAAAAAAAATAAAAAATACTAGTGGTAAGACGTTTATCCCTTTTTTTATTTATATTTTATGTTGTTTTTAATTTTAATTTTTTTAAAAAATTATTAAATTGCTATCATAAATTCAAAATGAAAAATATTATTTGTAAATTTAGTATTAATTAGATGACACGTCTTTAAAAAAACTTAATAAAAACACTTCTATAAAAAATTACTAGTAGACATTACAATTGAAAAAGTACACTCCCCCGTCCCCACAATGAGCGACTCGTTTATATATAAAAAAATGTTCTATAATGTGTGACATTTTGATTTTTAGAAAAATATTAATTACTTGTTTTCCAATTTTAACTCTAATTAAGATTAATTTCATATATGGTCGTGATGATTACACCAATGTATGATAATTGTTAATTTAGAAAAAATATTATTTTCTTACATTCATTTATACATTGTTCTTAATCTGTGTGAAATTGTCAAAAACTCATTCCAAGATGAAGGGAGTAATTGATACCACTATTAAAATTTAAAGTGACGCTTATTTTAGGATAAATTTTGTTCTTTTAAATATGTCAATTATTTTGGGATGAGAGAAATAATATACTCTCTCGTCACATTATAAGTGTTTCATTTTCAATATTTTTATGTCTCAAGTTATTATATTTTTCTTTGTGATTCGGATATTTTCTGTGCACAATTATAAAGATCAATCTCTCAAACCGAGTAGGACCACGACCGGCAAAACTCTCCATTTGAAAAATTAGTGCAGCATATACCAATGTAGAGATTTAGTCTTGCACATTATAACATGATAAAAAATTGGTTCTCTAAAAAAATAATTGATATAATAAGTCCATAAACGGAGATCTCCACCATTTCTGGAAAGTTTCTAAAAGGTAGGCATGCATCTAGGTCAGTTTCAAGTCTCAACACACCAAAAGTGAGTACATGAAACTTCCACATAGATAGCTCTATTGGTAAATTGAGAGAAGCATTGAAGGAGTTTTAAGAATGAGTTTAATGTTCAAATTCTGAAAACTAACATAATTCCTACTTTTATTACTAACATGGAATGGAAGCAATGTACATCCAAATTAAACCCCCCAAAAATGCATTAAAGGGTGCGCCAACAATAGAAGCTTGGTAGCTAAGAACATTATTGGTGAAATAAATATCTAAGGGGCCAAGTCTATAAACTCATCAAACTTTTGTGACATTAACTCTGCCTCCAAATGCGCTATACGGAGTAAATTAATCTAATTACAATTTTGACCATGATCCATCATGAAATAAAACCAAAGAATTAATGTTATTTATTTTTTCAGAAATGATTTATATCAGGTCATGTTACATTGTGCAGTGATTGCCATGTGAATTGCATCAACCATGTTGTTTCTTACTAGCTAGAGTGAGGAGGAAACAGCTAGCTAAAGAAGTGAGTTGAGTTTTAATTCAAGTTTACGACTTAATTTGCTTGGAATCAATTAAATAGCCTCAAAAGTTGGTCGAATTGAAGAATCTAAGAGGGAGGAGTCAATAAAATATCAAGTTATTAACATTTGGTTGTGGTGAAGGGTAGTGTTGGTTGAACCATTTCTCCAGCTGAATTATGTGATGTCAAGGATATTAGGTGTAAGAGTAGTTGGTATTATAAAGTCTATACAGCTCATACTATTGCTTTTACTATGGGATCATATATATTACATTACCCACATATTAATAATAATAATAATAATGTGGTCCTTATAATCACTACTCAATTTTCTTTGGATCCAACCTAGAATTGACCCCTGTTACTGCCTAGTGCCTGCATGTGTCTTTCTATACGTCTCTACTAGATCTCGAGAGTTATCCATTTGTGATCAAGTGTATATAAATGGAAGACATATTTATCTTATAATAAGTCGCATTTGTTTTAGAACGGTATCATCAATTGAACATATTCATACAGTGTTCTTGATGTCACTATGTTTGTCTCTATCCTCTATAACTGTTTAACTTTTTTATATTTGTAACACCCATATAGAGATTGCCTAAGATCTCATACGAGTATTAAAATTTTGTACTGGATACATTAAATACAATACAGAAAGTTTGCTTATAGTTAATACAAGATACGAGTCATTAATACAATCTGAAATCCGATACAAAATATTCTAGGTAATATACACCATAATACAACATCTGTGTGCAAACATCCATATACAATAAAATCAGCACGATCAATCCAAAGCTTTCTCTTTACCTTTGCGTCGTGTTTCCTGTGAACCTACACCAGAAGGAAAGGGATGAGACATAACGTCTCAGTGAGCTCCGGCCCAACCTACTGTTGGCAACCTCGCGGAAACCTAGGGTCGCCATGCACTAACTTTGGCAATCTTGGGGATACCTATGATCGCCGTCATTCTCTACATATTTCGCGATCAAGGGAAAACTAGGATCGCTAAATGTCTTTATCTTATGTTTAATCTCATACTTAGTGATCTGGGGACAACCTACGATCACCTTCTGTTTACTAGTGACTGCTTTGTCTTATCTCTTGGTATAATGTATACACATATTCATCTTTTCATGATATAAAGTTAGAAGTTAGCGTTGAACAAACAATACGTTATCTTGGTTCATTTTACGGAGTGCATCCGGGTGGAGTAACCCCGAAGTACATCTCCCATCATACCGGTGAAATTCCTATCATATCAGGCTAACACCGGACTCCTCTTTCCTTTTGTGTGGCTGCCCTCGCGGACGGTAACTTCACCATTCCAGCTTAATCTGGAACCCCCTGTATTCTAACTAACGAGACTACAGGAGACACATTTAACTTTCTTGACTTTGATGTGTAGCTGTCCTCGCGGACGGTAACTTCACCATTCCAGCTTAATCTGGAACCCCCTGTATTCTAACTAACGAGACTACAGGAGACACATCTAGTCCTTTTATTAACTTGTTCTTATTCTTTAAGTAATTATTCTTGAATGCTTAACCTATAAAAAGGTTCTGAACTTTGAACATTGGATCATTCTTGTGCTTACGCACACTTAATTGAGTGCATCTTAAATTTACTATCCTAAGTACATTCTCATTCACATTAACTCTTAAGGGATTCTAACCGTACCCTTAGCATACATCATTCTTAAGGATGAAACTTTGAACAAAAGCTTCCATAACTTAAATAACCTTTTCCCCCGTCTCTCTAACACATTGTTTAAACCTTGTTTTCTTAAATGATTTTATCCTTTGGGAACCTTAAGGATGAGGTAAAATGGTGTTCATTGATTCTTAAATGTATTTGAAGAAAACGGTTGCGAAAAACCTTGCTTACACGCACCAGAACACCCAAAATAGCTCAGCTGTCAAAAGCTGTCCTAGTGAGCTCGCTATAGCGACGGGCTGGTCACTATAGCGACCCTGTGCCGTAGCAAAATAGGCCTGGTCGCTGCAGCGACGAACTGGTCGCTGTAGCGACCATGACAGTTCAGAAAATGTTCAGAAATTTCATTTTTCACCATTTCAACTCATTCTAACTTACCAAAGCTTCCCAAAGATGTTAAAAAGGATTTTCTTTTGCAATTAAACAGTCTTAACACAATTGAACAAGGAATTGACAAGTATTAAAGATTAGGGTACTAAATCATCAACTTAACTTAAGATAAAATACACACTCAAACTCACTCATAGTGGGTTCTAAAACCATGTGGAGCTCACCTTAAGCCTTGATTCAAACCCTAGCTTGGCTTTTAATCTTTCCTTGATTCCTTCTTAACTTCTTCTTGCTCAACTCTTCCAAACTTTAGCTTGCTAGCCAAGATTCCCACAAGATTTGATGAAGTTTGGACGGATGGTGGTGAGGATGGATGATGGCCGAAAATTCTTAGAGAGAGGGGGGAGAAAAATCTGTTGGAGTAGAGAGAGAATGGAAGAAGAAAATATGAGGAAAATATCTTGTTTTTCCTTATTTAAAAATCCTCTCTTCCATAATTACAAGTTTGCCATTGCTTCATATTAATCCTCTATTACTGATAACAGTTACATCTAAGCGGGATATTACACTCTACCCCCCTTAAAGAAATTTCGTCCTCGAAATTTAGAATTTACTTGAGAATAGATATGGATAGCTTTTCTGCATCTCTGACTCTAGCTCCCACGTAGCTTCACCGTCGGGAGACCCTTTTCACACCACCTTGACAATTGGAATCTCTTTGTTTCTCAAGGACTTAACATCTCGTTCAACAATTTGCTATGATTCTGGTTGGAATGTTAAATCTGATCTCAAGTCGATAGTGTCCAACTCTACTGGTTGAAAAGGATCGGGAATGAATTTCCTCAATTGAGAGACATGGAAGACATCATGCAAACCTGACATGGCCGGTGGCAGAGCTAACTGATAAACTGCTGGACCGACACGCTTGAGTATCTGAAATGGCCCAATATACCTTGGACAAAGTTTCTTTGTTCTGAATGCTCCTCTTAGGCCCAACTCAGGTGTAACTTTAAGGAATACATGATCTTCCTCTTCGAATTACAAAGGCCTTCGCCTCTTATCTGCATAACTTTTCTTGCGACTCTGGGCTGTTATCATCTTATCTTGAATTGATTTAATCTTTAGGGTAGTCTCCTGAATTATCTCGGGTCCCAAAATGTTTTTATCTCTGACCTCAGCCCAACAAAGTGGTGTCCTGCATTTCCTACCATACAACGCTTCATAAGGTGCCATTCCGATACTGGAATGGTAACTGTTGTTGTAAGAAAATTCAATCAAAGGTAGGTGTTTATTCCAACTTCCTCCATCTTCTAGGATGCACGCACATAGCATATCCTCTAACGTCTGAATGGTTCTCTCGGATTGACCGTCTGTTTGAGGATGATGGGACATGCTCATCTTTAATCTCGTTCCTAAAGCTCTTTGAAAAGCTTTCCAAAAGTGAGAGGTAAAAATTGGATCTCTATCTGAGACAATACTAGTTGGGACTCCATGGAGTTTCACGATCTTTGCAATAAACAATTCTGCATATTGGGAAGCTCTGTATGTGGTCTTAACTGGCAAGAAATGAGCAGACTTGGTTAACCGGTCTACAATTACCCAAATTGAATCATGTCCTCGCTGAGTTCGAGGTAATCCACTTACAAAATCCATAGATATCTCTTCCCATTTCCACTGAGGAATTTCCAAAGGTACTAACATCCCTGCAGGCCTTTGATGTTCAGTCTTTACCTGCTGACACACAATACATCGTGATACAAATTCCGCAATGTCTGTCTTCATACCAGGCCACCAATAATCTCTCTTCAAATCTTGATACATCTTGGTGGTACCCGGATGAATGCTAAAACTGCTCTTGTGCGCCTCCTCTAAAATCAACCTTTTCAATTCCGCATTATTCGGAACACAAATTCTTCCTTCAAACAGTAGTGTGCCATCTGGTGCCAAAGAAAACTCTGATTGACCAACTCTTCTTTGAAGGTCCATATCCATACTCTGAGCTTGTGCAATCCTAGACCGTAGGTCACATGAAATCTCTAGCTTGTTCAACAAAATGCCGCCTTTTATCTCGGTGACATTGAGATTAAGATCCCTAAACTTTTCATATAGAGCACATGTATGCATCATCACTTCAGCCTTAACTAAGGCCTTTCGACTTAAAGCATCTGCTACCACATTTGCCTTTCCTGGGTGGTATTTCAAATCAAAGTCAAAATCTTTCAGATATTCCATCCACCTTCTCTGTCTCATGTTCAGCTCCCGTTGATCAAACAAATACTTCAAACTTTTGTGGTCACTGAATAAGTCAAATTGCGCACCATACAAATGATGCCTCCACACTTTCAATGCAAAGACTATAGCTGCTAACTCAAGATCATGGGTGGGGTAATTCTCTTCATGAGTCTTGAGACGCATAAGCTATCACATTCTCTCCTTGCATAAGTACACTACCCAGTCCTTTCGAGGATGCATCGCATAAAATGGTGTATCTCCTGTCGGGATCTGGTATTGCCAACACTGGTGCTTTAGTCAATTTCCTTTTTAAGATTCTGAAGCTCTCTTCGCATTCTTCGTCCCAAATAAAGGGCACATCCTTTCTAGTGAGGCGTGACAAGGGTAAGGCAATCTGAGAAAACTTCATAATAAACCTTCGGTAATAACCAGCCAAGCCTAAGAAACTCCTGACTTCGGCCACATTCTTGGGTCTAGCCCAACTGAGAACGGCTTCAACCTTGGATGGATCAACGGCCACTCCTCCTTGAGAAATGACGTGACCCAAAAACTTAATTTCAGACAACCAGAATTCACACTTACTGAATTTGGCATACAACTGCTTGTCCCTGAGGACATTCAAAACAATTCTCAAGTGTTGAGCATGTTCCTGAGGGTCCTTGGAGTAGATCAAGATGTCATCTATGAAAATCACCACAAATCGATCTAGATAAGGTTGAAATATCCTGTTCATATAATCCATGAACACAGCTGGAGCATTAGTTACACCAAAAGGCATAACCAAAAATTCATAGTGCCCGTAGCGCGTTCGGAACGCCGTTTTGGACACATCTGATGACCTGATGCGGATCTGATGATAAACCGACCTAAGATCAATCTTAGAAAATACTGTCGCTCCCTTGAGTTGATCTAGAAGGTCGTCAATTCTTGGAAGAGGATACTTGTTCTTGATGGTCACTTTATTCAATTGGCGATAATCTATAAACAACCTCATACTTCCGTCTTTCTTCTTGACTAACAGAACTGGAGCACCCCAAGGTGACACACTAGGTCGGATGAAATGTTTCTGAATTAACTCTTCTAGCTGAGATTTCAGCTCTTTAAGCTCTGAAGGGGACATTCTATACGGTGCCACAGACACTGGCTCCGCTCCCGGAATCAGGTCAATAGAAAATTCCACTTCACGTTCCGGAGGTAAACTAGTTATTTCAGAAGGAAAAACATCGGGATACTCATTCACAATCGGAATGTCACTGGGACTTAGTTCTGGTTCTGAAGTCACAGTGAGCATAACATAAAACCCTTTATCTTGAGCACAAATAAATTGAATTAACTGATGTGTACGGTTAATCAATTCAGATAGGGCCACACCTTCTGTCGTAACACTCGTTGGCATATAAATACTCTTCTCGGAACATCCAATGTACACATGGTTGGCGGAGAGCCAATCCATGCCTAAGATCACATCAAGTTGCTCCATAGGGAGAGACACTAAATCAACATAGTATGTCTTACTAGACACAGTGATAGGGCAGTTTTCACAAACATAACTTGCCACAATTCCGCCATCAGTAGCGGTAGACACCGTCATCGGAGGATTCAATGGGGATAAAGGTAATTGCAGCGTTTCAACACACTTATAAGAAATAAAAGAACAAGTTGCACCACAATCAAAAAGAACTTTAACAGGATTCTAACCAAGATAACACATACCAGCAATCAGATCCTCGTTAACTAGAGCCTTCTGACCATCCATGGAATACACCCTACTTTTACTGGTGGTGGTTCCTTCAGCTGCTCCCTTACCACGCTTGTTAAGACATTCATGTATGAAGTGTCCAGGTTGTTTACACCCATAATAGACACCCATACCTAGCATGCATTCTCCTTTGTGAGTTTTTCCACATTTCTTGCAGGCAGAAAAAGCTATAGCTGAACCATATTGTTTTCCTCTCTGAGGGGAACCCTTTGGTTTCAGTTTATCATGGTATTTGTCTGGCATTCTACTCTTTCTTCTTTCAAATGCTGCTGCTCTTTCTTTAGAGGTTTTTGCAAGACCCGCTTCAACAACTAGGCTATCATGCACTAATTCATCATAGCTTGTGGTTCTCTGGAGGCTCACAGCAGTATCAATTTCACCCCTTAAGCCTCGCTTGTATTGATTCATTTTCCAATTCTCGTCTCCGGCATATTCATTATGGGTGGAATAATAAGACAACTCTTCAAATTTCTTCGTAAACTCTGTAACAGACATGTTGCCTTTCTTCAGCTCTAAAAACTCTTGTTCTTTCTTCACTTGGTAAGATAGGGGCAAGTACTTCTCCAACATCACCTCCTTAAAGTTCACCCAATTTACTTCCACATCATTGGCGAGCATTCTACGTTGGGTGGATTCCCACCAGTCTTCCGCTGCGCCTCTAAATTGGTTCGTGGCATACACCACCTTATCAGTTTCCGAACACTCAGCCATCTCTTGGCTTCCTGGGGATCACCCTCTCCATTAAACTCGGGAGGATGATTCCTATTAAATTCCCGGAAAACCGGATTACCGATAACGGGAGGAGGTGGTGGCTGCTGATGAAATCCCTGCCATAGATTCATCATTTCCATCCATTGTTGTTGGGATTAGGCCTGCTGTTGTACTTGTTGTTGCATCATTAGCATCATCTGTTGATGCTGCAACGCATTTTGAGCCTGTTGTTCCTGGTACTGCTGCTGTTGCATCATCTGTTCCCAGAAATTCATATTAGGTTCCCCACTTTCTTCACTGGCCAGATTAGTTCGAGGTCTTCCTGGTCCTCTTCTTCTCCCACACATCTTATCCTAGCTGTCATATACAAGTCAAAGTGATCAGTTTTAATTGAATATAACATTTAGAATAATGTCCTGGATCCAAGAGGTCCACATACTTGGATTGTATTTTAATGACCCAAGGCACGATCTAAATCGACCTGCTCTGATACTAAATTGTAACACCCATATAGAGATTGCCTAAGATCTCATACGAGTATTAAAATTTCGTACTGGATACATTAAATACAATACAGAAAGTTTGCTTATAGTTAATACAAGATACGAGTCATTAATACAATCTGAAATCCGATACAAAATATCCTTGGTAATATACACCATAATACAACATTTGTGTGCAAACATCCATATACAATAAAATCAGCACGATCAATCCAAAGCTTTCTCTTTACCTTTGCGTCGTGTTTCCTGTGAACCTGCACCAGAAGGAAAGGGATGAGACATAACGTCTCAGTGAGCTCCGACCCAACCTACTGTTGGCAACCTCGGGGAAACCTAGGGTCGCCATGCACTAACTTTGGCAATCTTGGGGATACCTATGATCGCCGTCATTCTCTACATATTTCGCGATCAAGGGAAAACTAGGATCGCTAAATGTCTTTATCTTATGTTTAATCTCATACTTAGTGATCTGGGGACAACCTACGATCACCTTCTGTTTACTAGTGACTGCTTTGTCTTATCTCTTGGTATAATGTATACACATATTCATCTTTTCATGATATAAAGTTAGAAGTTAGCGTTGAACAAACAATACGTTATCTTGGTTCATTTTACGGAGTGCATCCGGGTGGAGTAACCCCGAAGTACATCTCCCATCATACCGGTGAAATTCCTATCATATCAGGCTAACACCGGACTCCTCTTTCCTTTTGTGTGGCTGCCCTCGCGGACGGTAACTTCACCATTCCAGCTTAATCTGGAACCCCCTGTATTCTAACTAACGAGACTACAGGAGACACATTTAACTTTCTTGACTTTGATGTGTAGCTGTCCTCGCGGACGGTAACTTCACCATTCCAGCTTAATCTGGAACCCCCTGTATTCTAACTAACGAGACTACAGGAGACACGTCTAGTCCTTTTATTAACTTGTTCTTATTCTTTAAGTAATTATTCTTGAATGCTTAACCTATAAAAAGGTTCTGAACTTTGAACATTGGATCATTCTTGTGCTTACGCACACTTAATTGAGTGCATCTTAAATTTACTATCCTAAGTACATTCTCATTCACATTAACTCTTAAGGGATTCTAACCGTACCCTTAGCATACATCATTCTTAAGGATGAAACTTTGAACAAAAGCTTCCATAACTTAAATAACCTTTTCCCCCGTCTCTCTAACACATTGTTTAAACCTTGTTTTCTTAAATGATTTTATCCTTTGGGAACCTTAAGGATGAGGTAAAATGGTGTTCATTGATTCTTAAATGTATTTGAAGAAAACGGTTGCGAAAAACCTTGCTTACACGCACCAGAACACCCAAAATAGCTCAGCTGTCAAAAGCTGTCCTAGTGAGCTCGCTATAGCGACGGGCTGGTCACTATAGCGACCCTGTGCCGTAGCAAAATAGGCCTGGTCGCTGCAGCGACGAACTGGTCGCTGTAGCGACCATGACAGTTCAGAAAATGTTCAGAAATTTCATTTTTCACCATTTCAACTCATTCTAACTTACCAAAGCTTCCCAAAGATGTTAAAAAGGATTTTCTTTTGCAATTAAACAGTCTTAAGTAATCACTTAAGAGTATGTCTCGTAAAAGTTAGATGGTTTAGGAGTTTATATGATTATCATCGTCAAGTAAGTCATAAAGATATATTTTAATATATTTTTAACGTGCAAATTGAACTTTGCATGTATTAAAAAATATTTGAATTCACTTCAGGTTGAACGTGTCTCTTCAAAATCAATAGTAGGTTTTTTAACTATACTCTTGAACAACAAGACAAACTATAAATATGTATATTCATCATTCTCTTTTTAGTTTTCGTGCGAAAACTCATTCACATTTAATTAGTTTCATCTCTTCGATGTACGAACTACAAGTCCAAAAAAACCTTTTCATTGCAAAGTGGGTCTGATTTCACTTCAATTGCTTCTTTCCATTTGTCAATCATTTATCTATCTATAATCTTTAATGAATTTTAGTTTATGATCCTCGTCATTATTTATCACATATAACGCTATATCATATATAAAAACCCTTGTCTATGTCGTTTTTTGTCATTGTTTTGTTAAGTTGTTTATTCCAACATGTATTGTTTGTTTTAATATGTAATGTGTAGATCTCTCTCTAATTGTGTGTTAATCTACCCTTTTTTCAAATGTTTGTGTTGGTATGTGTCATATATTCAAATAACATCAAGTATAAAGAGGCAACTTAGAACGATGCAGAGTCAGCCGATAACTTTAACTTTTAATTGTTGAGATGGTGATTAATGTTTATGAATTGAATAAACTAAAGAAAGTGCATAGTGAGGGGAGGGGGGATTTTTTTGCATCGCACCTGAGTTGAGTAATTTGTTTGGAGAGTCTAACCTTTTTCTTTAGAGTGGAGAGTCTAACCTTTTGTTTATAGTTTCAATAGACAATTTATTTTGGGTGGGAAAGTGAAAATCAAACTATATTCATAGTAACTACGCTTTTATTATCTCTAGCGTAAAAACGTATGTAATAGAAAATTTTGTTTTAATTGATATAATGTAATTTTGATTTTCTGTTTTATCCACACATATGCAGATTTCTGCATTAGAAAATTAAAACGTTTTGAGATGGTTATTAACAAAAGCCGGCCTAAAAATGACATGTGCAGTCGATTGTTGTATCCAACTGGTTTAAAACATACTCCCTCCGTCCCAAATTGTATGTCGCTTTGGCACTTTTACGCATATTAAGAAATCTTTAACTTTTATGAACTTTGTTAAAATTAAATATATTTTTCCCTCAGTTACCCTTGGCAACACAATTAAAGTTTTGTGAAAAAACAAGTTCCATCTTGATTACCACCGTCCCAAATTACTCCAACTCCAAGGCAATAATGAATTTCACTCTTGAATCATTTAAATCACACGGTTCCTTCTCTCTCTTCAATTGCAGTACCAAGGCAATAAAATGCACTGTGCTGAATAATGAAACAATCACACAAAACTACCTTTTTCTATTTCTCTCTCTCCCTCATAAAGACTTGAAAAAATTCATTTCATTTAAAAAATTCATTGCATGATTGGCAATAACAATGAATACATGGGAACCGTGAATAACAATGAGTTATGAATTTGTGTTGGTACAATGAATTATTAAGTGAGAACCTTGAATACAAAATGTAGGAAAAAGAGAATAGACAAGGGCAACTTAGGAAGAACATGAATAATTTTACATTGATATTGCAAAACGACTTATAATTTGGGACAATTTTTTTTTTCAAAACGTCATACAATTTGGTACGGAGGGGGTATTATTTTAAGCCGACTTAAAAACCATCTTAAAAATTTCACGCACCAAGACAAAAGATCTTAAGTTGGTTTCCTAACGGACTTAAAAATGTCTTGAAAACCAATTAAAATCCAATTTCCTAACTGATCTTAAAGTTATTTTTATTTTTAATATTTAGGATTTATGATTTTCATATATTCATTCGTGTACAAAATTTATAAAATATAGCCATAAAGTGATGTTTAAAACTATATACAAATGTACTTGAAATGGCAACAAGGGTACATGTGTGATCTAATTTGAATGGTAAATGTCCCGTGCAGCAGAAGAATGGAATGAAGATTGCCAGTTATATCTATTCTTCCTTATTGGTCGGTAATACTACAGAGTGCAAGAGATCAGGGTACTTAACATGTATCTTACTATATATGTAATGTATGCATGACACAGTCCACACTTTAAATTTTATTTTCAAATGTATGAATAAAATGCAACTACTACCTGTGTATGTACTACCTTTTGCTGCGTGGGCCATTCATCATCAGTATTATTTTCCAAAATCACATACATATAATATCTCTGACACACTATATATAGAGCACCCTTTCCTCATTCCTCTACTTGCAGTCTTCATATACATTGCTAATTTTTAAGTTAAATTAAATCCATGGCTGCCACTATGGTTTTGCAGTCTTATTACATAAATGTAGTGATCATATTGATGGTGGCATTGGCGAGTTGTTTCAAAGGCACAGTGGCACAACGTGCTTTCTTTGTGTTTGGTGATTCTCTTGTTGATAATGGTAACAACAATTACTTAGCAACTACAGCTCGAGCTGATGCTCCTCCTTATGGCATTGATTATCCAACTCGCAGACCCACCGGACGTTTTTCTAATGGCTACAACATTCCTGACTTCATCAGTTAAGATAATCTTTCATTTCTAACTCTCTCTCATTCTATTTCTCACAAATAAATGTTAGTGTTGTTATTTCTATGTTGAGAGTGAAGATCGAATCTTTGACCTACTTCTCACCACACATTTTAACTCCCTCACTCAGCAACCATACCAACTTTATATCCCCTACAATGATGAGATTAACATTAAACTTATATAGTTTTTTTTTTTATGCAATAATTTTGCAGGTCAAGCACTTGGGGCAGAATCAACGTTGCCTTATTTAAGTCCTGAACTTAACGGGGAAAGATTGCTTGTTGGTGCCAATTTTGCTTCCGCTGGCATTGGAATTCTCAATGATACCGGAATCCAATTTGTAAGTGTGTTTTTTATTTGACAATGAAATGTTACAATGATATTGTGATTTTATCAAACTCACAAGTCCAATTCAAACATACATTAAATATATCAAATGTTATTACATTTTAATTTAAGGTTAATTTTATTATGACATGATCAATGTTACAATTAATTGCAGATAAACATAATTAGAATATTTAGGCAATTGGAGTATTTTCAACAATACCAGCAGAGGGTGAGTGGTCTTATTGGACCTGAACAAACTCAGAGCTTAGTGAATGGAGCATTAGTACTCATCACACTTGGAGGCAATGATTTTGTGAATAACTATTACTTAGTGCCATTCTCTGCAAGATCACGTCAATACAATTTACCGGATTATGTGAGATATATAATATCTGAGTATAAGAAGATTTTGAGGGTAAATTATTCTCTTTAATCATTCCATCACTTTCTTTCCTCTATATTACTTATGAGTTATGATACGTCTTTTTCATAGCATGTGATTCATTAGTCTGATTTATTTCCCGGTCAAATTATATAAAATGCACATTTAATTGATTGGTAGTATCAATCATGGCCGTCAAAAAGTAAGTAACAATTAACAGACCAATATTATGGTGTACAAGTAAAATAAATTTTGCATCAAACACAAGACTGTTTCCACCATGGGATTAATAAACCTTACTATTGAATAAAATAATATATGTAATTTATTGATCTAATGATAGAAAACATATGTGTATATGGTGCAAGACTAATTTATTTGTGCACATTAAACAAATGTAAATTAATATAAATAATTTGCTAACACGAGTAGGTGCCCTTGTCTTGTAGATTAACCTCTTTTTACTTGTGCACATTAGACAAATGTAAATTAATATAAATAATATGTTTGTTGCTGTTGCAATGAGTTGTTGGTTCTTGGATTCGTTTCGTGTTGACGGTTGGTCCATACACCGCACTTTAGACATCCACTAGTGTTGTTTTTATTTTTCGTATCACCTGATTAGTTGACATACATTTTGTGTGGATTTACT
The DNA here is from genome assembly GCA_018208015.1 of Medicago ruthenica. Classification (NCBI taxonomy): domain Eukaryota; kingdom Viridiplantae; phylum Streptophyta; class Magnoliopsida; order Fabales; family Fabaceae; genus Medicago; species Medicago ruthenica. Next base: position 995,239 of record CM031377.1, on the reverse strand, counting down.
GGGTTAAGTTTATGTCCCCCAATTTTTTTTTTGTATTTCCTTTTTTTAATAATATATATGAGCACCTGACAAGGACTAGAATCTGCAAGACATCTCGACTTATAATGTTTTCTATTCCTTTTTTGTAAGTGTGCTCTTGATTTATAAAAAAAAACCTCTTTCTTTTGTTGTGTTATATGATAAAGAAGTGTTCCTTTTCTCTCATAGATCTAGAGTGGACAAATCATACCTTTTTTAATAATCTAAGAAAAATACTCAAGTACCCTTCTTTATTCGTGCACCAAAATGTCACATTTTTTGCGGTACGATGGATTTTCACATTTACCAATAAATGAGGCATTTCGTATGTAATGTTAATGTAGTGTATGATAGATATGTTAGAATCACAATGATCCACTGTGACTTTGACATACCTACCATGATACTAAACATAAGCGTAATATATGTACGATGTACATTTTTTCGTCGGATTATAAAAAAAAAAACAGTTTATTAAGATTCATTTCAATGGAAGTAGCTATAGTTTTTTTTTTTTGGTATGAAGTAGCTAGCTAGAGTGTTGATTGATATGTTAGAATAATAATAACATTTGAATTTTGAAATATTGTGATGTTTAATATCAGAGACTATATGATCTTGGAGCACGTAGGGTGATAGTGACAGGAACAGGTCCAATTGGTTGTGTTCCAGCAGAATTAGCCCAACGAGGCACAAATGGGGGATGCTCAGTTGAGCTACAACGTGCAGCAGCTTTGTTCAATCCACAACTTATTGAAATAATCCAACAACTCAACAATGAAATTGGTTCAAATGTATTCATGGGAGCCAACACAAGGCAGATGGCCCTCGATTTCGTCAATAATCCCCAAGCATATGGTAATCTATTTAGTTAGAAGTGACATATGATGGAGTAATTTAATTAATGGTAGCATTACTATTTGATTTATGGCAATATTAGCTTCTTATAAAAAAAAAAAGTATTGGTTATGCAGGATTTGTTACATCACAGATAGCATGTTGTGGTCAAGGACCCTACAACGGACTTGGGCTGTGCACACCACTCTCTAATTTATGTCCAAATCGTGACGAATATGCATTTTGGGATGCATTTCATCCTTCAGAAAAGGCTAACGGCTTGATTGTTCAACAGATTTTGTCAGGCACAACCGATTATATGTATCCAATGAATCTCAGCACTGTTTTAGCCTTGGATTCCAAAAACACATAGCAACCTTTGATTTTAATATTGCTGCAACTTTTTTCTATCTTTGAAAAAGTTGATCTGCTTGTTAATTTGTGATTTATATGTATAAGTTGGATTGGAGCTTTAAAAGTTACAGCTCCCTAAATAGTACTTGATGTCTTAATAGTGGATGGATGAGGGATGACCACTATCTTTATTATCAATCTCTCTTGGCGGTGCAAGAGTAATTGCATATATAATAATTGAGTCATTTTTGTTGTGTCCAATAGTTTCGTTTTCCTTACCACTCTTTTTTTACTATCTATAAATAAGTTATTGCATTTCATTAGAAATAATCCAAGAGTTTTCACTTCCACTAGGCATTGAACTTGAGGTTTCAATTTTGTTTTTTTTTTTTAAACTCGGTGTTCGGTCTAGGACCATATTTTTATTAATAGGTAAAAAAATCGTAAATATTAAAAAACAAATACTAATAAATCATATTTTTTTTATTAAAAAGGTGATAGCAAAAAGCTAAAACACCCCACAATATATAAAAAGAGAAAGAGAACAAAGGAGGGGATTAGGCCAAAACTCCCAAAATATCATGTACAAAATCTATAGTTAGTCCATCCTAACTTGTTCTTGATATAACTGCCATTGATATAACTGCCATTCCATCTCAGAAGATAAAGAAAGAGCATGGTTAGTTACAGGGCCGTTCCTACGTAATTGGAGGCCCGGCTCTCATGCAAAAAATAGGCCCTTAATAAAATAAAAATATAATTTTTCTTAAAAGAGCAATTATCGATTTAAATTGAATATAAGATCCGTAAAGATAAAAAAAAGTAATTATTGTAACTAACACAGAAAAAATCAATATTCTAATCAATAATATAAAAATACAATTTCAAACGAATATCTTTATCAATCTTCTATGTTGTTATTTTCCTTAATTTGTACAAAGGCAAAAATAAAAGGTTTATAATGTTTTTTTTAGAATAATTATAATATTTGTTCTTTCAAGTTAAAAATTATAATATTTGTTGTTAGTTCTTTACTATTTTATACGATACTTGGTTGTTAGCTTCTTGGCTACAACCTCTTTCGCTTAAAAAAAAAATACGATAAGTATGGGCAAAAAATTATAAAAAGTGTTCTAACAAAAATAAGAAAAAAAATATTGTGCTTTTATTTGTAAATATATAATCCAATATATTAAGGAGAATTTGGTTGAATTGGAGAGAAGATTGAGGAGCTTCAAATCCATAATAAATTATGTCCAGATTAAAAAGCTCTCTCATACTAAAAAAAAAATTAAAGAAGAAAAAAGGAAAAAAAAATTAAAAGAAAAACAGAAAAAGGAAAAAAAAAATAATTGAAGAAAGACATGAATTTTGTGAGTTGCTGTGTGTTGAACCCAGGACCTAGGCATAACAGCTCGCGGTACTACCACTAGGGCATGTCAACATGTTTAATATTTTTATCACGCTATTTATATATATATATATATATATATATATATATATAATATTTACATGCAGTATATATATAAAATAATATTTGGACCCCCAAATTTTGGAGACCCAGCTCAGTAGAGCTGTTTGCACCCCCTAAGGGCCGGCCCTGGTTAGTTAGAATGTCAGCGACTTGATTGCCTTTCCTATAAAATGTTTTTTACTTACATTTCTATTTAAAATTTTGAACATTATAAAATGTTTTCTTAAAATAAATTAAGTGTATTATGTCATCATTTATCATTTTATTATTTCGATTCTAGAAAAAAGATTTTATAGTGTCTGTAATTTAAAAAAGAAAAGTAAGTTCCTCCATTCTTTCTCCTCCTAAACCCTACATCCAAACATACCCTAAACCAATTTAACTTCACCTCATCTTCTTTATAAATTGTTTTAGCCTCCTTCTTTTATTCAATCTATTACTTCTATCACTACCCCTGAAATATAAATGGATTAGTCTTTTGTTTTTTTTTTTGACGGTAAATAATAGCTTTAACAATTCAAAACAAAGAGAGAATTACAAGGAGCTAGTGTTAGCATTGAAGGGGTATTCCCCAACAATTTTAAAGAGCCAATACAAGGAAAAAAAAACCTATTAAACCAGGATTTGCGGTACACATAAGCTTTGAAGACAAACATGAGAACTTAAACCAAAATCCATAACCTAATAACTCATTCATCAACCACTTCTATCTTCTAATGCTGACAAAGGAGATGTGAGAATCCAGAGTCTTTTTTCTTATTCAATTACGGATCATTTCTTCTGCCTCATCACGCACATTTCGACTTTATGAGGATGAATCCAGTTTCACTACCTTTGCCATTTATCAACTGATTTTTGTCCAGTGGATTAGTCTCTTGTTGAATTGTGACTTGTGTATCACATTTGCACATATATTATTTATACAAATCAGGGACTCAATTGTATTCTAGAAAAAGTTTAGAAATGTGCATCATCAACTGATAATTATTCTATAAATTAATTACCAATGTATTCTAATAATGTTTTTAATTGTGTATCATCTCTCAACCCTTTTCCTTGACGCATATTTTGGCAATTTCAAACATAATTCGCAAGTCTCCACCGTTATAATGAACAATTTTTGTGACAGAGACTATTCTTGGCCGTTGGCTTTATTTTTGGACTTAAAAGTTAAAACTCAAACACAGTAGGGTACCATGTGAGTTGCGACTAACTCTACTCCTTTGGACTATTATGATGATATCATCCAACGAGATAAATGAAAAAAAGTACGAAAGAGAAAATAATTAAATAATATATTTTTAAAATAATTAAATTATATGTATTTTATGAGTGTGTGTCTAAATATTTTTAATCTTTGGTTGTAACTATATATGGACGCGTTTTATTCACACTAGAACACGAGATAAACAAACAACACAACCCAAACCCTGAATCAATAAACAGCTCGTTGTCTCGTACACGGTTTAATAGGTTTTTTTTATTTTTTTTTATTTTTCTGTTTAATAGGTCATATACAATATCCCTTATATATAATATAATATTAGTGATAGTTATGTTAATAAATCTATACTGTATATAAAGAAAATAACACATATAACGAATAGATAAGAGTAAATTCAAATATTAAAATAAAAGTGTAACAAACACGATATGAGTATACATATGTCCAGTTTTTTTTCTTTTATCCTTTAAAAAGAGTAACAAACTAGATGAATATACATATACTTACTTTTTCATTATCCCAATTATACCTTTAAACAATTTTTTCTATAATAAAGATTGTTGTTGGTGTCATTAAAAAAAAAGAATTTAGATTATATTTTTTTGTTATATTGTTGGTGTCATTGAAATAGATAATCTTTGTTATTTTGATTTGTTATAATTTGAAAGCAAAAGGCATCTATATTTTTACTTTTAATCATAATCAAAATTTCATAAAAAAATCATTCATAATTTTCAAACGATAGCGCAATAAAAAGAGCGGAAAGGCGGGCACGTGTCCGTCTTTTCACTAGTTATATATAAAGAAAATAGACTTAAAATACATGAGTTTTGGCTGGCTTTTTCATTACCTATTTTACCCTTCATTTAAACTATTTTATCTTTTAATATATATACTATATAAAGAAAATAGGCTTAAAATAAATGAGTTTGAGCTGAATTTTTTATTACCTATTTTACCCTTTATTTAAGCAATTTTATTTACTATTTTATCTTTTAATAATATTATTTTAAATTTTAATTAAAATAATTAAATCCCATTAAAATAGAAAATAGGAACAATATTATCAATATTATATATCCCACCAAAAAATATTATATATGAAGGGGATAGAAATTTTGGGCTGAATTTTTATAATTCTAATTATACCCTTAAACAAATTTTCCTATATTAATGTTATAATTAGCAAGATACCCGTGCGCGATAATTATATAAAAAATAATTAGATTCTTAATATTGTAGAATGTTTGTAGATATTAAATGAAAATCATGAGTATTAATGTAATGTTTTTATTAAATATTTTTCTCTTATATATACAAAAATTTGTTAAATAGTTGAGTCACACCAATTATGAATTATATATAGATATATGAGAAAGTTTATATGATAAAATTTTGAAAACTCGTGACTGTTTTCAAAATCAAAATTAACGTAGTGTTTCTATTAAATAACTTTTTATTTTATATGCAAAAGACTGTTCAATGTTTGCACCGCACCTGTCGTAGATTTTATGTACTTATATCTGCACAAACAAATTTTTATATACATATATGAGAAAGTCGATATGATAAAACTTTAAAAACTCATGACTATTTTCAAAATCAAAATTAATGTAGTGGTTCAATTAAATAACTTTTTATTTTATATGAAAACACTGTTCAATGTTTGCACCGCACCTGTTGCAGATTTTATGTACTTATATCTACATAAACAAATTTTTATATACATATATGAGAAAGTCGATATGATGAAATTTTGGAAATTCATAACTATTTTCAAAATATCAACATTAATGTAGTGTGTCTATTAAATAATTTTTTATTTTATATTTAAAACACCGTTAAATATTTAAACTGCACTCATTGATGATTTTATATGCTTATATATGCAGCATAAATTTTTTATGTACGGTATGTGATAGTCGATATGATAAAATTTTGAAAACTCGTTACTATTTTCATAATATCAACATTAATGCAATGTTTCTATTAATTAAATTTTTATTTTATATGCAAAACATCGTTCAATATTTGCATCGTTCCTGTTGTAGATTTTAAATGTTTATATCTATAGAAGCAAATTTTATATACATATATGAGAAAGTTGATAAGATAAAATATTAAAAACTCATGATTATTTTCAATATATAAACATCAATGTAGTGTTTCTATTAAATAAATTTTATTTTATATGCAAAACTTCATTCAATGTTTGTCTGGACGATTATAAAATTAAAGAGATCATGAGTTTTAATAAGGACGATTATGAAAATTTTTTGGACTACGATTTTTATATATCGTTAGTAGATATGACAATTACCTGTAATTAATTTTTAAAAAACAAATAAATTAGTTTCATATAGTTATCCGTAGAAATTTGTTACACTTGTGATGAACATTATCCATAATTGATTTTTAAAAAAAAAATTTTTTGCAAAATGACCATTATGCACATAAAATTAAGGACACCATATGAGTTTTAATAATAACGATTATGAAATTTTGCTGGACTTTGATTTTATATATTGTTAGTAGATAGTTATCCGTGGCAGAATAATCCATCTTCCCATGGATCGAAATGTACAACTCAACGATCTAGATGATGATCCACTACAAGATGTATCTCTCACACTAATTGAAAAGCTAATATACTTCATCGATTCTAAAATAAGTGTCACAGTTTACCATGTGTACTATTTATATAATCTACTTCGATCATATTTTTTTTTTACTAATATACAAAGATAAATCTTACTCCCCCGTCCCAAATTATAAGTCGTTCTGGGAAAAAAATTGTCTAAAATTATAAGTCGCTTTACAATATCAATGAAACATTAATGTTATTTTTTCTATTATACACCTAACTATTTATTACTTTCTCTTCTTTCAATTCTTTAATTTATCTTTTTTATATCATTTATTAAGGACAATTTTGTAAAATAAGTCATAATATCTCTTTCTCATACAAAATTAATTGTATTTTTTAATACGTGTGAAATGATCAAAATGACTTATAATTCGGGACAAAGAGAGTAGTATATAAGATGTTATTCGATTTGTCTCAATGAATATTTTTAAAATATTAACTTTTATAGTTTTTGCTAATAAATCTTTCAAAAAATAATATTTTTTGCTAATAAATGATTAAAAATATTAATGGTCAAAATTGTACATTCAGATGTATAAAAATCAAACATTTATTTTGGGTGGGAGAGAGTGTCTTACAATTACATCACCAGACATCACACTTGCAATTCAACGCTAAAAACAATGTAAGGACTAAGGACGGAGAATGAAGTCCTCCCTTTGAATTTCAGCATATGCGCATGTTGATTGGGACAGTCGGATGATCACCAAAAGATCAACAAATGAGTTTTATCTTTGGTTGCTTCCTCTTTTTTATAAGATAAAAAAAGATTGCAACAAAGAAGGAAAGATAAAACTAAATTATGGTGATGTATGATATATTTTATTTGATGACATTTATTTTCATTTTACCATGCATGCATGATCTAGAAAAAACTTAGTTTTATTTTTTGGTTTACTTTCTCAAATTGGTTCACTAAAGAATAAACTTGATCAAGATTGGTCATGATTATATAAAAATGAAATTCCAATGTTTGCTAACAAAGAGTTATGGTTTCATGAGTGGAAAGAACATGGAACTTGTTCAGCCCAGTTTCCTCAAAAGGAGGGTATTATATCTAGTGGAAAGTTTCCTCGAAATAAAGTTGTTAATTCTATAACTAAGCATTGAATTCAATCCACATATTCAATGTTTGAAGATTCAGAATTTTTCTTATTTATTAGAAGTAAGACTTTGCTTCTGCAAGCCAAGATCCACATAATACACATTGCGATGGATATGGTAATCCTTTCGGTGATTGCAAAGTGGAGTACATTTCTGAAAATTTAAAAATAATATATAAATAAAGATGGTGCAATAAAGTGTTTGTATCCTTTTTTAATTATATATTTCATGGATGCAATTGCGGGTAATGCGGCCATTGCATCCCGGCGATACGAATTGTGGATGTCGCGACGTGAAATAACTTTATATTTGCACCAAACACAACAAAATGTTCTACAACTGTTATAATTTTTATTTATATTTTATTTATAGTTTTGAATACATTTTAATTCAATTTAGAACATTCTATCATGTTTATAAATATTTCAATTTTAACTTAATGAACCGAATTTTATCTACCTCTTTCCTCTCTATTTACACAATTTTTAACTCAAATATCCAATTTCCTCTATCCAATTTTTCATTCCCCTCCGCACGCACGCACAATATGGTGAGAGCTGGCATTTATTGAGAGTTGTGGAATAAGGCTCAAACAACCATCTCAACACCTCAGAGACAAAGAATATGCTTCATTTTCACCATTCTCTCAACCAAAACCAGTTATTACGCATGGAAGCTAGTGGTGCAGTAACAATTTTGACAGAGTGGAAGAAATTGGGTTTTCAAGAAAATGTCAATCTTAATAATTTTACTGAAACAAAATAAAACTTTATACTAATGAAAATATAAAAATTAATAGTATTATTATTAAAAAAAAATTGTGATAGAATTTTATCGTTGATTCAAAAAAACTCAGGTAACAGTTCATTTTAGGCCTCAAAACACTTTGGCACGATGCTAACTATAGAGCACAACTTCTTATTTCTTCAACCTCTATATTTATTACCTTAAAATATCAAACCAACTTATCACACTTTGTCTTGCAGGTAGACTAGTTAAACATGTTGATGATGGAAAATTTAGAATTAAATTCGGTGCCAACCGTGCGTAATTTGGTGTTCCGTTCATGGAAGCGTTTACTAACTGCACCCTTTCTTCATTACTCGGGCAATACAGCACATATATTGCAAAACACATGGTGCATAGTCCTCCTTCTCCTCATGATAAAATTTATAACGGTGAAAAATTTATTTGTGGTGGTTTCACAATTGGAATGTGAAGAAGTGAGCCTTCAGAGAAACCTTTGGGAAAAAGATAGACTAGTTGGTTCAATAAATATTAAACAACCATTTAAAAGCTTTGGAGACGAAGAATTTACTTCATTTTCATCTTTATATAAACCAAAAACAATTATTAAGCATTGAATCTAGTGGTGTAGTAATAGTTCTAAGAGAGTGGAAGCAATTAGGTTTTCAAGAAAGTGTAGATTTTGGAGGGAATAAAGTAATGAATTTAGTAACCGTGCCATGCAACATTTTTCCATTTGTGGGTCGGTGCATTTTCAAAACTCCTATGAATTTGATGATCATGATCCACCTATGCATAATTTTAAAATTGCATATCCAGTCTCGGATGCACTTGCAGTTGTGACCATTTATGTCGTTGTGATATGAATTATGGATGTTGCGGCGAAAAATAATTTTATATTTGCCCCAAATAGACAAAAAAAATGTTTTTTAATTGTTATAATGTTTATAGATATTTTATTTATAGTTTTGAATATATTTTAATTCATTTTATATATTCTGTCATATTTTTGAATTTATAAATATTTTAAATTTACCTCAACCAACTTTAATCAAACTCTCCCCCTAACAATTATTTAAACAAGTTTCCAACTCCCCCACCCCATTTTTTTTATTTCCCTCTACTAACATGCACGCACGCGCGTGCGCACCCACACACACATAATATGGTGAGAGCAAACATTTAATGAGGCATATGAAATAAGATTCAAATGTATAATATATAGATAAAATGTCAACCTTAACATTTTTATTGATTCCAAGAGACTCATGAAAACACATGTCTTAAAGAGCAATAGACTCATGAGGAGTTGATTCGTTCATCGCAAATGTTTAACTATACTCTTATGTTGAACTAGTTTACCACATATTTTTAAGTTGTTTATGCTAAACTAGTTTATTGAATTATCACAATGCTAACTCATCATTGCTTTCACAACTAACTACTGCAGGAGCATGGAATTCAAAGACGAAACTCATTCTTGGTAATAAATCCAATTTTCCTTGATATTTTTCATCATCTTTTCATGTAAACACTTTATTAACATAATATATTGATTTTGAATTCCTACATTTTTTTAAAGGTGTTGTTTCTGGTGTGTTATCAACACTTGCTGTGATCACAGCCGCGTGTTTATATATGCGCCAACAGATTAGTAGTTCTGCAGAGCTTCATACAGAGTCTCTCAACCAACCATCTATACAAGAAAGTCAGAGAATTGGAACAGGAGATAACTATGGTGAAGTTCATCATTTCACTTTTACTGATCTTGAATGAGCTACAAGAAACTTCAACCAGTCAAACCTAATAGGAGAAGGGGCTCTTGGGAAAGTGTTTTATGGTAAAACCTAGCACCTTCTTGTAGTATAAGCGGAGCCCTTACGGTTAATAGTCATTATAGACAGTGATCATGTCTATATAAAAAGATCAAACGATTAAGATTCTGAATTTTCAATTGGCCAAAAGTTTTGAATGTGAGTCGTCCAATCTCTATACAACCACTCATATAAACTGACTGCAGTGACAGTAGGTAATTCTTACCATAGGAAGTTGAGTCTGTTTTTGTTTATCGTATCTATTTCTATTTTATTTTTTTAACATTCAATAATGTTAACATATATTTTCTATCATACGATATTTCTTTTCTAGGCAAACTGTCTGATGATACTCAAATTGCAATGAAGAGGCTTCGTGATCCCCGCTTTGACACATATGATATATTTTCGAATCAAGTTAAGAAGCTCAAGGACCTTTACCATCCAAATATTGTGTCGTTATATGGGTGCACCTCACGTCAAAGTTGTAGTTACATGCTTGTCTAGGAGTATGTATCCAATGGAACTGTGGTTGATCACTTTCGTGGCGACAAAGCAATAGAGGGAAAATTAAATTAGAAGGTTAGGATGAATATTGCAGTGGAGACCGCCAAAGCACTAAAGCATCTTCATGCTTCTAACGTCATCCACATAGACATTAAAACCATAAATATTCTTCTTGACGCTGATTTTCATGCAAAAGTACGAGATTTTGGACTCTTTCACAATCTTCCGACTGATCAAAGCCATATTCGAACAGGTGCACAAGGGACTCCAGATTATCTAGATCCTGAGTATGATCAGTACAACCGGCTTACTCTTAAAAGTGATAGTTATGACAAAGTGGAAGCAATTAGGTTTTTAGGAAAGTGTAGATTTTGGAGGGAATAAAGTAATGAATTTAGTAACCGCGCCATGCAACATTTTTCCATTTGTGGGTACGTGCATTTTCAAAACTCCTATAAATTTGATGATCATGATCCACCTATGCATAATTTTAAAATTGCATATGCGGATGCACTTGCAGTTGTGACCATTTATGTCGTTGTGATATGAATTATCGATGTTGCGGCGAAAAATAATTTTATATTCACCCGAAATAGAAAAAAAAATGTTTTTTAATTGTTCCATAATTTTTATACATATTTTATTAATAGTTTTGAATATATTTTAATTCATTTTAGTATATTCTATCATATTTTTGAATTTATAAATATTTTAAATTTACCTCAACCAAATTTAATCTACCTCTCCCCCCTAACAATTATTTAAACAAAATTTCAAACTCCCCCCACCCAATTTTTTTATTTCCCTCCACTAACACGCACGCACGTGCGCACCCACACACGCATAAAATGGTGAGAGCAAACATTTAATTAGACTTATGAAATAAGATTCAAATGTATAGTATATAGATAAAGTGTCAACCTTAACAATTTTATTGATTCCAAGTGACTCATGAAAACACATCTCTTAAAAAGCAATAGACTCACGAGGAGTTGATTCGTTCATATCAAATGTTTAACTATACTCTTATGTTGAACTAGTTTACCACATATTTTTAAGTTGTTTATGCTAAACTAGTTTATTGAATTATCACTATGCTAACTCATCATTGCTTTCACAACTAACTACCGCAGGAGCATGAAATTCAAAGACGAAAATCATTCTTGGTAATAAATCCAATTTTCCTTGATATTTTTCATCATTTTTTCATGGAAACACTTTATTAACATAATATACTAATTTTGATTTCCTACATTTTTTGAAAGGTGTTGTTTCTGGTGTGTTATCAACACTTGTTGTGATCATAGCCGCATATATGCGTCAACAAATTAGTAGTTCTGTAGAGCTTCATACAGAGTCTCTCAACCAACCATCTATACAAGAAAGTCAGAGAATTGGAACAGGAAATATCTATGGTTGAGTTCATCATTTCACTTTTACTGATCTTGAATGGGCTACAAGAAACTTCAACCAATCAAACCTACTAGGAGAAGGGGCTTTTGGGAAAGTGTTTTATGGAAAAACCTAGCACCTTCTTGTAGTATAAGCGGATCCCTTACGATCAATAGTCATTGCAGACAGTGATCATGTCTATATAAAAAGATCAAACGATTAAGATTCTGAATTTTCAATTTGCCAAAAGTTTTGATGTGAGTCGTCCAATCTCTATACATCCACTCATATAAAATGACTGCATTGACAATATGTATTTCTTTCCATAGGAAGTTGAGTATGTTTTTGTTTATTGTATCTATTTCTATTTTATTTTTTTAACATTCAATAATGTTAACATATATTTTCTATCATATGATATTTCTTGTCTAGGTAAACTGCCTGATGATACTCAAATTGCAATGAAAAAGCTTTGTGATCTCCACTTTGACACATATGATATATCTTACATGCTTGTCTACGAGTATGTATCCAATGGAACTGTGGCTGATCATCTCGTGGCAACAAAGCAATATAGGGAAAATTAACTTGGAAGGTTAGGATGAATATTGCAGTGGAGACAACCAAAGTACCAAAGTATCTTCATGCTTCTAATGTCATCCACAGAGACATTAAAACCATAAATATTCTTCTTGACGCTGATTTTCATGCAAAAGTACGAGATTTTGGACTCTTTCACAATCTTTCGACTGATCAAAGCCATATTCGAACAGGTGCACAAGGGAGCCAGGAGATCTAGATCCTGAGTACGATCAGTACAACCGGCTTAATCTTAAAAGTGATAGTTATGACATAGTGGAAGCAGATAGGTTTACAAGAAAGTGTAGATTTTGGAGGGAATAAAGTAATGAATTTAGTAACCGCGCCATGCAACATTTTCCATTTGTGGGTACGTGCATTTTCAAAACTCCTATAAATTTGATGATCATTATCCACCTATGCATAATTTTAAAATTGCATATCCAGTCGCGGATGCACTTGCAGTTGTGACCATTTATGTCGTTGTGATATGATTTTATGTATGTTGCGGCGAAAAATAATTTTATATTCACCCCAAATAGACAAAAAAAAATGTTTTTTTAATTGTTATAATTTTTATACATATTTTATTTATAGTTTTGAATATATTTTAATTCATTTTAGTATATTCAATCATATTTTTGAATTTATAAATATTTTAAATTTACCTCAACCTAATTTAATCTACTTCTTACCCCTAACAATTATTTAAACAAAATTTCCAACTCCCCCCACCCAATTTTTTATTTCCCTCCACTAACACACACGCACGTGCACGCACACCCACACACACATATTATGGTGAGAGTAAACATTAATTAGGCTTATGAAACAAGACACAAATGTATACTATATAGATAAAGTATCAACCTTAACAATTTTATTGATTCCTAAAGACTCATGAAAATGCATCTCTTAAAGAGCAATAGACTCATGAGGAGTTGATTCGTTCATCGCAAGAAGATTCACGTTTGCTTAGGGAGCAAATGACTAAATTTTTGGAAAGTTTTTCTCAAGGCCATCTACCTCCACCTCCATCTACTGTATATATAGTATATGGTTATTTTGAGAGTTTGGTTGTAAACTTTGTTTCAAGAACAATGTGCTAGTACTAATATCATTAAAAGTTGTTGAAAAATGTTTCTCATGAGACTTATTTTGAGAGTTTCTTTAAAGACTTTTATGTATTTTGAGAGTATTGAACAATGTCCTAGAACAATGGTTGTAAACTTAATGAGACTTTCTTATGACTTTTATTTTTTTTTGGTGATGAATGTATGTAATACTTATGAACACAATTTATAAAGTGTTTCTTCTTGTGTATTTATAATTGTCAATTTATTTAATATAGTAATGCATTTATAATATTAATATAATGAATGGAATCAGGAAAAATATTGAACATTAGATCATGAATGTATTAACTTAGAATCTCCTCACTAATTAGTGACGGAAATGAAAACCTCATTAATCCACAAGTTATGTTTAGTGACTGAAACCAATTCTGTCTTAATTTGTGACAAAATATATGCTCGCAATTAGAGAGGGAACACTAATCCGTCACTAATTGGTGACGGAAATCTTTGTGAAAAAGAACAAAATTATCCCTCACAATTAGAGAGGGAACACTAATCCGTCATTAATTAGTGACGGAAACTAGGGGTGGCAAAAATACTCATGCCCGTGGGTAAAATGCGTCACGGGCACGGGGAGGGTAGTTAAACGGATATCCACATGTATAATAAAAGGGTATTTGACTACCCATTGTTTTATGGATATGGACACAGATTTGATGGTACCGGCGCCTACAGGTACCCATGTCGACAATAAATTAAGCAAATTATTTAAATATCCTTGTGTGTGTGTGTGTGTGTGTGTGTATAAGAGTTTGAGGTCTCAAAAAACCCTAGTTTAGTTTATTGTACGACTGTACGACAACTTTTCTCTTATGTCACAACTTTCTTTTCCTCTTCCCTTTGGTTGCACCCAGGTTTTCTTCTTCTCATTCTTTTTTTTCTTCTTCTTCTTAGCATGATTATTTGTTTTGTATTTTAGATTTTAGAGCTTTCTAATTTTAGATGAATACAAGAATATTTCAACTTGTTTATAATTTCTATGTGGGAATTGATTTAATCTTTTTGTGTGAAACTGAGAATTTTTTCTTGAAAAAATTCATCACTTCTTTGTTCAATAATTTCTTTATATGTGTCTTGGTTACTTTTCTTTTATGTCATGTGTTTTGTTCCTTCATAAATTGAAACACACGATGTTAGAATCATGAATTTTGTATGGATCATGTATGATTTAAGAAATTTTAATGGATTATGTATGGATGTTTAAAAGTTGAAGTTTTTTGGTAATTAAAAAAAGCTATTCTTTCTACCAAAAAATAAATAAATTCAAAAATCCATGGGTACCAATGAATACTTCAATACTCACGGGTTACCCGTATAATGGGTACCCACGCGGGTACGGGGCGAACACGAGAATCATATTTATCCAACGGGATGGGTATCATACTCCATGAATACTCATTGACATCCCTAACGGCAACATTAGTGAAAAGTATTTTTCTGCTCAAATTTAGTGACAGATTTATATAATTAGTGACGGATATTCTCTGTACCCGTTAGATATGGAACTCAAATTCCCTTACTAATATTTAGTGTGGTGGAAAAATGATACGGATTACCGGTGGTCACAAAATCCGTCACAAAATCCGTTTCTGATAGAATTTTAATGGTTTAGAGAGGGATTTCTACCTCTCTAAAACTGTTTTTCTAGTAGTGGAAGCATTTTGGTTTTCAGGAAAGTATAGATTTTGGAGGGAATGAAGTAGTAATTTAATAACTGCACCATGCAACAAGTTCACATTTGCTGGTACATGCATCTTCACGACTCCTGATAAATTTGAGGATCATGACCCATTAAGGACCCACCTGTAGGATGGGTTTGGATGAACACGGACGATGCTTCCAAAAGTGGAGATAATAATAATCATTGTGTTGGGTTGGTGTGTGATTAGAATGGACGGAGGATTTTTGATTTTTTTTTATTAAAAAAAACTAGGATCGTGTAGTAGTACATTGCAAAGTTGTGGGAGGTTCTTGAAGAGTTAAAGTTGGCTAATAGTTGTGACGTTCATACGACTGAGCTTTATATTGATTCAAGTATAGTTGTTAACATTGCAACATCAAACTCGAGGAAGTAGTTAAGGTGAAAGGCTGGTGCAACATACCCTTCGGTTGGTGAAGATTGAATGAGGTCAGAGTTTATCGTTCTGAAAGTGAGATAAATTATTGTGTGGATGCTTTTACAAATATATGAGTTGTGCAAGTGGTCTAGTTTGGTATTATATGAGTTCTGTATGACTCAAATTAGTCAGCTCAATGTCGTTGAGTTTGATATCCTCATTTGATTAAAGTTGTAATCTCTCTTTTGTTTGGCTTTGATATTCTCTATCCAAAAACAAAATTAAACTATAGAATTTAGTCTGAGTGTTAAAACTTTTTTGTATTTAGAATCTTGTTTGACTATATATATATTTTTTAAAAAATGTTATGTCTCATGGACCCGATGATCTAACCTGCTTATCACCTCGGGTTGGTGCGAGTTTGATAGAAAAAATACGATTTTTTGACCAAACTTCATCCAATAAAATTTGATTGGGGTCAGGTAGCGGATTTTGGCCAAAACTGACCTAACCCGACATGTGAACACGCACCCACACATAGAAACTCATAGCGTTTCTCGTCCCTACAACCATGGTCATGGAGTGGATAAGGCATGTGAAGCAGTTGTTTTATGTAAATTTCATTACAAATTAATATTTATTCCAGAAAATTATATGTATATATATATATATATATAATTTTTTTATAAGCTATATCTATAAATATTTGTTATTTATTAAAGAAAAAAATAGAAAAATTGCTTTGCATTGGCTTTTTACCCTAAAAAATTGCTCCTTGAAATGTCCTTGCTTTATTTTCACAATTGAAAATAGATTAACAATTTAATACAAGCATTAAACTGTTGTAAAAAAACAAAACAAAAAATAAACTATTTGATAAAGACACACACTCCATCCGGTCACATTTATAAGCAAAAAAATACCTTTTAGATTCATTTAATATCGAATATATTTGGTATATATAGACCAAATACATTATGTATTCAATGAACCTAAAAAATTCTTTTTTGCTTATAAATGTGATCGGACGGAATACTATATATATATATATATATATATATATATATATATATACACACACACACTAGTATATCTTAACATAACCTTTATTACTGTTTTATTTTTAAAAGTTCAAGCTTAAACCTTATTTAATATGAACATTATTATGAGATAGAATTACTTACAAAATTTGATAAATGATTTTACTGTTAAAAAGATATAAAGTTGATATGGGATTAACGTTAGTCACTATATTTTTTTTGCTTTAGTTTTTAAAATTGTTGTACAACTAGTATGGCGACATAATCAACATTGATTCGACAAAAATAAGGAAAATGAATATGAGTTGAATTTTAAAAACACATATTTGTTTTCCATTATTTTTGTATTTGAGACCACGAGGACAAAGAGAATGATAAGTTTTTACTTCTAAAAGGTGACATCAACCATCCTTAAAGTTTTAAATAATTTTGAAACACTGGTTCATAGTTTTACCACTTATCAAACTAGTCTATGTATAACTTGTCTCTGATTGAAATTATACAATGTAGCAAGTAGTCGAGTGGCTAGAAATTCATATCATAAGGTGAATAAGCGGAGTGTCCAGGGGTTTGAACCTCGGCCCCTGTATATGTTATATAATGTCTCTACCAACTAAGGTAAGTTCATCGGGCCTGATAGTCACTTTGTTATTCTACTGATTTGTATTTATGTGGTAATTGAATGAAAATTACTCTAATGAGTTTTCTTTCTCTCATTTTGGATCGCCACTTCTCATGAGAATCACACGTCTTAGTAAAACTTTGCATTAGGAATGAAAAGATTAAAAGTGAGAGACATTGTGGCAACTGGAAAACTGACAATATGGTCTATGAAGTGCTTTTCACCGAAGTATATAGCTAGAATATCCAATAATTCGTGACAAGGGTATAGTTTTATTGGTTGTTGTATTAAAAGCATGCGTCAACC
This sequence comes from Medicago ruthenica, assembly GCA_018208015.1. Classification (NCBI taxonomy): domain Eukaryota; kingdom Viridiplantae; phylum Streptophyta; class Magnoliopsida; order Fabales; family Fabaceae; genus Medicago; species Medicago ruthenica. The sequence continues at coordinate 977,380 of CM031377.1, read as the reverse complement.
ATAGGAAACATACCTTGTTTTCACTTTTTCCTTCTTACATTTTTTGTATGCTTTTGGGCGGCGGAAATTATTTCTTATTGCATTTCCTTTCAACCAATTTCACATGTCATGCACTTTCAAAACTAGAAAACATGCAACTTGAAACAATTCATTTCAATTAAATACCACCAAAAAGTTCATTCTACCTAAAATTCACTCTTTTATTGATTTAAAAAAAGTGGCTATAAAAAGGCATGAATTGATGTATCCAATATAACATATCCACTTACACATATTGAAAGGTTAATTCTTTTCAACTAACTCAATGCAAATGACAATTCCATCATCTTTTGTTACTTTGATGATATCTTTTGGTATATTTTTAGTAATTGGGGTCATTGTCCCAGCTGGAGCTGATGCCAAGCAAAGGGCTTTCTTTGTATTTGGTGATTCACTTGTTGATAGCGGCAACAACAATTATTTGGTAACTACTGCAAGGGCTGATTCTCCTCCTTATGGAATTGATTATCCAACTGGTAGACCAACAGGCCGATTCTCCAATGGTCTCAATATTCCTGATCTTATCAGTTAAGTATCACGTTAATTAATTGTCTTTTTAAGGTTATTTACTCATACTAAAAAAAGTTGTTACTTTTGATAGGATTATTCATCGTTTACTTATTATATTTTTTTAACTACTTATCATCTCTTTTACGTTATTTCTCTCTACAATAAATAATTAGAGATAATTTTAACAAAACTACTTTGAAAACGACAAATAAAAAAAACAAAAAAAAATCTAAAAATTCGACACTTAAAAAAACAGAGGGTATTTGTCAATTTTTCAACCCTACTTGCTTTTTCTGAATTCCATCAACCACATGTCCAAAACAAGCATGAAATATATATGCGATTTTTTCATTTTTGCTCACTAATCAATAAAATATCAAACACACTAGTAAAAAATTAAACTAGCAATGAAAAGTTATAAACGAAAATAAATACATCTCTAATTTGACATGTAAATGCTAGAGGCACAAACTAGAGACCAATTTCATATTTTTGGTATCTTTAATTTTGGTATGCATTCAATTCAACTTTTTTTTTTTCTTTTATGTAGACTTTGGTGCATATTTATGTGTATATATATAGTTAGTTAACTAGCTACTTTGATTATCAGGCCAAAAACTTGGTACTGAGTCCGTATTGCCATACTTGAGTCCACGACTAAGAGGTGAAAAGCTTTTAGCTGGAGCCAATTTTGCTTCAGCTGGAATTGGCATTCTCAATGATACTGGAGTTCAGTTTGTAAGTCTGCTGGTTGCCATTGTATATAATCAAATCATATGTAAACTTTGGCTTATGGTATTGACATAATTTTCATTTGCAGCTTAATATAATCAGAATGTATAGACAATTAGATTACTTTGAAGAGTACCAACATCGAGTGGCCTCTATAATCGGCGCAGCCCGAGCTGAGAAGTTAGTCAATAAAGCATTAGTCCTCATCACTGTTGGTGGTAACGATTTTGTAAACAATTACTATTTGGTGCCTTATTCCGCAAGGTCTCGTGAATATTCGCTACAAGATTATGTCAAATTTCTCATCATAGAGTATCGCAAACTCCTACAGGTAAATAACCTAACTAATATACTAACATTTATCTATGTATGATGTCAACGTAGTGATAAGAGTTTGACATAAGTATATATGTTGCAGAGACTATATGATCTAGGAGCCCGTAGAGTTCTAGTGACAGGAACTGGACCATTAGGGTGTGTTCCAGCAGAAATGGCGATGCGCGGAACAGATGGAGGATGTTCAGCTGAACTTCAAAGAGCTGCGACATTGTACAATCCTCAACTAGAACACATGATACAAGGACTCAACAAGAAAATTGGCAAAGACGTTTTTATTGCTGCAAATACAGCATTAATACATAGTGATTTCGTTACTAACCCCAAAGCATATGGTACTCTAACTTCTATTATATGCCAACTTCGTTAATTTCCTTAAATTGTATCACAAGAATTCCATTGAATATTACCATATATAATTAACATGTATATATAAAAAAATGTTATTGTTGGACAGGATTTACTACATCAAGAATTGCTTGTTGTGGGCAAGGAGCCTACAATGGGATTGGTTTGTGCACACCACTCTCTAATTTATGCCAAGATAGAGACTTGTATGCATTTTGGGATGCATTCCATCCATCTGAAAAGGCAAACAAAATTATTGTGGAGCGAATTATGTCAGGTTCTAAAAGATACATGAATCCAATGAACCTCAGCACCATCTTAGTATTGGATGATACCACATGACAACTCGCATTTCTTCTTGTAATTGGAATTGAAATTTGGTTTTAATTTGTAGCAAGTGTGTGACTACCATATTCTCTATAAAATTGTGACCATCTAAATTCAGTTTTTATTAAATTTTATTTTATTTATGAATGATTCTCGTTATTAAAAACATGTTGACAAGGATGATGCAATGCTGACTGGGCCTAATCAGCATGAGCCACTCATCAACTTTCTGTTGCCACTATTTCCAACCACCCCCTACATTTTCATTCACCAAACATGAAATATCCATTTGAACACAACAATACTACTAGAACGTAGCTTAGGGTCCGTTTGGTTCGAGAGTTTTGGAGGAGATGAGATATTTTTAATTTGACGTGTTTGATTCAATTTTTAGAAGGGGATGAGGGAGCAAAATCCCTTTAAGACTCATTTTTTGCTTTCCACCAAATCGGAGTTTTTCGAAGGGGAGGGGAGGGGATCTTTTTAAAATTTTATTGCATTGCCAAAATATCCTTAGATTAATTTAAAATCTCAATATTATCCTTGTAACAAATTTTATTATTATTAGGTTGTATTATCCTTGTAACAACTTTTATTATTATTAAGTTATATTATCATTGTAACAACTTTTATTATTATTAGGTTATATTATGCTCGTAACAACTTTTATTATTATTAGGTTATATTATTTTGTAACAATTATTATTATTATTATTATTATTAGGCTTAAATGCAGTTTTACCCCCCCTATTTTGACTCAAACTGGATTTTACCCCCCCTATTTTAAAACTCGGATTTTTAGCCCCCCTATTTTATATTTTTCAGGATTTTACCCCCCTACCACATTTAAATACATTTTTGCCCCCCTATTATAAATGCTATTTTCAGAATTTCCCCTTATTTATGATATAACTATCAGCTAAATATTTCAGTTTAAAGACAAACTGCCTGTCTTATGCAATCAATGACAGTTCACATAAATAATTGAACCAAACTTTGAGCAGCTCAGCTACACAACCAATATGCAAACTTTTACTGTTTGAGAGTTTCGGTCATATATAATGCAACATTCCTAACAGGTTTGGTGTATAATATTCATAGTTCCTTAAAAACCATTGTTACCTGAACAAAAACAGTGCCATCAGTGTAAGCATGAGGATTAATAGCGCGAGTAGTTCGCTGGCCACATATGGTACAAGTAAAAGTGATGAGCATCCTTCGCCTGGGAGATTTAGTGAAGAGTGACCATGGGAAAGTGGAAATATTCTCAGTTCCAGATTGGCCATCCTTGCCAACAGCAGGAACTGGAGGCCCTTCCATCCCAGAACCTGTTGTCCATCCTCTACCTATTGCTGCACTCAACACCAGCCCCATCGCCGCATCCTGATCCCACAAATAATAATCAGAATTTAATGAATTTCATAAGTCAAAAAAAAAAAAAAAAACTTTTTCATCCATCGCTTATAAAAATAGGGAAATTAGGGTTAGAGAGAAATATTACATACATTGGAAAGAGGGGAAATGGAGAAGCATCGATTAGTGGGAATTGGAGAAAGGTTGAAGTTGATTTGGTTTGATGATTTAGATTGCGATTCTGAATCGTTGTTACCATCGTCACCTGAAATGAAAAAATGTGTTAAAATGTGGTTGGGGGGTAAAATCCTGAAAAATATAAAATAGGGGGGCTAAAAATCCGAGTTTTAAAATAGGGGGGGTAAAATCCAGTTTGAGTCAAAATAGGGGGGTAAAACTGCATTTAAGCCTTATTATTATTATTATTATTATTATTATTATTATTATTATTATGATATCGTAAAAACAAACATTTTCTTATATTTAATTAAGTTTAAGGGTAAAAAAGTAAATTAATTTTAAAATCTCTCCCCTCCCCTTGTGAACCAAACACATTTTTAATTAAAACTCCTCCCCTTTCCTCCTCTCTTTTGAACCAAACATATATTTAATTAAAATATCTTCCCTCCCTTTCCTTTCCCTCCATTAAAATATCTACCCTCCTCTCCTTTTCGTTGAATCAAACGGACCCTTAGATAAATAAAACTCAACTACTGTGAATCACAATATAGAGAACCATACGTTCATAGAAGCATAAAATGAAATCACCGTGAATTAACAACCAAAACGAATCCACAAGAGATCTTCATCCAAATCACCAATTTAATCGACCATTATCCCTATCCTCACTCAAAGTGAAACAACATAGCACACTCTAAATAACTAACAAAAAAAAAATATAAAAAAGAAGGGAGGAGAATAGAACAATTTGTTATTTTTTTAAATTCGGTATCCGATCCAAGAACCAACTAATCCGAGGGACCAATCTCACCACCCACTTGCGTGGCCCCATTTAATGTTTTGTATGGACTTGTCCACCGAAATTGGCACTATAGAGAATCGAACCCAAAACCTTGAGAGGAGCAAACTCCAAGATCCCAAATTAACTACTACCTCCGTTCCTTTTTAATTGTCACATTTTGACATTTTACACAAACCAAGACAAACTATAAATGTCACTACTTTTGATACAATAATTTATATTTTTACTATAATAACCTTATTCATTTAATATATCATCTCATATATTTCTCTCTCCGTAATAAATAACTAAGGATAATATTGGTAAAACAATATTTAAAGTTGCATTGAACTTTGAAAGTGACAGTTAAAAAGGAACAAAAAATTTCTTCAAAAGTGACAATTAAAAAGGAACGGAGGGAGTACTAAACCAACCCCAAATAGGTAAAATAGGACATATTAATCATATAATTCTTGGCAGTTGCCTGGCTGCCAATAGTGCAGCTATAGTTTTTGGATTTTGATTTGAGGATTAAGTTTTGTTAGGGTTTGAATCAATTAATTGCCTAATTAATTTAAAATTGGTTAAATAATTGAAAAACATGCTTACTATTTAAATAATATATACTCAACTAGCTCATGGATGCACTTCATTGAAAATATATAAAGTTTTTTTTGACAAATATATATATATATATATATATATATATATATATATAGGTGTATTTTTATCAATGATGAAGAGTTTTTTTTTTTAAAGAATTAATGATGAAGAGTTGTTTGTCCTATGCTAAAATATTCTAGATTTGTGAGTTGTTAGTAGATAAGGATAGTACAATATGAGTTGTAATTGATTTTGTAATTGATCTTCAGCTGCTATTTAAAGGCAAGATGAGTAATTGAATAAAAAATACCCAATTTTGATCAAATAATTATATTTCACCTCTTTACTCTCATAGTGTGTTTGGATGAGGGAATGTTTTGAGGTAAAGTAATGTTTTGAGGGAATTCAAATACATTTAGATAAATTTCATTGTTTGGATAATAATATGGAGAATTTTGCAAAATGATGAAAATTTATGAAGTATTTTGTTCAAGTTAAATTTAGAGAATTTTAAATGACACCTATAAGCTAAGAATTTCAAATTTCTTCATTCTTATAATTTTCAAATTTTGCATTTTGGTCCTCAAATTTTCCAAAATTTTCAAATTGATCCCAATTAATTTACAAAAAATTGCAATTTGACCCCTAATATTTTTTGGAAATTACAAATTTACCCCTCAACTTATTCAAAATTATAAATTGACCCCTCAATTTTTTTGAAATTTACAAATTGACCCCTAATTTCAATTTTTAAATTTGGCCAACAAATTTTTTTTTTAATAAAAGTTGCTTAAAAATGATGACAATGAAATTTTTGATTACTCTATCCAAACAAAAATATTTAGAAATGAAGTCAATTTAATTGATTCATTTGAATTGCCTAAAATTATAAATTCTTCAAATTTCTCAATTACCTCATCCAAATACACTCTCAATTTCAATTATTCCTTGTATCAGCGAATTCCTTTCTAGAAAATAGGTGTTCCTGATCAAGTGCTTGGATTATTACCGGTTATTCCCTAATATCCAAAGTTTTCTGTAACAATTGGTATCAGTTTCACTAATCCTTCATGTCTACTCCGCCGCCTCGCTCCATTTCCGATCTGGAAAAACTCATGGACGACCGTGACGCCGTTACCCAAGCTCGTGTTGACGACTTAGCTGTGCAGTTGGGAACAAGATTAGAATCCCTCCGTTAGTTGCTTCTTAACTAGACGAACAACAGTGACCACGATAGCTGGAATGAAGGTACGCCGCCACCGGAATCCCACCGAAACGTTTTATGCAACTCGAATCTCAAAGGTGGAATTTCCCAGATTTGACGGAAAAAACGTGTGCGATTGTTTCTACAAATGCGACCAATTTTTTCTTCTAGATGGTACCCCCTCTAACTTCAATGGTACAACTTGCTTCTATTCATTTGGATGGTCTGGCGTTGCAATGGCACTTAAACTACATGAGACACAACTTTGATATCTACCCACTTGAAATCAATATGTTGTTGATGTTACCACCCACTTTGGTGATGCTTATGAAGATCCATTATCCTCTCTTCTCCAAATCAACCACTTAGGAAAAGTCCAAGACTATGTGTATAGATTTGAGTTAGCCCTCACTCAGGTAAATCTAATTCCATAACACTCATTGAGCATTTTTTTAGCTGGCTTACACCACACACAAATGCATGTTCAAATGTTTAACCCCACTTTTATAGCTCATGCTACCAACCTTGCTAAAATCCATGAATCTACTAAAGAAACCATACATAAACCTTCACGTTTTGCTTTTAACTACTCTATATCAGCCCTCATCCTTTCCAAACCCAGTACACCCACACAATCCTTACCATCATCCTCAAACACCACCCTACCGTCACCAAAAAGGCCAACCCTAAACACACTCAACCTACCACAAATCGTACATATTCTGCATCCGAGATGACAGAATGTCGTTCAAAAGGATTATGTATGTTTTGTGATGAACGTTTTACACCAGGGCATCACCTTAAACACCGTCGAACTCAACTCATGATCATGGAACTTGATGACGAGGATATTGATACTAAGAATACAAACCCACCGGAGCAACTTATTGTCGAGGATATCACTCATTTAGACAACCCCTAATTATCCCTCCAAGCCCTAACTGGTGTTGCTAATTACCACACAATGAGAATTTCAGGTTTACATGACAAAAAGCTCATTCACATCATCTTGGATAGTGGTAGCACACACAATTTCTTAGACCTTGAAACATCTAAGAAGTTAGGTTGTAAACTGGAGGCAATTTCACCTCTCACTATTATTGAAAGCTTTGTTCATTTGCAAAGGCTCCCAATGGGTTTTTCAACAAACTACATTCAAGGCCGATGTAATTGTTTTACCATTAGTTTGTTGTGATCTCATTTTGGGTATTCAATGGCTGAAATCTCTTGGCCCTATTCTATGGGATTTTGACAAAATTCAAATGGAGTTTACAACACAAGGAAAAAGGTTTACTATTAGGGGAGCTAGAACCCCTAAACCAAAATTGGTCGACCACAAATCATTTACTGAAATAGTTCAAAATGGCGCTGAACTTTGCTTCCTTTCCATTGTTAATGAAAGCCCTCAATTTTACATTCCTACATGTCAAGCTATGAATACAGAGGACAAGCCCTTGTCTCCACCTATGCCTATACAACACCTTTTGTAGCTCTTTGCGAACATATTCAGTGAACCGGATCAACTTCCTCCAAAGCGACAAGGCTTTGATCATAAAATACCTCTCAAAGAAGGCACTGAAGCTTTCAATCTGCGGCCTTATCATTTTTCCACAGTGCAGAAAAACATTATTGATAAGCTGATCCGTGATATGGTTGATCAAGGTATCGTCCAACATAGTTCAATCCCCTTTGCTTCTCCCACAGTGTTAGTAAAAAAGAAAGATGGCTCATGGCGACTGTGTGTGGATTTTAGAAAACTTAACAGTTGTACTATTATAGATCGGTTCCATATTCCTTTAATTGAAGACATTATGGATGAATTAAGAGGCTCTTCCATATTTTCTAAGTTGGATATGTGGTCTGGGTACCATCAATTGAGAATGGTAGAGGGTGAAGAACACAAGACAACTTTCAAAACTCATAGCGGTCACTATGAATACTTGGTTATACCCTTTGGCTTAACAAATGCTCCGGCCTCATTTCAAGCACTCATGAATCATGTATTCGAACCTTATTTGAGAAAATTTGTCATCATATTTTTTTATGACAATTTAGTCTACAATAAGACTTTGACTGACCATTTATTACATTTGGAAACTGTTTTCCAAACTATCAAAACTAATGGTATTTTTCTCAATGAATCAAAATGTCAATTTGCTTCTGATCATGTAGAATATTTAGGCCGTTTCATTACTGCAGAAGGTGTATAAACTGACTCTTCGAAGATTTCAGCTGTCAGCAGTTAGCCTATCCCAACTACCTTTAAGAAATTGCGGGGATTTCCTGGGTGAGCTGGCTACTACCGAAGATCTGTTAAGGATTTTGAGAAGATTGCACAACCTTTAACTGAGATGTTAAAGAAGGACAATTTCCAATGGACTTCTACATCAACCGATGCTTTTGAAACGCTAAAACATGCTTTGATATTTGCCCCTGTTTTATCCTTACCCGATTTTTCATAAAAAATCACTGTTGAGACTGATGCTTCTGATCGTGGTATAGGTGTTGTGTTAGTGCAAGACAAACACCCAATTGCGTACATAAGTAAGTTTTTGGGTCCTAGACAACAAGCGTTGTCGGTGTATGAGCGAGAACTTCTAGCAATAATCTATATCGTACAAAAATGGGGAGCTTACCTTTCTCACGCTGCTTTTACAATTAAAACAGATCAAAAGAGCAGCAATCATCTTGGAAGAGAAACTTAATACACCCTTTAAACAAGCATGTGTCTCTAAGTTGATGGGATTTGAGTTTGACATTCAATATAAAGAAGGAATAACTAACACTGCTGTTGATGCACTGTCCAGGAAATAAGGAGATGAATTGATGGTCACGCTTTTGGACTCCACAATTCCCAGCTTAATGGATCTAATTAAATCTTCTTGGCATTCTGATTCCTTTATAGCCAAGTTGATTTCTGAGATAGATATAGATCCTTCTTCACATTCTAAATTCACTTGGAAACATGGTGAACTTAGAAGGAGAAACAAGTTAGTTAGGGCAAGTGACCAACTTAAGCAACAAATTCTGAACTGGTTACATAACTCTGCAGTTGGAGGACACTATGGCAGGGACACTACAGCATCCCGAGTAAAGTCTTTATTTTTTTGGAAAGGTATGACAAAAGACATTCAACAAAACATTAGAAGCTGCATGGTCTGTCAAACCTGCAAACCTGATTTATCTACTTCTCTGGGACTATTACAACCGTTGACAATTCCTTCTCTGATTTGGTCTAATATCAGCATGGATTTTGTGGAAGGATTACCCCATTCGTCAGGTAAACATGTCATATTTGTTGTAGCGGATAGACTAAGCAAATATGCACATTTTATACCATTGTCTCACCCTTATTCTGCTTTGGATGTGGCACAAGTTTTTCTAGATCATATTTTCAAACTACATGGCATGCCAAATACTATCACTAGTGATCGAGACCCTATTTTTCTTAGCCATTTTTGGATTGAGTTCTTTACTTTACAAGGGGTTGCACTTAATAAATCTACTGCTTATCACCCTCAAACTGACGGGCAAACAGAGATTGTGAACAAAGGCCTCGAAACATACCTTACGTGTATGTGCTATGAACAACCTCAAACTTGGTCCAAATGGTTATCCTTGGCTGAATGGTGGTACAACACATGCTTCCACTCGACAATTCGATCCACCCCCTTTGAGGTAGTTTATGGGCAACCTCCTCCCATTAACCTACCTTACCTTCCTGGTGAATCTAAAAATATGACAGTTGATAGATCACTAACTGCTAGGGAAGATGCCATCAAGCTCCTAAAATTTCACCTGTCACAGGTTCAACACGGGATGAAGCAACATGCGGATAAACACATAACTGATCACCATTTTCCTGTGGGGGATTATGTCTTTCTCAAGTTACATCCGTACAGACAACACTCACTCAGGAAACAACACTTCCATAAACTCCTCAAAAAGTTTTATGGTCCTTTCAAAATTTTGGACAAAATTGGTGTTGCAGCTTAAAAATTAGAGCTACCCCAATCTGCTGTTATTCATAATGTTTTTCATGTGTCTCAATTGAAACTATGCCCCAATCCTGCTACTACTAAGGTCAATCAAATTCCAGAGTTGGTAACTAAGCCTCCATTGCGTGTTCCTGAGTTAATTCTGGATCAAAAGATGGTTAAGAGGGGCAGAGTTGCTGCTACTAAGGTCCTTGTGCAGTGGAAAGATCTCCCTCCAAACAGGGCAACTTGGGAGTACTATTATGACTTGCTGAAGAAGTTTACAGGTTTTAACCCTTGAGGTCAAGGGTCATTAAGGGAGGGGTATTGCGATAGTATTAGTAATTTCACTATCCCTAATTAATAAGTATTTTACAGTCTTGTCCCTATTGTATTTTTTGTCCTATGCTAGAATATTCTAGACTTGTGAGCTGTTAGTAGATAAGGATAATACAATATGAGTTGTAATTGATCTTCAGCTGTTATTTAAAGGTAAGATGAGTAATTGAATAAAAAATACCCAATTTTGATCAAATAATTATATTTCACCTCTTTACTCTCAGTTTCAATTATTCCTTGTATCAACGAATTCCTTTCTAGAAAATAGGAGTTCCTGATCAAGTGATTGGATTATTACCGGTTAGTCCCTAATATCCAAAGTTTTCTGTAACAAATTTTTATCCAATTGTCATATTTTTTGTGATAGCATTTGTATTGAAAACTTGGAACTCTATCTTTTAAAAATGTGTTTCTTTTACTCCTAAGTTTGAAAAAAAAAAATTTAAAATGTGATTTGTCAATAATATAAATTTTAAGGAGTTAAAGTGAGATTTTTTTTTGAAGGAAGTTAAAGTGAGATTTGGTACCATAAAAAGGACCCAAAATCAAAATCATAAAAAGGAGTTAATGTGAGATTTGGTTACCATATAATATGATATTTTGTTACATGTGATGTGAGAATCCATTTGCTCTTTAACATTTTTCCTCATTTTCACAATCAAATGTAGTAAAATAAAATCCTTTTGATTGTAGAAATGAGGTAAAATGTAAAAAGGGAAATGTGTTCTTAGGTAACAAAATCTTATTTGTTTCTTTTATATAATTTCCGGTGCACTGTACTTGAAGTTAATTTAAGAGTCGGTGAATAAAACATTGAGACGTTATAAATCAATTGATAAGGTATTGACATATTCTTTCCATAAATTACTATTCAAAAATCAATTTTAAAATATTTTTCAAATTTAGAAGTAAAAGAAATATGTTCTTTTTGTTTTTGGTAGAAAAGGAAATACATTCGTTTGAATGACAGTTCCAAGTTTCCAATAAAAAAAATATTAACAAAAATGGCATGACAATTGAATAAAAAGATTTACTACATCAAGTTTCTTGATTTATATCTGTTACTATCCTTCGTCAATAAAATCATTGTCATATAAAAAAATGTCCAAAGATCTTATTGCTATACTCCCTCCTCCTAACACACACACTTATTAAACCCAGTTCCTTCTCCTTCTTTGTTCTAGTTACTTTTCTATTTTTTGTTTTTCTTTTAACATGTTTCTTTTAACATGTTCTTCTCAGACTTTTGAAGGAGGAAATATTTTGCATTGAAACATATTCAAAATACATTGTTAAAAGGTTATTGGTGATTTTTCCTTCAACCAAATTTTTCTCAAAGATGTGATAGAAATAGAAACATTGTTGAATCATATCATTTACCTGGAGATGAACATTCATCATGTGTTTCGAAAGAATGCTTTCAAGTTTCGAAAGATGCTTTCAAGTACTAGCTAGTTTAATCATGTAAGATTTTATCTTCTTTCTTTAAAAAAAAATGTAAGATTTTATCTTTGGTGAATAACTTGATTATTTTTTCGTTCTTACTAGCTAGTAATAATGATGGTCAACAATTTATTAGCAACACAACAATACAAACTTAGTTGCCAATTTCAATTCAGAGCAGTTACTTATGAGTGTTGATATAGATCTCAAAATTGTTCTTGAATGTGATAACAATGATAATTGCATAGTGTTTACTTTTTATGATAACTCATGTAAATTTTGATTGTCATATTTGGATCGCAAATTTTATGCACCAAAAGGAAGAAGTTACAAAGAAAAGTAAATAATTTTTTTTTATTGGTAATAAGAGCTTGAAGATGTCATAATATAAGGCCTAAAACAATGATTGACTTTTCTAAGTAAGAAAAACAATATGAGATAAAATGGACAATTTCACTGTAAAACATCGACATTTCAATTTTTAAGCTCCTATTACAAGTTAAGAAACTGCATTAATTTTCCTTCAAAACACCTTTCTTTTGTACATAAAATTGACAATCCAAAACAAAGATCAAAACTCAATTATCATAAAAAGGAAACACCATGCTATTATCCTTGTCATCACATTCAAGAACGACTTTAAAATCTACATCAACACTCATATGCAGTTGCTCTGAAATGGAATGAACAATCAAATTTGTGTTGTTAGGTTGCTAATAAACAACCAAACTTTATTGCAACTAGTTGTAGAACGAAAAATAATAATATAAGTTAATTTAACAAAGAATTTTAGAATATCTCTCGAAACACCTAAAGAATGATCTTTTTTAAGTAATTGGTATAATTGAGCAATGTTGTTATATTTTATCTTTGAAAAGAATCTAGTTGAAGGGAAAACTATAATCACTATTTTATAATGTATTTTGAGTTTGTTTTAATGAAAAATATTTACCTTTGAAAACCTCAAGAAGAACATCTTGGCATACTCAAATTTGTAAATGACTCTTGCAAGTAATCAAATGATATTTCAGAAAATATGTAACGATTTTCGCCTTTACAAAATAAATGAATATTCAAATAAAGAGCGATGGATATTCATAGTCATTTTTGTACCGTAAAAATAAGGATGTAATATTCATTTCTTGAAAACTTTGTTATTTTAGAATTAACATGTACTAATTATTTTTGCTTAGGTTCAAAGCAAATCAGGGAAGATTAGCTTAATACAAAAGAAATTTTAAAATCACCACCTTCCCTCATAGTAAATAGCAGAAATGGAAAATAAAGCAAAGGAGGGCATAATAGTCAACACAGAAGTTGTACCTGCTCAACCTTGCAATTGAAGACTCTACCAACTGGAGAGTGAAAGTGGAGAGAGAAACGAAGCAATTGTAGTTGATCTTCTTCATCTTTCTATGCTTCGCGCTTTCGTTTTCCTTCAAGATTTCTAGAAGATTCTGTTATGGCAGTACCTGTTGAAGAAGCCATTGCAGCTCTCTCCACATTCTCGCTTGAGGTACCCAATTTCTTCTACATTTTTCTCATTTCATTTGCTTCCAAATTTCAAATGCGCTTTGGGATCCTTCTTTTTTCTTTGCAACGGTTTGGTCTGATTCGGTCAATTATTCCCTAAATTCGCGTTAATTCTAATTATCGAAATGCTTAGTAATCTACTTATTATTAGCAAGTTTAAATTCATAGATTTGAAAGAACTTTTGATTCAATATTGACATAAGCATTTATGAGATTGTTTGGAAGAACTTATGAAAATAAGTTATGACATTTTCATAATCTATTTTCAGCTTATTTTCATAAGCTCTCCAGGATAGATCATGAGAACAGCTTAATAGGTTTAGCTTATTCTCATAATCTATTTCTTTAATTCGCGTTAATTCTAATTATAGAAATGTTTAGTAATCTAACAATTATTTAGGATTGAATACACATTTTCATAATCTATTTTCAGTTTATTTCCGTAAGCTCTTCAGGAGAGCATATGAAAACAACTTATAGCTTACAAGAAAACATTTTGACTTTATTTGATCTTTTATTAAAGAAATAGCTTATACGGTAAGCGTTTATTCTTTAAGCTGCAAAGTAAGCTGTTTATCCAAATTTTATGATAAGCGTTTTACTTCATTTGCTACCAATTATGAAATGCGCTTATTATGGATCACTTTTTATTCTTTGCTACTGTTTTGTCTGATTCGGTCAATTAATCCCGAAATCCACATTAATTCTAATTACAGAAATGTTTAGTAATCTAATAATCACTTAGGATTGCGTAATGGCATAAGCACTTATGAGACTGTTTGGAAGAACTTATAAAAATAAGTCATGCAATTTTCATAATCTATTTTCAGCTTATTTTCATAAGCTCTCCATGATAGATTATGAAAATAGCTTAAAGGTTATACCAAAACATTTTGACTTTATTTTATCTTTTATTACAAAAATAGCTTATATGATAAGCACTTATATGATAAGCACTTATGCTCTAAGCTGCAAAATAAGGTTTGTATCCAAACAGTCTGTATTTGCAAAATAACGCATTGCAGGAACTTGAAGTTCTTATTTCGGTATATGCGAGTTAATTTTTCATGTGATTCGTATTTTGTTCATTAATCATGTAGGATGAGCAACCAGAGGTGCAAGGACCTGGAGTGTGGATATCAACTGAGAGAGGTGCGACAGAGAGTCCAATAGGTAACTTCTTATTGCATAGTTCAACTATTATTCTCCGGATATGTCGCTAATTTGAGATTGCGCTGTAAATTTACTTGAAAATAATGTCACAGTCTTTTGCGTTTTGCTTGAAAGATGCATAGAGTTATTGGTAATTGCTATCTAATGCCGTCTTTTTTTGTAGAATATTGTGATGTTGCGGCATACAGACTATCTCTGTCAGAGGATACGAAAGCTCTCAATCAGCTGGTATGATGCTTGCTCTTGGGATATTTTTGTTGTTTAACCCGTCTGTTGTAAATTTTGACTGCTTTTGCTAATACAAAATGCAGAATTCTCTTACCCAAGAGGGAAAGGAGATGGCATCGGTGCTTTACACATATCGAAGTTGTGTCAAAGCACTTCCTCAGGTAATATTTCTATCATCTATTGGTAGTTAAAGCCAGTCAATGGACGTAAAATGTGCTGTTTTACTGGTTAACGAGGAATTATTTTCAGAAGGGAAAGGGTTACTTTTTAGACATGAAGTACATATTATATTTGAGTTTTCCTGGCACTAAATCTGAAGTTACCGCGATTGTATGCTAGTTTCACATGAAATGTCTACCTTGCATTTTGCAAAGGCAAATTTTTTACAGTGCAAGAATGCAACAATGTCACCGTTTTTTTTTGTTGGATAGTCCATTCACAAAGCTCTAATGTCAAATTTTTGGGATGGTGAATGAAATCAAGTAGTTGAAGCTTCATAAGTAACTGATAGCTTTGCTTAATGCAACATGATATCTTGCATGCATTCATTTTCAAAATCAATTTTTTGTCTGTTGATATATTTGTTAATATTAAAATGACCCTATCAGAAATCCATTTTCATTCCCTAAAAAAAAAAAAAGAAATCCATTTTCATGTTTCCATGTTTATCTGTAACTTGAGCATTTTGCCACAATGGGACAGCTTCCTGATTCTATGAAGCAAAGCCAAGCTGACTTATATTTGGAAACATATCAAGTTCTGGATTTGGAAATGAGTCGTTTGCGTGAAATTCAACGATGGCAAGCATCGGCTTCCTCAAAAGTACGGTTTGTGCTTTACATATTGTTTGTTCCTCTTTTTTATTTTTCAGAAATTTAATTTGATTCAGACATTTAGCATGTTAAGTAAATTCATTCATGTCTTTTTTTTATGCAGTTAGCGACTGACATGCAACGTTTTTCTAGGCCTGAGCGGCGCATTAACGGGCCTACAATATCTCATCTTTGGTGTGTTATAATGCTTATTTTGTTGTTTTGGTCACTGTTATTTATTTATTTATTTAATAGCTTTATTCTTGACTCTAGGTCTATGTTGAAGTTGTTTGATGTTCTGGTGCAACTTGACCATCTTAAAAATGCTAAGGCAAGCATACCTAATGACTTTTCATGGTACAAAAGGTATGCATTTAGTTTTTGCCTATGTTACTTTATCTTCATGTAGAGGATCTTCAACTTTACTTTCAGGTTCTGTTTGTTTCTGTTAGTTATGTCTTTCTTTTGTTCCTTCTTTGAATCCAATGCTGCTTTTAGGAGTCTGTAGTTTAACATGTAAATTAATGAGCAGAGATTTTCTCCATTTATCAATGTTGTTCTTGAATGTAACTTCTGTAGTACATTCGATCCAATGCTTTGTTGATTGGAACACCTACTTCAAATTGAGGCACTTTAGGGATCTAACTTTTTGCCTCACCTAAAATGTTAAATATTATATACTAATAGGAATAACCAGCTAGTGTTGACTACGAGATTTTCAGACGAAAGTGTCTGATTGGGTACTATGTGGTGACCAAAATGTCATTGAAGAAACTAAACGGGCATACAGTTGATAATATCACCTTCTTATAAAACAGCATGACCGAGAGTGCATGAGGGTTGCATGACATTCCTAGCCACTTTAGTTTGACACACAAAATAAAAAGTATTAGGCATCTATATTCTCCAGTAAAGTTACACTGTTTTGTTAAATTCAGTTTCTTTCAGTTTTCTTTGTACTTTAAGATGATAGGTTAATTCTGTGTTTGGTTTGAGAGAATGTAAATAAGGAAGACATAAATTTTGTTACACTGTTTTGTTAAATTCAGTTTCTTTCAGTTTTTCTCTGTACTTTAAGATAATAGATTAATTCTGTGTTTGGTTTGAGAGATTGAAAATACGGAAGACATAAATTTTGAATATTTTAAATTTTCTCATTTACTTAATGAAGTTTCTCATGCATTCACGTTGGTTCTCCCCACTTTGTCAGGACTTTCACACAAGTTAGTGGTCAGTGGCAAGACACTGATTCAATGAGGGAGGAATTAGACGATTTACAGGTGCATAATCGTTGAAATTTCCCAGTGTTTGAAATTCAGAAATATGTACATTTATTATTTATTGTTTGATTTTCCATAATCTTCATCATTTACATTTTATTTTGATTGAAAATCCTGGCAAAAATGGATTATTGACCTTTCTTTATCATTGCATGTGCAGATTTTCTTGAGCACTAGATGGGCTATTTTGTTGAATTTGCATGTTGAGATGTTCCGTGTAAATAAGTATCCTGTATATCTACTTCACATTTTTTCCCTTTCCACATGACTACCATCATTTCCACTTTTCTGGTTTAATTGTAATTGTTTGTTAATTTAATATTTCTTTTTGGATAGAAGTTATCTGTGCTTAGGATGATCGTGGGAACTGATTCCATCTGACAGATAAAATGGTCTATTGAGAAGAAGATTTGAGTGCTAGTTTATGCTAAAATTTTAGTTATGAGAAAGAGTGTAGGATATCGACGGACTTTCTCCTTAATGCACATATACTTTCATTCAAAAGAAACAAGCGGATTTGGTTCGACACTCAGCTAGGAAATGAAGAAACTGTTCTATTCAAGTTTTCAATCTAAACCAAGTTGGAGGAAATCTAGCTGATTAGAAGAATTTTTAATCTAAATTTTACTTCTTGGGTTTTGTCTTTGAATACTGTCAGCGCAAATAATCCTGTTGTGTTTATCACACCCTGACTCAATTTTTACTTGTATGTGTATCACCATTTTTAACTTTAATTTTAGTATACCCCCTCTTCTATTTGTTGTTCAATTCCTTGACTTGAATTAGTGTAGAAGACATTCTTCAAGTTCTTATAGTATTTGTTGTAGAGTCCTTGGAATTGGACTTTGCACTTCTCTTTCCTGAGCGCCACATTCTTTTGCGTGTTTTGCCTGTTCTTGTTGTCCTAGTGACATCTTCAGAAAAAGACAGCGAGTCTCTGTACAAGAGGGTAAAAATCAACAGACTGATCAATATATTCAAGGTACTGTCATATAAATCTATATATATATGCTTAGTGATAAATTATAATTTATATCTACCGGGTTAAGAAAATATAGTGTTATTGAATTACCTGAAGAACTTTACATTTCATGCACTGAATTCTTCTCTGTTGACTGGAAATTGAGATCTGTTTATCTTATACAGAACGAAGCAGTTATTCCTGCTTTTCCAGATCTGCATCTCTCTCCAGCTGCAATAATGAAGGAACTATCGACATACTTCCCAAAATTTTCTTCCCAAACTCGCCTTCTCACCCTTCCAGCACCTCACGAGCTTCCACCTCGTGAAGCACAAGAATATCCTCTAAATTGTTTTTTTGTTTTAACTGATAATTTGGTGGTAATATTTGTTATTATTGAGCCAATATTTCATTTCCTTAACCTTTGTCATGAACAAATATTACTTGTTACCACTTTCACCACAAATAGATGGATTGTGACTGTAACATATACTTTAGGATAACAAATTGCATGCTTTCTGTTCTTTCGAGTTAAACAATGCAAGGAGGGTGCTCTGTAGTTCTTTCTACTTCTGGTTGATGAACTCTGTTCGAAGTGAGAATGAGAAAGTGAAGAAAAATAATAGAAAATGAAAATGTAAAGAGAGATGAGACAGAAAGATCTTTTGTATGAAACAACCTCAAGATAAAGTTCTCATATATGTACATTCAGTTTAGCACAATCTAGCAATAAATTATTTGCCTGATTATGTATATATAGAGGGGGACTAAAACACTGATCATTGAAAATTTTATTATATTGTATTTTTAGCCAGAATTGAATAATACATTTGTTGAAAACCATATCAGTTGTCTAAGCATTGAAAATTTGGTGCAATAGTTTTTCTCTTCCTGCAGAATTTTGTGCTTTTCGTTGTTAGATAGTGTGGAAAACTTGATAGGTTTAATATATGTTCTCACAACACATGATGCATTTGGATAATTAGGTTAATTTATAGTTAAATTTAATTATGGAAATTCGATTATTGAGAAATCCTTTACTTCTGAAGCTTTAAATTTGTATAAATGTATCTTGTCTTAAGAAAGTAACCTTGACATGAGACACGTATCAGAGACATTATCTAATTGTCAATCATATTGGAGCCATTCGTGCTGAGCATGATGATTTCACAATTCGTTTTGCTTCAGCAATGAATCAGGTGATGCCCCCTGCTCTGCAAAGGAAAAGCTCTCCCTGAAATCTTATTTGTATTGTTTCATGTTAACTGTTGCATGGCATTTAAAACCTGCGTGAGTTTGTTATCTAACACTGTTTTTGCAGCTGTTGTTGTTGAAGTCCACCGATGGTTCTGATGTTGATTGGAGCAAAGAGGTCAAAGGGAACATGTACGATATGATTGTTGAAGGTTTTCAATTATTAAGCAGATGGACTGCACGCATTTGGGAACAATGTGCGTGGAAATTTTCTCGACCATGCAAGGATGCATCCCCATCTTTCTCTGACTATGAAAAGGTAAGGAATGATCAAATCTTCTAATTATTTTCACCCTCTATTATCTTGTGATTTTTTCTTCTCATTGTTTTTGTAGCCCAATAATTGCTTGTTTTCACAGATGTGATGTCTAATCAGTGTTCTAATCTGGTACAGGCACAATGGTGCTGCTTTGCCATAATTTTTTTTTATTTGTATAAAATAATTTACTATTCATGTCAAAGAGCAATTCTGACATTGCAATTTGTATCTATAGTGGTGTTGATACCGCATGTAACTTTTCCCCATCAAACTTAAATGAACTGAATTTGTATTTCCATTTCCCCCCATCAAAATTAGGTATTCTCATATTAACCAATATTTCCATCACTTTTTATTTGTATGGAACAATTAACTGTTCATGTTAAAAGAGCAATTCTAAAATAGAATGTGCTTACAGTAATTTTGATACTCCTTGTCACTTCAATCATGTTAAACTTGAATCATCCAATTGCGTTTTCACATCAACCACATGAATCTGAACCATGTATCACTTAAACTAGCCAAATTATTATATCACTTAACCTTTTATTAATTCAATATCTCAACTAACCACTATATTGCTGTTTTAATCATGCACAAACATGAACCCACTTGGGTTGGTCTGGTGGTGTTGGCTTGAGACCTTGGAGTGTGCTCCTCTGAAGGTCTCAGGTTCGATTCTCCCCGGTGCCAATTTTGGTGGGCTAGTTTGGCTTCTTCAAAAAAAAAAAAAATCATGTACAAACATGAACTAGATTAATTGTTGCTAGGTTTTATTTAATTAAAAGTTGCCACTTGCCACTGTACCACTCAAAGTGTACCTTGAATTGTTTCTTATTAAAATTAAAATATTGAAATATATTATATAATAACATAGATACTGTTTTTTGCTTGTAGGTAGTACGATATAATTACAGTGCAGAAGAACGGAAAGCACTGGTCGAACTTGTGAGCTACATAAAGAGTGTGGGTTCTATGATGCAGCGGTGTGATACACTGGTTGCCGATGCTTTATGGGAAACAATACATGCTGAGGTCCAAGATTTTGTTCAAAACACATTAGCTTCTATGTTACGGACAACCTTCAGAAAGAAGAAAGATCTCTCTAGGTAGGATTCTAATTTCAGTTGTGTGGTATAAACTTGTTAATTTTGTAACTTGATATGCTCCTTGGACAAATGATTGATAGAGGTTCTGAAGATGTGCTCTTTGAGTGTGTCATGAGAACATAATTCTTCTCGATCAGAATCAAATGTAAAATATCTTCATAATGCAAATTGATGACAGTTGGCTTCAAAATACAAATTCATGTCTGTAGAATAAACCGGGATTAAACGAGAACCCTTTCTGTTGAAAGTACACAAGTGAATAATTCCTTATTTTTCGTCTTATTTGTCTATAAATGTATGGACTATGTAGACTGTAGAGCCTGTAGTACAATCTTGTGTAAATAAAATAACATAAATAAAGACTGTGGAGCCTGTAGTACAATCATGTGTAAATAAAATAACATAAATAAGACAAGTAGCATTAATCTGCCACTATTTTAGCAATACAGACAAAAAATTTAGTGTTTGGATTGTCCTATTTTATTTCTAAATTTTTTATAATTGAAGAGTTTAAGCCTGCAAGGAGCTTTAGTGTGTAAAAATTAAGCCAAAATGTGCAGTCATTATAATCTATGTTAGTTCTTTTGATATCTGAGAACAAAGAAGATTGAATGATTGGAGGGAGTGTCCTTTCAATAAAAGGGGTGTGCTTTATTTTTAGTATGAAACTGAAATAAACATTCAGAAAGACGTAACAGATTCAGGATATAGTTTCAGTTTTAAATAATCAAATGCTTGTTTGAACTGATGTAAGTTGCATGCTACTTGCACTTGCACATATGTCAACGGCTTATTCCTTTATGTGAAGTGGTTGTAATGAATTCCGTTGATCATGAAAACCTTTTCTTTTTCTTATGTTGATTTAATGAGTATGGGTAGAGTTATTAGTGTTATTTTTATTGGAAGAGTAATTATTTTTAGGTAAAGGTCGAGTTTTATTTTTAAATACCATATTCAATCCTTTTTTGAATTAACTAAGTTCCTTGGCTTCTGGATAAAGTTATTAGGTTGCATTCTATTTCTTCAATTAAATGATGAGGAAAATTCCAGTAAAGCAGCTCAACGATTGAATGTCTGCATCATATAGTACTGATTTTCCTCTGATACCAGTTCATAGAACTAGGGGGAGCCTTGATGCAACGGTAAAGTTGTTGTCATGTGACTGAAAGGTCACAGGTTCAAGTCCTGGAAACAGTGTAAATAACAAGGTAAGGTTGCGTACAATACACCAAATGGTGGGACTCCTTCTTGGACCCTGCGTATGCGGGAGCTTTGTGCACCGGGCTGCCCTACCAGTTCATAGAACTAGGACCAGGGAATTATCAAGAACAATGGCACAGTAGCGAATTTCCCTCTGTGCTAGATTGGAAATTTGTTGCATAGCAATGGGAAATATTTACAGATTATTATAGGAACCTGAAACCTCCCAATTCACTTCTGTTCGACAAAAGTAATTATTCTACAAACAACTCTACTATTTATAGGATTTCTCCCCCTAACTATCATCCTAACTAACTATTTCTGTTATAGTACCAACAGTTACAAACTTCCCTACTTTATTCCCTTGTTAGACTTCCTCCTTACATATACTTGATTGATATGGGGTCGCTGAACTTTATCATTTTTGCTTCAACTCTTTTAGATTGCACGTATCAATTACCCAAATGTGGATTTTCAGGATTCTTTCTGATATGAGGACCCTTTCAGCTGATTGGATGGCTAATACAAACAAGTCAGAATCTGAGTTGCAGTCCTCACAGCATGGAGGTGAAGAAAGCAAAGCAAACATATTTTATCCAAGGGCAGTTGCCCCAACTGCTGCTCAGGTGTGCATTATTTTATGTTCTCTCTTTTTGTTGTAGTAACTTGTTACCATTGGTATGCTTACAAGTGAACTGATAAGAGCTCAAAGCGTCAAAGCTATTTACTGAACTGTGCCATTTGCGCAGATGTTTTGTTGAACTAGCACATGGACTTACTATGCTTTGATAGAAAATAAATATGCATAAAGAGGTTCACGCATGCTTTTGGTCTGAAATGTGGAACCAACATTTTTTATGGTGGGCATGCATGTAGGTAGACATGTACGTATGATTATGAAAAAACATTTTCTTTTGTTTTTGTAATTACTTTTTTCAAACTCAGGTCTTTTGGACAAATTTTCTTGTGTGTACATTGTAGCCATCAATTTATTATAACTATAGAGGGCCTTCCCTGATGATTTTTTGTGGAGAAGCTTATCAAAAGTTGTTGGCAAAGATTTGACATATCTAGGCTTGAACTGCTTTATGAATTCTTTCCGTTGATATGTACTACCTCCATCGCTAAATATAAGACCCTTTTGAGAATTTTTTTTGTCTCTTTTTATAAGACCCCTTTGGTATTTCCAAGTACATTAATTAATTCTTTACCAACATAACCCTATTTATTTTATATCTTTTTCTTCAATTAGCATTAAATACTATGTTGAAAACATACACTAACCCTCTCTCTTAAAGGATAAAATTGTAAAAACAATAGTGATTACAAACAAATTTATTACCACTTTCAATTTTCTTAATTCCCGTTTTTTTTCCAAAAGGGCCCTATAATTAGGGACGGAGGTAGTATAAATTTGTGTTTGCACTTCGCACATTATAATTGCTTAACCAACGTCTTCAATACAGGTGCACTGTCTGCAGTTCTTAATATATGAGGTGGTTTCTGGTGGTAACCTTAGGAGACCAGGCGGACTTTTTGGTAATAGTGGCTCAGAAGTCCCCGTTAATGATTTAAAACAGCTGGAGACATTTTTTTACAAGCTTGGTTTTTTCCTGCATATTTTAGACTACTCAGGTAATGATGTCTTAGATTGACCTAGCATCAATTTTACTTCAAAATTGTCCTTTGGGATCATTCTTCATTGATAGATTTACTATCTTCACTGACTGCCCCTTCCTCTCTCTTGATATCCACTGTCAGTAGTTCCTCTCCTATATTAGTGAGCTAGTTTGGAATCATTACATTGTGTTATATCTCTGTTAGTGAATAATATTTGGTCCCCCAAATATACATGGCTTCACAGTGAGCTTCTTCCGACAGGGCTTTTCTACCCGCTCTTTTTTTTTTCTCTTTTTTTTCTTTTTATCTGATTTAATGAATGGGTTGCTAGTCGAACACCCTGAAATTGAGATGGTACATGGATGCAGTGGGGCTAACAGATTCCTAATATCATTCATGTTTAAGAAATCCTTCGACTTTTACCAATGTTAAAACATCCAATACAAAACTATAAACCAATTGGGTTGAGAGGGCAAATGGATGTTTAAAGGATAGTGGAATGCAACATTAAGCTGACATCTCACTTTCTTTATTAGGAAAATGAATGAATAAGGTTATGCTTTTTGGACGCATTCTAATAATTCTAGTTATGAAAAATTATAGGCCCCTCAAATTTTTTTGCTCCTTCCATGAGTACTAGAAAATTAAGATTGTTCCTTTTAAAGCATCCAAATTCATTTTGTGCTTGTGATTTTATAGTCACAATACGTTATATATTCACTGATTTATTATACTGAGGTCTACCAAATGAGAGGCCATCATGCCGCCGATTCTTCGAATAAGCATCCCAGAAGATTTTATTTTCTCTGACTAGAGAAGAAATGTATTAGAATGAAGGAAATCCTGAAAGATTTGTACTCTACCATTTGAAACAATTAAATAATATAGAATGCTTTGCACCATTGCTTTTTTGCATCCTCCAGTGTAATTGATTTGGGTGGTGATGCTTGCAGTGACTGTTGCCACATTGACAGATCTTGGTTTCTTATGGTTTAGAGAATTTTATTTAGAGTCTTCACGAGTCATTCAGGTAACACTTATTACTTATTACCTCACTATTATTTGAATTTGAAAATCTATATTGTGACCAAAGAACTCTTAAATAGGAGTGGTTGCAAATTTCCTAGATACTTGCAACATATTGCATTTCCACCTTTCACTTTTAGTTGCAATTGATTCAAACCATCAAATAATGATAAGCTAAAATTAATTAATTTGTTCCCTGTAGTTTCCCATTGAATGCTCTCTTCCCTGGATGTTGGTGGATTGTGTACTTGAGTCGCCGAACTCTGGTCTTCTTGAAAGTGTTCTGATGCCATTTGACATCTATAATGATTCAGCTCAGCAAGCCTTGGTTTTGCTGAAGCAACGGTTTCTCTATGATGAAATTGAGGCTGAGGTATTACACACTCTGAACTTAGTGCTAGTGATTGCGTGGTGAATTTCACGAAGCAGTATAATGTCTGATACGGAAGGAAGCAGGACCCCTCAAGAGCACATTTTTATGTCTCTGCTTTCATTTAATTTTCTAATTAATAGTTACTTATAAATCCTACCTTCTTGTGTAAAAAAAAAAATCCTACCTTCTCTTTTTGATATCAGTTTATATCAGTGGCAGAGTGAATTTTAATGTTAATACAATTTCAGCTCTGAATACCTGTTTCCTATCATGGGCTCTCTCTATTGATCAAATATTCTGTTTACCTTTTTTTTTATATAGGTGGATCATTGTTTTGACAAATTTGTTTCCAGATTGTGCGAAACCATTTTCACATATTACAAAAGTTGGGCAGCAAGGTCTGTCATTTTTCTGTCGTATCCAGTTTTTCTTTTGATTACTCCTCAGACTAACCTTTTCTATTGATACTCCTCATACTAACCTTTTCTATTGATGGATGCCGCAATCATGCAGTGAATTGCTTGATCCTACCTTTCTCTTTGCCTCAGAAAATGCAGAAAAGTACGCTGTGCAGCCTATGAGGCTCAATATGCTGCTAAAAATGACTAGGGTGAAGGTTAGTGGATTGCATTATCATAATGTCTTAGTGGATTGCATTATCATAATGTCTCTCTTCCATGATTTGATTTGATGCTTTGAAATATAACCTGAGCATCTCTAACCTGCTCAACAATTTTTAGACAAGTCAACTTTCATCTAATAATGGGGAGATTGAAAAACATAATTACACAAGTATTATGCTGCTATGTTCATCTTTATATTTTGTCTGTTTAGAATGCAGAACACTTGACTGATGCCTGGTCAAAGTGAAGAAGCTTAACTCTATTACTCCCTCCGGTCCTTTTTATAAGAGACAAATTGAGAGAATCACACAGACCAAGGAAAGGAGTTTTTCTATTATTAATTTTTTTTTATTTAAAAACTATCCCTGGACTAAACTACTGTACCTATAATTAATCTATTCCTTTTTTTAAAGCAATTAATGTAATCCTATTAATGTTCTTGTAAGTTGTAACCAATAACACGAATTATACTTGCTTAATTCCAATGACTCAATCACCCAGCTAGTCATAAAAATTGACGTCTCTGTTCGTCAATTTAATTCAAGAATAACTAATCATAATATGCTATATTAACCGATTGGTCTGGGTATCAAACAATTTAACATTGGGAATAGTTATCTTACTAATGCAATTGTATTGAAAGGGGTTATGCGGTGTTTATTTAATAAGGGTATAAATAGAATTGTATATTTGATAAAGTTTAAATTTAAATAGTGTTTCTTATATAAAGGACCAAAAGAAAGTCTCAAATTGTCTCTTATAAAAAGGACCCAAGGGAGTATCATTTTAGCATTTGCTAGGGTGTTACCAATGCAAAAGGATAGGTTGTTCGAACATTCTTCCGCAAAAATGCAATATTATACTGATGATTATCAGTTAGTTTTGTTAAAATCTTTGGGTTACTGTTGCTTGTTAGTTAGAGTCGCTAGGTCTTAGGTTTGGAGTCTTGTGAATGGAGAAAAAACAGGCATGGAGATAGTTTTGTTACCCCAAGTAGACCCATCTAGCCTATCTTGCACTATCCAAGGCTCGAAGTTGTTTCTAGATATCTAGGATCTCAAAAGTTGTTGTCTGAGAAGAAATATGTTTTCTTCGTTGGTTGAGTTTTAAATATTGTTTCCAGTATAACTCCAGTTTCTTGAGTTGATAAAGTTCTGGTGTTAGAAGCAGACGCAACCTGCCGCACACTAATGGAGACTGTTTAAGAAAATGCTTATGAATATTATGATTAAGATTGATACTTAACATTATTTATGAACTAATAGTTTCACGGTGTACTCTCCTTTCATTTATAAGATCTCTCAGTGTCTCTCTATTTTTCTTTCACACAAGTTCTGCTGGATATCATTATTAGAATTTAAGTGAGTTACAATTACTCTCCCATGTAATTAATTGTTTTGTTGTTGATGTGCAGCTACTTGGAAGGATGATCAACTTGCGAAGTTTGATAACTGAACGGATAAATAAAATTTTCCGTGAAAATATTGAGTTTCTGTTTGATCGTTTTGAGTGTCAAGATCTGTGTGCCATAGTGGTTAGTGATTTTACCTTTACTAATTCCTTTGCATGTAATTATGAATTTTTTATTTTGTTTTTTCAGTATTCGTCAAACTAAAATAATACTCTGACTATTTATTTCAGGAATTAGAGAAGTTGTTGGATGTCTTAAAACATTCCCATGAACTACTGTCAAGAGATCTTTCTGTAGACTCTTTTAGTCTCATGTTGAATGAGATGCAAGAGAACATTTCCCTTGTGTCATTTTCTAGCCGACTGGCCTCACAGGTTTTTCCTTTTGAACTCTAAACATGTACTTCAATTGATGTCTCTCTTTGTTCTCTGCTCATTAACAGTACACAACATCTTGTATTGAAATTAAATTTATATTATTTTGTTTTAAAGCTCACATCAAACCCGTTATTTGAATGGTAATTGATAATAAAATGATTTGATCTGTTTTCTGCAATTTCATTGATCAACTTCTGTGTATGCTAGATTTGGTCTGAGATGCAAAGTGACTTTTTGCCAAATTTCATCCTCTGCAATACTACTCAACGTTTTATCAGATCATCAAAGACAGTTCCTGTTCAAAAGCCCTCCATACCCTCTGCTAAGCCTAGTTTTTATTGTGGTACTCAAGTAAGCATCCTCTTACTGCCATTTTCCAATCTTTGTAAAATGCATTGCAAATAGTGTTAATGGCGTACTTAGTCATATGTGTGATCATAAACATATTACTTACAATTATTTCAATTTTAGACCATATGCATCTGTACACTGTTTGTCCCAAGCCAGTCAGTGATAAGGAATAGGCAAAAGTGTACCAAGTCAAATCAAGTTATAAGTGGTTAATAAAAGTATTTCCCTAAAGGGATTGTATTTCAATTATTAACTCACCAAGTCGCTATTTGAATCTGAACTCTGATTTGGAAACTGAAAAGAGTGAAAGAATTTGCATTTTAAATAATTAAGTACAAAAACAGTATAATGAATTCAAAGAATCAACATACAAAATGGTGATGGTTAGAATCCTTTCAATCTTCTTCATTTACATTTCGATTAAACTATTTATTCAAGAGAAATCCATTAATTGAAGATCAAATTCACAAATTCAGGCTAGCACCAATTTCTCGATTATTAATTCTTTTCTTTAAAATCAAGAACCCTAATTCCTGAGGCATTTCTGATTCAAACAAGCATTAAGCTAGGGAATTTGTAAATTCGCACAATGATGAAGTCTTATTCCTAGGATCTCAACAATTGTGGTGATTTGCCTCAAGTACCAATTCCAATCGAGCATAAGAAATTTTTTTAGGTGGCCAACCCAATAAGAGAATTAAGCATAAAAGCAGCCACTCAATTTAGAGATTTAGTTACAAATGCTAAAATAAAAGAGAATAACAAGAGAAGATGAGATTAGAAGGAACTCTATTAGCATTTGATGAATCTTGTGATTTCAAGATTGAAGCTCCCCAAACCCTAGCGGCGTAGGGAAGAGAGTACATGGGAGGGGAGAGAGAGAGAGAGAGAGAGAGAGAGAGAGAGAGAGAGAGAGAGAGAGAGAGAGAGAGAGAGAGAGAGCTGAGGCTATTTATAGTGAATCTAGTTATTGCTAGCATGGTCGTGTACTATACTTTTTAGGTTTCATGTGTGGTTTTGTTTTTTTCCACCCGTGGAGGATATGTGTAGTGAGAGGGAGAGATGAATAGTTGTTTTGTGTGTATATGTATGTTATTATTTTCTGAGTAAATACAAATTTCTCGAATCTCATTAGCTCACTATATGTAATAATAGGATTTAAATTCTGCACATCAAAGTTTTGCGCGACTGCATAGCGGATTCTTTGGAATACCTCATATGTTTTCTATCGTTCGACTTTTGGGATCCCGCTCATTACCTTGGCTTATTAGAGCCCTTCTTGATCATATATCAAACAAGGTATGCTATTATTTATCTTAAATTGTTTTTGTTTTTTTGACAAATATCTTAAATTGTTAATAAGTTTATTGCATGATATTTGATTTTCTTTGAAAACCTCCTAAACAGTATAATATGTTAAAATATGTGATAACATCTTGATTTTATTTAGAGTAATGTAGATAATCTGAAGATTTTTTTTCCATATTTCCTTATATATCACGGTTTGTTTCTTTGTTTAAGGATTGGTATATTATCTTCTGTAGTAGCATCTAACATACCATTGTTGTTGGTATCAATATTCTTTGAATTTGGGCTCAAACCTAAGTCATCCTCACAAAATTGGCTTAATAGGCAAGGAATGCCCAAACCTTACAAGCACTGCCAAAGCCATATCTTCAGTAGATTTGGGACTGTCAAAATACTGCATCACATTCATGATTGAATATCTGAAGTATGGACTAATGTGGGTGGAATAATAAGGATCTCAATACCCCCTCATGCCCAGGACTAGACGTCTGGAGAGTGAATTAGTGCAAGTTAACAGAGATCTTGGCTTAGTAACAAGTTAGACATCATGAGGCTTTTCTAATAACAAGTTACTTAGTGCAATGTTGTTTGAGCTTAGGAGAACTTATGAAAATAAATCAGAAGCAATGAGAAGATTGTGGCAAGTTTTTATTGAACAAAGATTGAAGTGCCAAAACTTTTCAGGGTACGAATGAATGTGAAAGTTTAACCATACTGCAATGTGTAATGTGTTGATCAATTCACACATATGCTAAGAATATGAGAAATGAGTGAGGATGCACTACATGAATTTTCTCTAATATATTGATTCTACAATGATGTTCACTAAAAGTTTTAACTTTTTTAACGATATTGGGCAACTAATTTTCATTTAGAGAATGGCAGCCATACTGGATGCATATAGTTTGCGCATGTCTATTTTTGTTGATTTTATAATTAAAATAGTTGTGCTTTCTAACAATGTATGGTGTGTTATTCCTAGATTACTTTGCTTGAACCAATGATAACAGGATTACAAGAATCCATGCCAAAATCAATTGGCCTTCTTCCTTTTGATGGAGGGGTGACAGGTACATGACATTTTTCCTTTCACTTTTTTTAACCTTTATTCTGAAATTTACGCATGTCTGAATGCTTACAAGTGTAGGGTAACTTATTATAAATGAGACATTTAGTTCTACCACATTAATTTTTTTTTTTGGAAAATAGTGTTAGTATTCATTTTCTTAAGATGTGTGCGTAACCTTAAACGAAAGTTAATATGAGACGGAGTATTAACCATTAGTAGCATGTTTTACCTCGTCCTTTATTTGAATTAAAAAATGCCACTGTCATTGATGGGGGATTGGGGGACAATTTTCAATATCTCAGAGCACTGAAACCACCTAATGGTATAACTTATAAGGTATTGTCGTCGTCTAAGTGCCATAACATTTTGCTGGAAATTTATTGAGACAGCTATATTTCATGCTCGTTACAAACAGTGTTTTCTGCCAAATTAGAAGTACTAATGAATCAGGTACATACATGCATGGTCAAATCCAATTAATTAATTATTTGATTGTATCTACACAGGTTGTGTAAGAGTTGTTAAAGAACATCTTAACTGGGAGACAAAATTGGAGCTGAAAGCCGAGGTTCTTCACGGTATAAAAGAGATTGGCAGTGTATTATACTGGATGGGGCTTCTGGATATTGTGTTGGTGGGTAATCTAATGCTTTTATCAATTTATTTAGGTTTAATTGCATGTTTGATCCCTTATGTTTATCTTAGGTTTTAAGTTGGTCCCTGTTGAAATATATATTATTTCCTTTAATTATTATTCTATTTTAATGGTTGTTTATTTTTCATTATGTCACTGCTTAATTAAAGAGTTGACTAGTTGTATTCTCCTATAAAAGGAGCACCATTCTCATTGAAATAAATAACTCTCAAGTTATAGAGTAATTTCTACATGGTATCAGAGCCCCCGATTTTTGGGGGCCTTGCTTCCGCATAAACCCTAGCCGTCATCATTACGGCTCCTTTTTTCTTTTCTTTTCTGGTCTTTTATATCCAGCAACACTGTTCACCGAATTACTGTTCATACCGCGACACTGTTCATATCGCGGTACTGTTCACGCAACTCGCTGGTACTGTTCATACCGTGGTTACTGTTCGCGTGGGTACTATTCACATCGACGGCACTGTTCACTACCGCGGTTACTGTTCACGAGAAGAAAAATACTCAGAATCGTAGCTTGTAGTGTCTGAGTCGGATCTAAAAGTGAAAATTCAAAGGGGATGAATAAATCTAAGACCAGAAGAGAGAAGGCGCGACAAAGGGTGATGATGAGTAAGACAATTTTCAACTCGTCAACTGAAGGTCGTGCATTCCAAGATATTTCTGATCAAGGGCAGCAGTCTTCCTCAAACTCACTTCCGTCCACTAATGAACAATTGTACAAGCTTCTTGAGTCTCAAACAACTTCTCGTATGTTTTCCTTCGGTTCCATTGCCCAAAAAGGTAATTTTTTAGAGTCAGCCCTCCTTAGTGTCAAACCAAGTCGTACCTGGATTGTTGATTCAGGTGCTACTGATCATATGACAGGAGAGTCTAGTATGTTTTCTTCATATAGTCCTTGTGCAGGTAATTTAAAAATTAAGATTGCCGATGGTTCTCTTTCAGCTGTGGCAGGAAAAGGTTCTGTCATTATTTCTCCATTATTAACTCTTCAGGATGTTTTACATGTCCCCAATCTGTCGTGTAACCTATTGTCTGTCAGTAAATTAACCCGAGATAAAAGGTGTCAAACTCATTTTTTTGATACTCATTGTTTGTTTCAGGATTCAATCTCGGGTAAGACGATTGGCAGTGCTAAGCAGAATGGAGGACTCTACTACCTTGAAGATGAACTTGAAACTAGACATCAACTTGGACAAATAAGTTCTTTCTCTAAATCCTTTTTTGTTTCAAATAATAAGGATGATATTATGTTGTGGCATTTAAGATTGGGTCACCCAAGTTTCAAATATTTAAAAACTGTATTTCCGAAATTGTTTGTTGATCAAGATTTTTCTTCTTTTCAATGTGAAATTTGTGAACTTGCAAAACATCACCGAAGCTCTTTTCCTGCCCAAACATATAAACCTTCAAAACCTTTTTCTATTATTCATAGTGATGTTTGGGGGCCTAATAGGATTAATTCTTTATCCAACAAAAGATGGTTTATCACCTTTACCGATGATCATACTAGACTTTGTTGGGTATATTTATTAAAAGAAAAATCAGAGGTAGGGCAAATTGTCAAAAGTTTTATTAAATTGGTGCAGACTCAATTTAATTCCACTATACAAGTTTTCAGAACTGACAATGGAACTGAATATTTTAACACAGTTTTGGGAAATTTTTTTATGGAAAATGGGATAGTTCATCAAAGTACATGTGTTAACTCACCCCAACAAAATGGAATTGCAGAGAGGAAAAATAGGCACCTTCTTGAAGTGGCTAGAGCCTTACTTTTTTCCACTAAAGTTCCAAAATACTTATGGGGTGAGGCTATTTTAACCGCTGCACATTTGATAAACCGCATGCCATCTCGTGTTTTAAACCTTAAGACTCCTCTCGAAACTTTTTTAAAATTCTTTCCCATTGCCTCTATTTCAGCCGATTTGCCTCTAAAAATATTTGGGCACTGCATTTGTCCATGAACACAAACAAATAGGCAAACTTGAACCTCGTGCTATTAAATGTGTCTTTGTTGGATATTCTCCCACTCAAAAAGGGTATAAATGTTTTGATCCCAGTTCTAAACGGTTGCTGGTAACTATGGATGTTACTTTTTTTGAAAATAAACCTTTTTTTGAGAGCAATCATCTTCAAGGGGGGAAATCAAATGAAGATTCATCTTATTTTTTTGAAAATTTAATTCTATCAGAAAATATGTTTATATCACATAGTTCTAGGCCGCTTGCACCTAAAGAAAATGCCCCAGATAATGTAAGTGAACCTACTCCTTTCATGAGTGAGGATGTCACAGAATCAGGGGCAACAAACCAAAATTCTAACAAAGACTCTTTGGAATCTAAGGATAATCAAGAATTAAGTCAAATGTCACTACATGAACATCCTTATAATGAAACAGAAAGAAAGTTTGGAGAAGGTGAAGGAACTTGGAAAGGAGTAATTTATGAAAGAAGGAACCATGATAAGGTAGTAGAAGACTTGATTCCTCAGCACAGTCATGGATCTGAACCGAGGGAGAATCAACCTACAAATATAAAGAAAGGTAAAATTCCTCCTGATATTCATGATCCTATTCTTGATGTTCCAATAGCTCATAGGAAACCAGTTAGAGCTTGCACCAAGCACCCCATGTCTAGGTTCGTATCATATTCAAATTTATCCTCCTCTTTTTCTGCATTTACCTCTCACTTGTCTTGTATAGAAATTCCTAAAAATGTACAGGAAGCTCTAAATGTTCCAAAGTGGAAGGAAGCTGTGTTTGAGGAGATGAGAGCACTTGAGAAGAATAACACTTGGAGTGTTATGACTTTACCAGCTGGAAAGAAAACCGTGGGTTGTAAGTGGGTGTTTACAGTAAAATACAACTCTGACGGTTCAGTAGAAAGATATAAGGCAAGGCTGGTTGCTAAAGGGTTTACTCAGACCTATGGCATGGACTACTCAGAAACTTTTGCTCCTGTTGCAAAGTTGAACACTGTTAGGATCCTCTTATCTCTTGCTGCGAATTTGGATTGGCCTCTACATCAGTTAGATGTAAAAAATGCGTTTCTCAATGGTGATCTAGAAGAAGAAGTGTACATGGATGGCCCTCCAGGCTTTGAAGAAAAATTTGGGTCAAAGGTGTGCAAATTGAAAAAATCTCTTTATGGTTTAAAGCAGTCTCCAAGAGCTTGGTTTGAAAAGTTTACTCAATCAGTAAAGAAACACGGATACACTCAAGGGGAATCAGATCACACTCTATTCATAAAGTACAATCCTAGTGGAAAAATTACTATTTTAATTGTTTATGTCGATGATATTGTTCTTACTGGAGATGATGTGACAGAAATGGAAAGACTAAAGAGCAACCTCGCAGCAGAGTTTGAAATCAAAGACTTGGGATCCCTAAAGTACTTCCTTGGCATGGAAGTAGCTAGATCAAAGAAAGGAATAACGGTGTCTCAACGAAAGTATGTTCTCGATCTCTTAAAAGAAACAGGTATGAGTGGATGTAGACCTGCAGATACTCCCATGGACCCAAACGCAAAACTTTGGGAAAAAGGGGACACACCTGTCGACACAGGAAGATACCAAAGGTTAGTTGGGAAATTGATTTACTTGGCACATACACGACCTGACATTGCTTTCCCTGTTAGTGTTGTTAGTCAATTTATGCATGCCCCTTATGAAGAACACCTTGACGCCGTCTATAGAATTCTGAGATATTTGAAGGCTGCCCCCGGAAAAGGCCTATTCTTTGGAAAAACTAGTGATAGGAATGTGGCTATTTTTACTGATGCTGATTGGGCAGGATCCATTACAGATAGAAAGTCGACTTCAGGTTATTGTACCTATGTATGGGGAAACTTAGTAACATGGAGAAGTAAGAAGCAAGGTGTAGTTGCTAGAAGCAGTGCAGAGGCTGAGTTTAGAGCAATGGCCCAAGGAATTTGTGAGGGTCTTTGGATTCATCGAGTTCTAAAGGAGCTAAAAATGACAGTAGAACTTCCATTGAAATTATATTGTGACAACAAGGCCGCAATAAGTATAGCCCATAATCCAGTTCAACATGATCGAACAAAGCATATTGAAATCGATCGTCACTTTATAAAAGAGAAAATAGATTCTGGAATTCTTTGTCTACATTTTGTGTCTTCAAATCAACAAACAGCTGATATTTTGACTAAGAGCTTAGCAAAGACAAGTTTTGAGCATCTCATAAGCAAGCTGGGCATGATTGATATCTATGCACCAACTTGAGGGGGGGTGTTGAAATATATATTATTTCCTTTAATTATTATTCTATTTTAATGGTTGTTTATTTTTCATTATGTCACTGCTTAATTAAAGAGTTGACTAGTTGTATTCTCTCCTATAAAAGGAGCACCATTCTCATTGAAATAAATAACTCTCAAGTTATAGAGTAATTTCTACAGTCCCGTATGTTTTAAAAGTTTCATGTTGGTCCCTTATGTTTTAAAAGTCTCAAGTTGGTCCAAAACGTTACTCACATTGAAATAAGTTAGTCCCTTCTGTCACTTGGCCGTTTAGAGATATAGGTTGCGAATATGAGTGTTGGAATTTAAATCTTTCAAAATCAGTTTTAAAACATTTAAAATTTTATTTTGTTTTTTAAACTCAATATTATGTAGCGGAAGGGACTAACTTATTCCAGCGTGAGTAACGTTTTGGACCAACTTAAAACTATTAAAACATAAGGGACAAACTTGAAACTTTTAAAACATAAGGGACCAACTTGAAACCTAAACTAAACATAATGGACCAAACATGCAATTAAGCCATTTATTTATTGTAATGGTCGTCAGCAGAACTGAATAAATATGTATTTGTAAGATAACTGTTTTGAAAATAATTCGACGTTTCTGTGAAACAAACAGAGCCTTAAAAGAAACCAAACGGGTTAAAACAAACTAAGCGAATTGTAAATATTAAATTTAGCCACTTATAGCATATGAAGATAAAAGATCTATTATTAGACATGATTTATGACAAGACACTATGACGGTATTTGGTCCATGCTGGCTCCTTCTAGAGAGAAAAAGGGTTTAGTTGTCGTATATAGGATATAAAGTACCAATGAAAATTAGACAAGTGTTGAAACTTTAAACCCTAGAAAGGTTTGATACTTATTATGATTGAAAAGAAACCTTTATGTTTGCAGTTGAATCATCCTTATTTAGTCAGAAACTTTAAATAAATGGACAGTGCAAAGTTATCTAGGTAGTAATAGAAGAACTTGTGCTTTGCAGGCAGATATGTGAATGAGAAGAAGTATAGTGTTCTTGGACCAGGTTGTACGGATCTATTCCTGTCCCAATATTTTGATCAGGCCAATATTTTGGATTTCGATAGGGACGGCTCTATATTTACACAAAATGTAAAAATTCAATTATGTATAAAACTTCAGTAGTTGGAAGACTTGGATGTCTTGACAATCTTCTATTCATTGAAACAAATCACAAAATGTCTAAGTCTGGGCATTGTGTGTATTTAAATTATA
The DNA here is from genome assembly GCA_018208015.1 of Medicago ruthenica. Taxonomy (NCBI): domain Eukaryota; kingdom Viridiplantae; phylum Streptophyta; class Magnoliopsida; order Fabales; family Fabaceae; genus Medicago; species Medicago ruthenica. Next base: position 941,083 of record CM031377.1, on the reverse strand, counting down.
AAATTTGGGAAGTAGGAAACTAAAAGTAGGGGATGTTTAAAAATAAGATATTTTGGAATAAGTTATATCAATTTAGATATACTATGCAGAATGTATTGTCCTTTATTAGTAGAGAAATGATATTTGTAGTTGTACAACCATTTTAGGACAACTTTTGGACAACTTTCTCTCTCTCTTTCTCTCTCTCTCGTACTCCCATTGTGTTCTTACTTTCTCTCTATTGTTTTTGACCAATAAGAGAGAAGGTTGTCCCAAAAGTTCACAAAATGGTTGTACAAATATCATTACTTCTATTAGTAATAGTCAAAGATTTTTTAAAATATGTTGCTTTGGACCAACCCAAAGTAGTGCACAAACTTTATCCGATAATAAGCAGCTCTAGGCAAGGATGGGTTAAGTCGTGATGTGTCCTAAGACACCAGGAACCGAGAAATATTTGGATAATAATTAGCTGAATTTCAGATGAATTTGGGTTTTTGTTGGGGAGTTTTAGAAGTGTAGCAAAATCATTCATATGATTCCATATAACAGTTGTGAAGAGAGTTGGCTCTATTACTTCATATCAGAGCCTTCATGATCAAGTAATTATGAGTTTGATCCTTGCTACTCATTCTTCTACACAGTTGAATTTCAGCGCATGATTGAATGAGCCTGTGTACTATCTTTGTTTCCAAGCCAAATGACTGTTACGCAGAAAGTCGTATTAAAGATACAAAACCATTCATGTGACTTCTAAGTAACAGCTCAATTTTTTGGTAAAAAAAAAACGTAACAGCTCAATTTCTTTGGAGATTTGGTCCTTAATCTCAAATTCTTAAGAAAAATGGATAGGCAAATAGATAGACACACAAAGTGAGAGCTATTTAGGGAGTTGGGAATCTCTCGCATAAGCTTTTAATGAATTTTAGCTGAAGGAGATCTCATGTCAGTTAACCAGTGATCATTATCATCAAACTCCAAACGTGAATTTTACAAGGATACCAACATTTCACACAATTGTGATTTTGTTACCTAAGGAGGGGGGAGGATAACCTCACTCTCCTTTACTGTAGGTTATTGACATTTTCCTGTTCACTACTTTAGTTTGTTAGTAATAGTTACTAAATTTTGCATTCTTGACAGAGAGAAACAGACACAATGAATTTCATGCAAACTGCTCCCTGGCTGGGCTTGCTTCCTGGAGCTGATGGACAAATATTACCTTCTCAAGATGGTGGAGATAGCCCTGTTGTCAGTCTCTTTAAATCTACGGCTGCTGCAGTGGTTTCATATCCTGGTTGCCCATCACCTGCTTCTTTCCACATCATGTCAAAACAAGCAGAAGCTGCAGGTATGATATTGTATGTCTGCTCTAACTTCCTTTGTTAGCTTGGCTTGATCACTGGCTAAATAAAAGGTGCAGATCTTTGATGTTAAAAATAAAGTTGAGAACAAGCTTAGATTGTAACAATAGGAAATGTAATGGCATTCAGGTATTTCAGAATGATAGAGTCATGGAAGAATTGAAGTAAATGTAAAGAAAAAAATGTATAACTGAAATTAGTATAATATTAGCTTTCTACAGTAGACATAGCTGCTCTAAGCATATTCAATGATCGTGAAAAATTGAAAGTTGAATCTCTCTATGTCAAAAGTGAGCTATCAGATATTCACTCAAAAAATGAATTGCCGTTACTTCTTGGTTGCTCTGATAGTACTCTAGCGATCATGAAAATGACAATATATGTTTTAGACAAAACATGTCAATTTGACTTTGACATGTTTTTCTTGGTCTTTGTTCTTCTTTCCTCTCATAAGTTATAATTTACTACCCAAAATTATAAAGAAGTTACTAAACAAACTAAAAAATTATTCTTTGGGTTAAATAAGTAAATGGTCCCCCTAAATATACCAACATTTTATTTTAGTCCCCCTAAAATATTTCTTAGACTTTTGGTCCCTTCAAAATTTTCCATCAATGAAATTAGTCCCTACTTTTTAGTCAACTCCTGTCTAACCTTCATATTTTTTAATGAAATTTTCCATATATGGGTAGAAAATTATGACAATATTTTCCAAAAAAAATTAAAATTTTTTAACAAAACATGAATTTAATATGAATTTTTTAGCACCAAAAACATAAAAATTCATATTTAATTCATGTTTTGTTAAAAAATTCCAACTTTTTTGGGGAGAGATTATCATAATATTCTATCCATTTCTGGAAAACTTCATTAAAAAATATGAAGGTTAGGCATGAGTTGACCAACAAGTAGGGACTAATTTCATGGATAGAAAATTTTGGAGGGACCAAAAGCCTAAAGAATATTTTAGGGGGACTAAATTCAAATGTTGGTATATTTAGAGGACCATTTACTTATTTAACCCTTATTCTTTTTCATTATATTCTATTTGTGTCTAGTAATGGTGACACGGTTTGTCGTCTATATTATGAGTGCAACACTACAGCTTCAATACTCACTTTTATGTTATTTTCTCAAAGTGAATGTAAAAAAAATTAGCCACTGAGGAAGCTAATTGATGATCCTGATGAGAAATGTTAAAATGGTAATGCTAAATATACTTGTTATTTTGAAAAGTTTGTTTTCATTTTTTTCTTTGCATCATTCATGGTCCATCGTGTTTTGTTTGGATTTGTGATTTAGAGCTGTTCTCCCTTTTTCTTTGTCACTGCTTCTAGAGATCTCTGTGTTGAGTCTTTTATACATTTACTTTTATGGTGTTGTCTTTTATACATTTACTTTTATGATATTTTATATTTTTATTAATGGTTCAGGCATTGTCTCTTTTATTACAGATCTTTTATATAAGGCTAACTTGAATACTGGAAGTGTTCTGGAGTATGCGCTTGCTTTCACAAGTGCTGCATTAGATAAATATTGTAGTAAATGGAGTGCTGCGCCCAAGACAGGCTTCATTGACATTACAATTTCAAAAGATTTCTACCGAATATACAGTGGTCTCCAAATTGTAAGTAGCAACCCTCTACAGCTCTTGCATTTAATTATTTACACTATAATGTCAAAGGATAGACATCAATTACAGAACTCTTCTCTATTTGGCTTCATGTGTAAACCAAAAATTAACTTGAACCACTTTGTAAGATTTGGTTCAATTCATTAATGAATTTGCTAGTGTCCTTTTCTTTCTTTTTTATCTCTTAATTTTCTATTGACACATGCTTTTGCTTGAGCTACATAGGGATACTTGGAAGAGTCTGCCCAAGTACAATCAAGTAGTCCTGAAAGACTGGGAGATTCAGTTGCTTGGGGGGGCTGCACCATAATTTATTTGCTTGGGCAACAGCTACATTTTGAGCTCTTTGACTTCTCGTATCAGATCCTCAATATCGCAGAAGTGGAAGCTGCATCTGTCGTACAAACACAAAAGAACTCTCACTTTGCAGTTCAGGTTTATTACATCTCCCTGTGGAGCCAAAATATTTTTTCACTGCTTTACATAAGCATAATGTATTATATTAATAAAACTATTGTCCTCCTTATAGTAATAACTGAAACCACGCAATGAAAATCATTTTCATTTTCATCAGAAGTAATATCATAACTCAATTTTCTCTCATTTCTAGAATTTTATGATTATGTATCATTTATGCTGGTTATTGATTGCATTTACTTTTGTTTTAACAGGGATGGGAAGCCTTATTAGAGGCAATGAAAAAAGCAAGGAGATTAAATAATAATGTATTCTCCATGCTTAAAGCCCGCTGCCCTCTTGAAGAAAAGACAGCATGCGCTATTAAGCAAAGTGGTGCTCCATTACATCGTATAAGATTTGAAAACACAGTTTCAGCGTTTGAAACTCTGCCACAGAAAGGTGCGTAAACGAGTGCAAGTTACAGACTTCCGTCAAACTATGTGCATTGTTCTCTTACGTGTAACCTTGAGGTGGTATATGTATGTAATAGATAGATATATTATATATACTAGGTGGCCTCTAGGGTGAGGGCTCTACCAATTCCCTCACCCATGTACCACTAAATTTAACCATAAAATTAAATAACCATATACGATCTAATTAATCATTACCACACTGAATCAAAACTCTCCTCTGTTGTATATAAACTCTCTCTGCAACTTTCTCGTCCCTACCATCAGCGTTGTTCGCCCACAACCAAGTTCAGAACCTTCAATTGAACACCGCCCTCATAACGCCATGTCTCAACCGCAGCAAACTTTGCTTGGTCTTTATTTAAAAAAAATATCCATAGAGAACATTGCAGGGACAATTTTTAATTTTATAAAATTTGCAACGATTTTGGATGTGGGTGCTGACCCTCAATAAATGGAGCGGATTGCAAGACATATTTATTCAATCCTAACAATAATGATGATGTTTGTGTAAATTAATCAAGCATATTTGAGTTGTAAAAAAATGGGTTTGGTTAGAAATGGTGATTTGGGAGAGTGAGAGTGAGAAGAAGATGGTTATTGTGTGAGTGATACATTGTAAGATCTGGTAGAACTACTTAATCATATGGCTCTTAGTTGATGGTTCACCCTAGACGCCACCTATTATTCATGAAGAACAAATGCAAGACTCAGTTGGAGATGCAACGCGTTCAGGTAGAAACCGTTTGATTATATGGAAACCGTTCAGAACAAACTTAAGAAGTTGTGTTGCTTCTTGGTGGTCTAAAGAAAGAAGCATAAAGAAGAATTAAGTGCAAACCATCACTTTATTTAACATTGAATATTTTAAAGCCTATTTGGTCATTTGGCCTCCTAAATAATTTTCAATTTTCATTTTGGTTCCATATCTCGAAAAATCAACATTTTGGTCCCCTTGTTTTTTCTCCGTTATTCAAAAAGGTCTCTGGTTGTTAACTTTAACCCCAAATGTCTATGGTGGACCAACCTTAAGAGTGGTACACCATAGATCCTATTAATTAATTTAATTTAAACCGTTTGATCTTTTTTTTAAAAGGATGACCATTGGATTATGCAGGTTTATTTTATCTTACGGCGAGTCAACAACAGCTAATTAATTCTCTCTTTCTTCATCTTCTTCCCTCAACTTCTTCATCTTCACCAACATTCATAAAAAAAATCCAGAAAAAAATAAAAAACCCATAATTTTCCCTTTCTTCATCCATATTTTTTGTGCATTTCCTTTTCTTTCATTTCATTTTCCTTTTTCTTTCATTTCATTTCTTCCTCACCCATAAAAATATTAAAAACCATTTTATTATTTTTTTTTGTTTCTTCCCTCGTCTTCTCTCCCGTTCCAATCCCTTCTAAAAAGAAAATTAAACCTTTCCCATCTCTCAATCTTCATCACCTTCCAATCCTTATTATTACAAAAGAAAATTAAACCCAACAAATGTAGTTTCTTCTCTCGTCCCTTTCTCTCTCACTTTGAATCCAATCCCTTCACAACATCAATAAATTCCCCCTCTCGAATTGATCTAATCCCTAATTCATCTCATTAATCTCAAAAATCCATATCCTTTATTATTGTCATGGTGAGGTTTAGTTTGTGCGATTGAATTTCTGGGGAGATTTAAAACTAATTGTGGAGAAAGAACTCGATGAACAGTAACCCCTTGATGGATCAAACACTGGCCACCGCCGGTTCTTACGGTGGCTCACCTCTCTCCCCCTCGTTGTTTCTGGTTCTCTGCCTTCGTGTGTTCGTTAGCTCAGAATGCTCGCTCTGGTTTGTGTTCGTCCATGCACGATTTCGTGTTTCATGATTTGTGGCTGTTGATTCATGTTGGTTTGTGTTTGGGTTTCGTTTTGTGGGTAATCTTGTTGGGTTTTGATCTGGGGTTCTGGGTTTGGTGTTGTTGTTGTGCGACAATACTGGGTTTGGATTTTGTATTGATTTTGATTTGGATTCTTCATATTTGTGTTTCATGATTCAGATTTTGGATTCAACGTAAGGAGAATTTGGGGTTGTTTTTGATTTGGGAGTGGGATTGGATTTTGAAATTTCCCTTCTTTTCCTTAAACAAGTCGTGTGTTTGATAATGGTGATGAGTTTTAATTGAATTAGTGGTGTTTGGAATTGATAGAAATCGATGGTGATGATGTTGATGATGATGGTTGATGTTTCTGGATTTTTCTGGGTAAATGATGAAGATGATGATGGTGTTGATGAATGTGATGTTGAAGATGATGAACAAGAGTGAGGAAGAAGATGAAGAAAGAGAGAATTAATTAGTTGTTGTCGATTCACCGTAAGATAACATAGACCTGCGTAATCCAATGGTCCTCCTTTTAAAAAAAAGATCAAACTGTTTAAATTAAATTAATTAATAGGATCTATGGTGTACCACTCTTAAGGTTGGTCCACCATAGACATTTGGGGTTAAAGTTAACAGTCAGGGACCTTTTTGAATAACGGAGAAAAAACAAGGGGACCAAAATGTTGATTTTTCGAGATATGTGACCAAAATGAAAATTGGAAATTATTTAGGGGACTAAATGACCAAATAAGCCATATTTTAATTAATTCAATGTTAATGTACTTGTTATATATTGGCCTTTGTTGTGAACGAGCTGTGATGGGTTGGACATTTCTTTTTAGTTAACCCATTGAGAGGTCTGCCTCCACCGATGAACATATATAATCTAGTCATCCCGTTATGTTCAACACACTGTAAATAAAAGAACACTCCGTCAGTAAGGCGGCAGAAACATCCTCTCAAAACCCTATTTCTCTCGAGTCTCAATGAATTCTTCATCTATGGTTTTAGTCCTCTCTCAAAACCCTATTTCTCTCGAGTATCTTTCAAGTCTCAATGGATTTTTCAACCATACAAGATACACGGTTACAAGGATTAGTAGTAATATTGTTTAATAAGAGCATATATAATGGAGACACTTATTTTTGAGTAATTAAATGGGTCTCAACTGTACACATCATTCATTTATAATTATTTAATAATAGTACCTAATAAACACTCAATCCCTCCAAATCTCACACAATTTTTTAAATAAAATCCACTAATCAACTATCAATAACTTTATATCATTACATTTCAGGTTTTTAATATTAAAAAAAATGTGGGTTCCACTTAAGATTGAGGTCTTAAGGGAGATCTTAGATCTTATAAGACCCAAAAAAATTCTCCCCAATAGGGTACCTAATAGGTACCAAGTCTTCAAAATTTAAGACTTGATTGGCCTAATATACTCTACATTCATATATATATGGTTTTGGTCCTCAATTAAATTTTGCTTCACTAGATTAGATATCATTACACTTGAAATATAATAAGGCTCCAAAATACCTGAAGCATAAGCCAATTAGGGACATTAGAAGGAGTATTAAAGACAATAGAGATTGTCTCTTTGAAGATTCTTCGGTCTCCAAAGAAAGCTTAATCTTAATTGCTTCATCGACAACTTTAGTATCTACCACAAAATCATTCCAATTAGACCTCGGATAATACACAACTTCAAATGCCATATTCCGTTTCGCGTTGGTATTGGGCGATTGACCAAAGTATTGAGATGGTTTCCAAAACACAATATCTTTGAAACGTTGTTATGAAAATCAAGTTACCAGTATTGTTCTCAACATTTTTATTCTAATAACTATCATTTTACTAAAATTTGATTTGAAGGATAACACCATTTTAGAATTGATGGATTCATATTGATTATTGTTATTTTAAACAGTAACATATATTAAGGATATTCATGGATTTTGAATGTTTCTTCATGTCAGTCATTTTTTGTTAGCTTTTAAGATATATATTTTTTGAATCTTATGCCGATCATTTTCTTCATGGAACTTTTTTTCTTTTGACCACAAACACGGAATTTTTTGAAGATTGGTATTCACCTATATATTTTTTTATTCTGTGATATTCATTAACAGAGTACAAGTTAAAGTAGGCAATTGCAAGAACCACTGGAAGAAAGAATCACGATTTAAGAGAGGAAGGCTGCGTTCTTATTATCCATATTTTACCTGTTCATATGCTTTGGTAACTAATAACTAATGAATGCATAGTAAAAATATTAAAATAACAAGTCGAATTTTAACATGCCCAATACCAATGAAGAGAAGGGAAATGCTCACTTCATAATCGTGTCTTTTAACAGGCACATCAACAACATCATCGTCGTCATTAAACCACTTAAAATGGTTGCAACCATTATCAATTCGATTCCTACAATTTCTACATCCTCAAAACTTTTTTCCTTGGTTAGGGTTTGTGATGTCAGCAACACTTTTCGGAACTAGTAGCTCACCACATTCACATTTTTTATTTCGTCTTCTAACCCCAGAACCCACCGATCTAGAGTTGGCCCTTCCACTTTTTAACCCACTTTCATTGCTTCTACGATTAAAATGAGAGCCTGCGCGCTGAACATAGTGAAGTGAAGAAATGAATAAAATATGAAAAGGATAAGAATTTGAGGGTTAAGGAAAGACCAAACCCTAATTTTTTAGGATCAAGCGAATCAAACGGACAAAAAATTAATGATGGTATCAAAGTGATACCTAAAAAATAGTTAAGGACCACAGGAGCAATTAAGCCAAAAAAATTATGCTACTTAATTTTTTAGAAACAATTAAAACATTAACATAAAATATTTAGTAGTTAGTATAAAATTAATGTGTATTTTGGTGAGATATTTATGCCAAAAAGAAAAATAAATTTAAAATAAAATTTCCTTCAATTTTCTTTTAAAATAAAATTAACATGAGAGTGACACATGTGCATAAAAAACAAAATATAAAATATTATTTAAATTTTAACTATGATTAAATAATTAATTTATTGAAAAAATATGTTTAAATTAAATTATAATTAGGTTTTTAAATATATATAATGAGTAGTTTGTTGAGATATGTATAGATAAAAGATTAGTTTTAAAGAATAAAAAAATAATAGAAGTATTGAGGATAAATCTAGAAGTGATGTGGGAAAAAAAAAACCTTACTTTTTTTTGTACAACCTTACTTTATATTTATACTATATATAAAGAGAATACATGGTTTGAAGTTCGATTATTTTAAAAATAAAAAATAAAAAAAATGGTTTTGGGTTGATTTTTTTTCATTTCTAAGTATACCCTTAAACAAATTTGATTATAAAAATGTTATTTTGTTGGTGTTATTAAAAAAGATAAGAATTTATATCATATTTGTAATATTTTTTTGAAAAATATTATATTTGTTATATTGTTGGTATCATTGAAAAATATAAGTATAGTTTGTTACAATATGAAAGTGCAAAATGTCTATTATCTATACCTATGATTTTAATCGAAACAATTTTAATTAAAATATTATAAAAACTAGCAACAAACCCATGCTAAGCACGGGGCCCGTGCTTCGCACGAGCTGGACGTCAAAGCGGAGGCTCTGTGTCAAAGTGCATTGCAATGTCATATGCATTGAGAAATTAAGAAAAAATTAATGATAAAATTTACGTTAATGATAAAAGGGCAAATTACATCGACCTGAGATTTTTCTTAAACAACACAAGTGTCCCCTCTAATTTTCTAAACACACTAATATCCCCTCATTTTATTCAATTTCATTTCAATAACCATGAAAATACACAATTTAATTTCAGTCATTTAGGTTTGATATATCATGTATCTATTTTCCTTTTTAAAAATTAAGTTGAATGGCTTTTTTTCCCGCAATGGAGAAAGAATAACAACAATTGTTTTACCACCACATCGAATCAAACACCGATGATTACATAAGAGACCAAAAAGAATATATAAATGAGAATGATTTTGGTGGATGGACATTGTGGTTGACCATTGAAAGGAAATAATCTTTGATATATCCATTTTATTACATTAGAGTTTCAAAATTAAACCACACTGACAGAAGAACAATGAGTGATCTTTAAGTTTGGAAAAACCACCAAAGTGTAAAATAGGAAGAAAAACTGGTCGAAAATTAAACGAGTTCATACTTGTATAAGAAAGTTAATTGCTAAAAAAAATGGAATTAACCGAGTTTAAACGGTGTTAAATTATAAGGGAAGTGTTTGTCAATTTGATAACAAAATAAGGGAGATTAGTGTGTAGTTAAAAAATAGAGGGAGTGTTTGTGTTATTTAAGAAGACCTTAAGGGAGGTTAGTGTAATTTGTCCACAATAAAATCAATGAAATAGTTGTTATTAAATACTATAAACTGGTAGACTAAAAATATGTCAAAATGTTAAAAATAATAAAGATCTTATTAATGATAACGATGTCATAATGAGTCCCGTGGATGAATTATACAATTATATTATTTAGTACAATAACTCATTGATCATTTATCTCGTGTTTTTTATAGTAATACTTCTAAAGGATATAATATATATTTTTTAAGAAACTAAAGGATATAATAATTAATAATCTACAACATTGAAAAAAATTATTTTATAATATGATGTTAAGATAAACATAAAACAAAGCCAATTGTGTTTAACCCCTAAAAAAAGACAAATTTTTTACAAAAGAAGCAAACGTGAAAATGTTTAAATTTCTGAAAAGTAGTTGTATGTCTTGTAATAAATACTAATCCCCTATATAATTTATAAGTGAGAAATATTTTGTGAATTTCTCGAATTTATGTTATTTTATGATTATCAATCAGATGTAATTGAATAACTTTAGATGCAAAAATATGTATTAATGATAAATAGTCGTGTTTTTTTTCTTGGTGAAAATATTGATCCCGTGCTTTCTCAAGTATCGGCAATAATTGTTTCTTCCATATTTTTTTTATATTATTGATAAGTGAAATGTATTTATCAATGTTTTTTATTTGAATTTATTTTTATTAACATTTTTATAGTAATTATTTAAACAATTGTCATTTGTTTATTGGATTACCTAAAAACAAAAAAACTAATAGGAAGTTAGTTCTATTACATGCTAAAAAAGAAAAACTCATGCGAAAGTAGTTCTGTTGCATCAAATAGACTCAATGTGACATAAAAACATATGAACATCGTAAAAATTATTTTTAGTGAATGTAAGTTACATACATGGTTAATTTTTTATTCTATAAAAAATGATTTGGACATTCAATAATTTAAAGATTATTTATTAGAGATTTTATGAAAAGACATAATCAATTTTGGGTTTTTTTATCGTAATAACAATCACTTCTTTTAAAAAATAATTTAATTTGCTTGGATATAACTATATAAAATGGATTTATTGTTACAAAATTATATTTTTGAAAAGCTACTCTAATATCTTTTCATTTGAAACTGTTTATAGATTTTGTCTGATATTGGTTTTTTAAAAAATTATAACAAACAGATACATACAATGCTCTTTAAAGTGATTTTTTTTTAAAGTTATAACAAACCTTATAAGGCCCATTTGTTACGGATTAAAATAAAAATGATTTTGACATTCAATAAATTCAAAAAATATTTTTTTGAGATTTTATAAAAAAAATCAGAATCTATTTTTTGTTTGTTTATCGTAATAAATAATTTTTTAAAAAATAATTTAGTTTGTTTAGATACAACTATATAAAAAGAATTTTTTGTTTCAAAATCACATCAATCTTTTGATAGTTATTTTTTCACTCATCTAAATAGGATGTTTTGTTACAAAGACACAAAAGGGTAAATATATGCCGAAGTGTCAAATAATTAGGATGAGGTAAAATTGAGTTTTTCCTAGTCATTAGCTTTCATAATTAGAGAATAGACTATTGTTCATAATTTATACGCATTAGCGCAATAAAAAAATTATACAAATCAAAATGATATAATAAACATTGAACTGTGAGGAACCACCTGTGTATCCAAAAATTATAGTATACTTTTAAGGAATAGAACAGATCCACGCGTGCGCATGCTGAGTTTATAACGCTGGTTGGTTTTACTTTTAATGTTATGTTACGATTATTATAAACACAAAGTGAACAACAGAGCGGTGAGTTCCTCATTGTTTCCAGAATCTCGACTCTCTCTGAGTGAGTTATCATCTGATCTCTCAAATTCTCTTATTTCGATGATTTTTTTATTACAAGTAAAGCAAACGATTAGGTTCACATGTTGGAGTGGAATCAGTTCAATTTCATGATGGATTGGTGGAAGGAACTGTCTTATATCCAGACTATGTTATCCATGAAACATTTGTTCAAAACTAGTATACTATCTAGAAGGTGGTGCAATCTTTGGGCTCTAAGGAGAGATCTATTCTTTGATATCTTCATGCTTGTAAGCAATGAGGACGATCTGCTACAATTCGGGTATCTCATTCAAGTCCCTAGTGGTTCTACTACTCATAGATATGTCGATTTCAATTTGTAAAACGAGTAAACCAGTTTGTCAAAAAAATTCAAGGAACAAAGATCGATTCTTTCCTGGTCAACTTCTACTTAGATTATAAACAAAGCAACATGTCAACACATCAACAGTTAAATCACTTCGCCTTGTCCCAAAGCTCGTGCTTGTTGGGCTGTGGACTATCAATCTTACCATTTAGGGCACAAAGCCCTCCAGAAGGGCTTGGCGCCCTCAAGAAAGGACTCATCGTCCTCCATAAGGGCCAGAAGGGCCTTAGGCGAACCCGCTAGGGGGCGCCGCCTTAAAGAGATTCTAGAAGCCTCTATAACGCTCCAGAACGCTCTAAACGTGGCTTTGGGCCCAAGTTACTTGGGGCCTAAGCCACGGGAAACCAAGCCCAAATAAGACTATAAATACCCACTTGAGAGACATTCTCAAGGCATCACTCAAACAGACTAAATCCTAGTTTTAGATATTGTACTCACTGCAAGTACAGTTGGCGCCCACCGTGGAGCCTCGGTAAAACTAACCTAGGCCGCACTCTTAAACCTGAAAACCTCTCAGCGATCTCGAAAGGACGGCGGCCGAGGAAGACCAAATCAACATCGTTGCTCACCTGCCCTCAAGATCTCGTAAGCATGCCAATCATCATTAGCAACACTTCATCAGAAGTGTTCTTTCTTTCCAAAATTGTTATTTTGTGAAACTAACATCTTGTTATTTCATCATTCAAAAACCGGCTTCTCCAATGTTAAGCCTATCAATCGTTGCCTCATCTAATTTAAACAAAGTTGATTTTTTTAATCCCATAAGTATACATGATTGATAAATTCTCATCATCATTATTTCCATGGCCATCATGCTTCATGTTTTATTACGGCACCTCATCCTTTTTCTTTACGGTTGTTCGTTACTTTTGATTGCATTCCAATACTATTACTGTTGTCGTGCTATCTTTTTTTTTTTCGTACTGATGCTGCCGTGTTGAAACCAAATTGTCGTTTTATTTATTTTCTTTCCCTGTTGCTGCGATTAACAACTGTGTTCCAATCCAATTCCAATCATTCGATTTGCTACTGTTGCGGATATTCTCTTTTTATTTTTGAGTATCCATAAATTAACAGCTTCATAATCGGTTCTGAACTAATCGTCCTCCATAAGGGTCAGAAGGGCCTTAGGCGAACCCGCTAGGGGGCGCCGCCTTAAAGAGATTCTAGAAGCTCTAGAACGCTCTAAACGTGGCTTTGGATTCAAGTTACTTGGGGCCTAAGCCACGGGAAACCAAGCTCAAATAAGACTATAAATACCCACTTGAGAGACATTCTCAAGACATTACTCAAACAGACTAAACCCTAGTTTTAGATATTGTACTCACTGCAAGTACACAACATTATTGATCAATGGATAAGTTTTGCAATTGCAAGGGGAGTTGTAAAAGTCGATCTAGTCTTTAAAGGAAGCCCTTATGCACATTGCACTACTCGACGCAATCAGTGTAAAATTGACTTTGCCTTATTTTTGGAGAGCTTTGCTTACATTTTTGTGAGTTGAAATCATCAATGCCGGAGATAGTAAGTTCATCTCTATGTCATCTCAAGGCTATAGGGTGCTATTTCGTATACAAATTCTCTACCGAGTGGAAGGAAACTTGATTTTACTCCATTGCCTTAATCTCACTTCATTGGAGTTAGATTGTCTTGAATTTACTTCAATGGAGAACGGTTTGAATACCTAGAACTTTAATACCCCTGTGCTAAAAAGAATTGATTTCTCCATTTCATTAAAACAAGAGCTTAATACATATGTTGCTCTGTGTGCAACTTTTTTTCCTGAACTTGAGATTATGCAGTTGACCACATTTTCAATGGTTAGTCATAGTATTGGAAGGATGAGGTTTTTTACATTTAAGTTTCTTTAATCTTACAACATACATTTTGTTCAGATAACAACTTCCCTACAAATTACTCAAACATCTTAAACAATTGAACCTCCTCATTTTCTTGTACTCAGAAATTTTAGATGATGTGGAGTATGATCCTTTATGGATTTTAAACATCCTTCAAGCTTGTCCTTTTTTGCAGAAACTTTCAACCATGGTGAGTGAACATATGGTTAATATACATGTTTTAATTTCTTCTTTTGTTAATGGTTATCGTTCTGATTTATATACATAGCTTCGGAAATGAACTTACACTTTTGACCTAGTTGATCTTGCAGTTAAGGCCACAACATTGAAACATCTTTATATTCAAAATCAATTTGACCGTATTGCAATTGGCCACCCATTATCTTTGAAAATGATTTGATTCCTAAGTAGTAATTGCAACTCTTCAATTGAAGTAATTTATTTTTTTATAATTATATAACATTTTGTTATTAATTTAGATAATTTTGTAAGATGTTTTGATTTACATTCTTTGTTACATGTTTGCCAACTTTTAATATCATTCTTGTTTTTTTTTTTTTAATTTGGACAGTTTGCAGATCCAAAACAAAAAGATGTTAGGGATGTTGAAATGTTCTCTCACGAGATAAAGGTTACTGAATTGGGAGGCTGTGTTGGCAATTGGTATGAAATTGAATTTATTATGAATGTTCTAAAATATGTCCACAAACTTGAGCAAATAGTTGTGAGCCCCTTTTGGAGAGAAGATGGATCATTGGATTGGAAGTCTAATCCTATTTGGTTTCAAGGTGGACGTGAAAAGCTTCGTGGTCAAGTAGTACGAGAAGAAAAACTTGTGATCGTATAACATTGTTTTGCATTTTTTGCTGCTAATAATTTATAGAATATCATCAACATTGATCATAACTTTAATGCTAATGATCATTGTAATAATAATATGCATTTGATTATCATATTTTTTTGCTAAATTAATCTCTCCAGCCATACATATGATGGCACACAATTCAAATTTTGTTTTAGTCTGAACTTATTTTCTTCAAAAAGGTACTTATATATCCAACTGTATTTTTATCATATCTTTTTTTAGTTTAATTTCTATGCGCATAAAAATTACCCCCACAAACATATCTAAGTAAATTTCATAACGTCACATTTTATTTGAATTTGTATTTTATGCACCAACTATATCACAACTTTTTATATCAATTGTCTTATTTTAAACTAATGTTTGAGATTATTTTAAAATTGACTTTTTTTTGTCAACTAACTTAATAGCTAAAATTCAGAAAAAAATAAATGGGGTGTCTGTGGTTCTAACCCGGCCTCTGTATATTACAATACATTGTCTCCACCAGTTGAGTTATGCTTATAGGAACATTTTAAAATTGATTTTATTGTTGAGTAACATGAATTGTATCATTTTAGATTGAAGATTGGGATTGTTTCTTGCGTGTAAAAGTGTGGTTTGTCCACTGTACGATATTTGAATCCATTTTATGATATATTGCCATCAATTTTACTTACATAAAGTCTCAGTTATTATTACTAATTAATCCTAAGGGCTAAGGCTCATATCATCTAAAGAACAAAATATGGAAAGAATGATGCTATTTTAATTTTGACAAAGTTTTAGAATTATATGAAAACAAAAAGATATTAGGGATGTTGAAATATTCTCTCATGACAAGGTAAAAAGTTATTGAATTGGGAGGTTGTGTTGATAATTGGTATGGAACTGAGTTTGTTAGGAATGTTCTAAAATATGTTCATAAACATGAGCAAATGGTTGTGACTTGTGAGTTTTGGTTTGATCGATTTATTGAAGAGAGAAGTTTAGATGCCCGAAACAAGAGAGAAATGAGGAAAGTTGGTTGTTTGGTGCATCAAAGAAATAGAGAAGAGTGATTCATTTGAATGGGTCTTAGCGACTTTGTCAATGGTATTATTGATAGAAAATTCGATTAGTCTATCAACGATGACTCATTCAAGGCCATCTCAAAGGATTGATTGAATTTTATAACATTGAGGAACATCCCTCGAATTTTATAACATTCGATTAGTCAAAATGTTTCCCTAATGTAAGATCGTCCCTCAAATTTTAAAATGTCAATGATTGACCATTAAAATACTGAGGGATGTTCTAGCTATTTCCATTAATTCGAGGAGTAAATTGATTGATTGATCATAATTCAAGGACGAACAAGCCTGTTCGCTTCTTTCTTTCGTAACCAAAAAATATATCAAATATACTCTACTTCTCTTTTTTCACTCTTTCACTTACTTCTCTCTTCACAATTTCTCTTCCAACCCAAATACACCCTCAAAGAAAAGCCGACTCATTTCATTAGAAGTTTATTCTTTTTTCTTTGAAATAGAAGTTTATTCTTGTATAATTTGAAAGTGGGCATGAAATGATGGGTGAAAATCTCCAAAGTGAAGTAAAGAAGAAAAACTTACTCGTTGTTGTGAAAATCTCCAAAGTGAAGTAAAGAAGAAAAACTTACTCGTTGTTTTTCGTTTTTTTTCCCGTGATAATATAGTACTAGCATATTATCACAAGTGCTCATAACTTTAATGCTTACAATCATTGCAATAATATGCATTTCACTATCAATGTATCATATTTTTGTGGTAATTAATCTCGTTGGCCATGCATTTGATGGCAAATACTAAAAATTTTGTTTTAGGTTGCAAACTTTTTTTCTTCGAAGAAAAAAACTTGTTTTTAAGAATAATAATTGCATCTAGCCGTATTTCTATCATTTTTTTAGTTTAATTTCTGATATGTCCGGTGACGATCGAAGATGGTGAACGGATGTTCACGGTGCGATGGAGGTTGAGTTTTCACGGTAGAGGAGAAAGGTGTCTGCAGACACGTTAACACTCCAACGCTCAAGTCAGTATCCAGAGAGAAGTGATTATCTGCGAAAAAGTGATAAAAGTGAAGTGTACATTGAGGGTGACGCTGAGTAACAATTATATAGGCGCGGAGAACGCTGACGGCTTTCGTGAAATGTGGTGCCGTCTTAGGGTGCCGTTGGAGATGATGTGGATGGTGGACATGGAGTCAGGGTGTGGTAATCTGCACAGAGCTTCTCGTGCTCCCTTACTGTTTTTGGCCTTGTTTACCTAGGCATTTGGCTTATTGGGCCTCATATTATTTTGCTTCTAGCCGATTCGAAACAATTTCTATGCACGTAAAAGTTACTCCAGAATGATATCTAAGTAAATTTTCATTATGTCACAAGTCCAGACAATACTTTTTTTTGATAAAGAGGGATACCTTTAGATGAATGTGCTACTTCAAGGCGTAAGAAATATTTCAACTCACCCAAATCTTTGATTTCAAAAGAATCATGGAGAATGGTTTTGATGTGATGAAATTCTTGTAAGGAATTACCAACAAGGATGACATCATCCACATACACTAAGAGAAGAGTGAATATGTTATCAATGTGTTTAGTGAATAGAGTGATCAGAGTAATATTGTTGTAAAACTAGGGAGATGAGTTTCTTATACCATTTCATGTTGGCATGCTTTAAACCATACAAAGATTTATGGAGTTTGTAGACTTGATTAGGGACACCCGGGGGAATGGTCATGTACACATGTTCTTGTAGTTCCCTATGTACAAATCATCTTGTACAATGAAAAGGGGGTTAGGATCCTTCTAAAATGGGAATCTAAGAATGGTTTTGTAAAAAGAGAACTAAAATGTTCATTGTAAATTGATACGAACTTATCCTTGTAAAATGTGAAAGGTTATAAGATCATCCACAATAGAACATATCCTATATTGGATTTTTAAACGGGTCTTGTATGTCCAAATCACTCATTTTGTGCTAAAACTTTTAATTAGAAACAAAGAAATATGAACATTCCCAATTATAATTATGTTGTGGCAATGCCATAAGATAGATGTGGATTTTTTTAAGACAAAATAAATATATACTCCCTCCGTTCCTTTTTAAGTGTCGTTTAACACCAAATTAGCAAAGTGTATTTTTGCACATTTTCTTCCTATATACCCTCATTTTAATCCACCAATAATTTCTTATTTTTTGCACACACTTTCTCTTTCCAATAAATTTAACATGTTATCTTTCTCTCGTAACAAACAATTGTTAGTTACTATCTTTTTCTCCAACAAATTCCTATTTTTTTTGCACATTCTCTCTCATAACAAACAATTGTCAATTTTCTAAATATTGTGTACATCTCTTAATTATTTTAAGTACTCTTGATGAAACTTCTTCATTGTCATCTTTTTCTTGTTCTTCTATCTTGTCAAATGAGTCTTCAACTATTTCTCCCTCTTCACCTCCTATTAACAGTTCCAGTGAGTCTTTCACTCTTTCTTCCTTTTGAACATTCTTGGAGTCTTTTATTTTTTTCTCTTTCAGATCTGTTCTTTTACTTTGCACTTGAATTTTTTAACAATTACTACCCATCTTATTTATGAAATATTAACTATTCATGGAACCATTATTATAGGTAACAAAATTTTGTTTAAATTTGAAGATAACAACAAACAAACTTTGTTTAAAAAAAAAAAGATAAGAGTAATTGAGAAAGACTATAATTGACAATTTGTACTTTCCTTTAAAATACTAAAACGACAGTTAAATAGAAACGTTAAATCGGTAATCAAAAGACGCTTAAAAAGGAACAGAGAGAGTGAGCATAAAACACAATTGATGTAAGTTTTTTACATTCCTCCTTAAAAGTCTGCTGGTGTCTTGTTTGTTTGTGGTGTTTGGCGGTAGAAACTGCCAAAACTGCTTCCCCGTGAGTTTGGACTCATTTACTCAAACCGGGTCGAATCGGGTCGGGTGAACCATGTTTTTTTTCCCTTTAAAACCACGTTCCTTATTTTTTGTTCTCATTTATTTATCTTACCTCTCCTATTTTTTATTTTATTTTTTCTGTTCTTACACACACACACACACATTCTTACGCTACGCGTTATCTACCTGATTCGAGACACACACACACACGGAGAGAAAAACACAGAAAGATTCAAAAAAGTGTTGTGTTATTGTTTGTTAGTGATTTAGTGGATTTATTTAATTATAATAAATTAATTGTGATTATTGAGAGTCAAAAGAGAGAAAAAGAATGAAAGGTGAGTGAGTGAGTGTTGGAGCAATGCAGCATTCGGTTATGGCGGATGCGAAGGAATTGAAGGAACGGTTATGGAAACTTGTTAAAACTATCGTTGACTCTGACTCTGATGATGACTATTCTCTGCAAACAGCCGATGATGCAATCGCCGCTCTTTCTTCTCTCAAAGATTTGAAGATGAAGAATGGAACACCAACCAAAAAAAACTCTCTCTCTCATAAATTGGACCATTTTGCCCCTCCTTCTCATTTTCGTTGCCCTATTTCTTCTCAATTCATGATCGACCCTGTTATCTTGTCCACCGGACAGGTACCTCTTTTTCTTTTTCTCTCAATTTTTTATTTTTTTTTAACTTATATAACAGTAATCACCACAACTGAAACATAGGTTTTTCTAATCCTTTGGATTATTAGTTTTGTATTTTATATCACTGGATTGAATTTAGGTGGATGATTCAAAATTGAATTTTTGTTTTTATGTTTACTCTTTTGTTTTGAGTTTGTTTACATGAAGCCTGAATTGTATCATGTTAGGAAAAAAAAAATGTGTGTTTGTTAGTAGACTTAGACTAGGGGTCTGTTTGGATAAACAACTTTCATCATGATAAGCGCTTATGTATAAATAAGCTTGCATAAGTTATTTTTATAGCAAAAGATAATATAACGTTATAATTGTTTTTATAAATTATATTGCGGAACTTATGAAAAAATGTTGAAAAAAACTTATGAAAATTGTCATAAGCTGTTTTCATAAATTCTCCCAAAAGTCTCACACAACTTATGCCATAGATAAGCTCAATAAGCCAATCCAAACAGGCCCCAGGTATGGTTTTTTTTTCGTATTGTTATTAGACTTAATTACACTTTTAGTCCCTTAAATATTTTTCAGATTTCATATTAGTCCCCTAATTAATAAAAGTAACGTTTTGGTCCCTTAAATCCTTCTCTGTTAGTCACTTTGGTCCCTTCCGTTAGTTTGTGCTAAAAAACGTTAGGCTTAATTACACTTTTGGTCCCTTAAATATTTTTCAGGTTTCATATTGGTCCCCTAACAGAGAAGGATTTTATTAATTAGGGGACCAATATGAAACCTGAAAAATATGTAAGGGACCAAAAGTGTAATTAAGCCTAACGTTTTTTAACACAAACTAACGGAAGGGACCAAAGTGACTGACAGAGAAGGATTTAAGGGACCAAAACGTTACTTTTATTAATTAGGGGACCAATATGAAACCTGAAAAATATTTAAGGGACCAAAAGTGTAATTAAGCCTTGTTATTATTAGTTACAATTAGAGTTTAATTTTGATGCATTGTCACTGCAAAATGTTTTACACTTTCGACACATTATAATCAATCTTGTGTGACTTTAGAAGTTGTTACGATAAAAGTCAAATGTTTCTAATGATTTGATGATTATGATTGATTGACGGTGTTTATGAATTAAAATTATATGTTGTGTATTTGAGTGTGAGGGTTATGTTATTAGTGGCTTTTTAATTCATTGTTTGTGTTAATGTGTTTTGATTTATTGTTTTGCTGTTGTAGACTTATGATCGGCCGTTCATCCAGAGGTGGTTGAATGAAGGCAAAAGAACATGCCCTCAAACCCAGCAAGTTCTTTCTCACACAATTCTTACTCCTAATTACTTGGTCCGAGACATGATTGCGCAGTGGTGTAAGGAGCGTGGACTTGAGCTACCACAGCCTTCTGCTCGGGACACGGATGAAGTGGTGACTAATGCAGACAGAGACCGTTTAAATGTATTGCTTCATAAGTTATCGTGTTCTGTTTCTGATCAGAAAGCAGCTGCGAAAGAGCTTCGGTTGTTAACAAAGCGGACACCTTCGTTTCGAACCCTTTTTAAGGAGTCTGGTGATGTGATCACGCAGCTGCTTCATCCATTATCACCAGGCAGTGCTTGTCCTCACCCTGATCTTCAAGAGGATTTGATCACAACTATTCTGAATCTCTCAATTCTTGACGATAATAAGAAAGTGTTTGCAGAGGATCCAACCCTCATTAACCTGCTGATTGATGCCATGAAATGGGGAACCATTCCAACAAAAAGCAATGCTGCAGCAGCTATTTTCACATTATCAGCAATTGATTCCAACAAACTCATCATTGGAAAATCTGGAGCTATCAAACATTTGGTTGGCCTTCTAGATGAGGGAGATACATTAGCCATGAAAGATGCTGCATCAGCCATATTTAACCTATGTCTTGTTCACGAGAATAAAGGGAGGACCGTGCGAGAAGGGGCAGTTAGGGTAATTTTGAATAAGATCATGAACAACATTCTAGTTGATGAGCTGTTGGCTATACTGGCACTCCTCTCCAGTCATCCCACAGCTGTTGAAGAAATGCGCGATCGCGGCGCAGTTCCTTTCTTACTGAGAATTATAAGGGAGAGCACATCAGAAAGATGCAAGGAAAATTGTGTTGCAATCCTATATACAATCTGCTATAATGATAGAACAATGTGGAAGGAAATCAAAGAAGAAGAAAAGACCAATGGTACGTTGTCTAAGCTCGCACAATGCGGAACTTCAAGAGCGAAAAGGAAGGCCAGCGGTATTCTAGAGAGGGTCAACAGATCTCCATCCTTAACTCACACTGCTTAGTTAAATTAAACCTTCAAAAATCAGAAAATTAGCCGTGTAAATAAATTATTACTTGCTTTCTTCTGTACAAATGGGAAAAAAAAGGTTCACATATTTTATGTACATCAACTGCATACCGTTCCTTATCACATGCAATCAGGCATATAAATGAATGAGTTGCTAAAGCAAAGTGTTCTACTTTTAACTTTATTTCAGTTTCTACTATATACTTTATTCCTTTTGAAAAAGCTCTATTCTTTACTTTTTTTGTTATTTTGTTATTTGCCTTGCTGCTCGTGATTGATGTTTATGACACCTAAATTTGTAACTATTCATAGTTTCTTTGTTGCCTAGCCAACCAATTTGAGGTGGTGACAAATTGTGTATTTGTATTTTGTTATTGGTGCTATTGCATGTGGAACTTGTTGTTGGTAAATCGGTATCATCAAGCAGATAAGGGACATCTAATTATAGTGTGAGACTGGGAATTGTGTAGGGTCTCCCTTTCCTTTGTTTTCTTTCCCCTTTGAAGAGTGTCGGCACCTTTTTTATTGTTCCTGTTTACCTAACTTTCACTGTTTAAATTGTCAAAGCACCACCAATTAGCCATATGATTATTATAGTTATGGTTATGATGATTTTTTTTAGTAACCCCTGGTTCTTAGGGGACAAATGCTCTAATAATTCGAAGTTCGGTTGGATGGTAACTAAAATTTGATCAATGATTGTTTTAACCAGAGTTCATATTCAGGTACTCTTGATCGATTCAAACTTCACTAAAGTTCATTAAGCCACTGAGGTCAACCGTTTAGTAGTCATATTCTCTCAACTTTCAACTCTAAATTAATAAATTGATATATTAGTATTGCTATTGCTTTCATTTTGACTTGGGCACTTATGTTATCATTTGTTTTAATATATGTATACTTTCACCGACAGATTAGAATGTTCAGAGTTGCTCAGTCATACATAACAATAAGCAGATTCATAATGTGCTGGCTGACTCTTCATGCTATGATGTGTTTCATTGCATGCAGATCAGAAATGGTTGCAGTGAATTGGTTTGGTCACATGTTAGTGAAGAAAGTGATTGAAAATTAGGGGAAAAAAACAGGCAGAGTATTCTGAGGATATCATCCTTTGTATATATTTTTACAAGGTTCGTTGTACCAAGAGGTTTACTTTTGTTCACAATAAAGGATTAATGATTAATTCAATAAAATACAACATTACCATCCATTATAATCACTTTTTATAAATTGATGTGTTGGAATAAGTTGGTGAATCGAATGTAGGCTCACTCAAAAGGATGGCTGGTTAATTAATGGTTCTATTGGCTGGTTTTTACTTGTTAATTTCTTATTACTACTATTAGTGGACTAAAACTAGAATGTTCCTTGCACGTTACTCTTTTTCTCATGTGAATATGAGATGACCAAATCTTTATAATACTAAATGTTAGGTAGTCTTGACCTAACTCTATGACTAACCCTAATTTTTTGTTTTGAAAAAAAATTATGAAAACAAATTTCTCCCAAGAGTTGAACCGTGCACCAAATGCTATCACAACACATATTTTACCACTCGGTCACCTAAGTTTCTGCTGAAATAAATGTTAGGTAGTCTTGACCTAACTCTATGACTAACCCTAATTTTTTGTTTTGAAAAAAAATTATGAAAACAAATTTCTCCCAAGAGTTGAACCGTGCACCAAATGCTATCACAACACATGTTTTACCACTCGATCACCTAAGTTTCTGCTGAAATAATCTTGCTTCCAAAATTAATATGCAACATTTATGCTATTTTCTCATTTCTTCTCTCTTCCACATTTTTTCCCTTTACTAATGAATTAAAATTATAATTAATTAAATTGAAGCATCACTCTCTCCACGTTCCTATTATAGAACCACTATTACCGCGGTAACTACATCATGTTATTATTAACTTCCCGCCATGCCTTTGGGATTATAAAAATATATGATTTCAGGCTATAATATACGAGTTTAAGCTAACTAGAATTTCCTCTTAGAGAAAATTTTAAATCCAAAAGGATTATAAAAATATATGTATCATAAGAAATTCTATAAGAAAATGTTTTTGTTACTAACATTGTAAAGGAAAAACCTTTTCTTAGTTTTTTATAATTCTATTGCATGAGAAACAAATAATGACATGCCTTTTAACCTTTTCATATATCTAATTTTTAGTTTTAAAAAAATTTATGAAAAAACTCTTACTAGAGATCAAACCAGATATCATATGCTACCAATTCACAACTCTTACCACTAGGGCACTGATGTTTTTGATGAAATGTGATTGCTTCACTTTTATATATTCAACACAAATCTCGGGTCCTCTTTCTTTCAATCTCATAATCCCTAAATCATTTCTCACTCATTTTCGTCTCTCTCACCATCATGCAATTAAACCTAATAACCCTAATCCCTCCCTTTTTGGCGGACCTTATTAATTTTTATAAAAAAAAAAGGTCTGCAAGGAATTGAATCAGGTAACACATGACAACACTTTAAATCTTTTACCACTTTTACTGAAAGAATGTTGCTTCCAAAATGAATATACTGTACTAAAGGTCATTTTTTTTACATTTTTTTAAAGTCATTAATGCTATTACAGTTCCTTTTTATTTTTTTCTTTCGGTTACACAAAAGAGTTCCTGTTCATTATTTTTTTCTTTCTTTCGATTACTACGTAACAGTTCATTTTCATTTTTATAGACTTAATAGCCTTTGCGGTTAGAACCAATTTTTTAGTGAAAACTTTTGTATATATTTTTTTTTCTTTTGATTTATCATTTTTATTGCAGTCCATCTTTTGTTTTTGTTGCTTTTTGAAGTAGTTTGATAACATAATATTGAATGTAACTATAAAAATAATAATATACCCAATTTGATAGTTATATATGAAACTCTACGAAAACCCGTGCATCGCACGGGATAAAGTCTAGTTAATATAACGCGTATATAAGTTTTGATAAAACTAGCTGTAATAAAATGAAATAGGTAATAAAGATTGTCATGATGTAAATTTTGTGAAATTACGTATGTAGATAGTAAAGTTAGAAAGAAAACAAATGTACAGAAATAGGGGAATATCCAACAACGTCGTTTTCATGGGCACTAAAAAAACGCAAACCACTGAACCCAAAAAGTCATTATTTTCAAGCTATGTTAGTTTCCAAATGAATCCTTCACTTCACGGGCTCCACACCTCTCGTTCCAAAGTAAAACTATGTGCACCATTATTTGTGGTCTAAACAATAAATAGCTATATATATTTTGATGGCTGAAGATGGAAACTCATGTAGGAATCTTTAGTAATGGAATGCATTATCACTTTGTGGCTACAGTCTAGGATACACTACAACATGTTGAAATTGATACCTTTTAATTTTATGCAATTAATTATATATGGATGAAATTAAATTGATCAAAAATGTATTTACAATAATTTTTTAAATGGACTTTCTCATCCTCTAAGCAAAAGATTGTTGATTTTTTTAACATATATATGAAGTGACAAGTCCAGATACAGTAGCATTTTACTCCCCACCTTTTTCATGGCCCCTTTTTTTAGGTTTCAGTTAGGTGGCCCTTGCAACAACAGTGAGTGGGGGGTGCATCCTAATAAGATTGACAAGCAAACAGCAGAGGATATGGTAAAATGAATCAACAATCACCAATCAACATGCAAACGTTTCCAAAATAAACGGTCCTCCAAATTGACAAGGTTTTAGACTTTTCTTCCTTGTATCACACAAATCCGAATGATTTGGTTTTTATAGGCAAATATTAATTGTTACTATATTGTTAGAGAGAGGGAGAAATATTGACAGCAGAGATCGAACTTTCAACCTTCTTCGTAAATTTCTTCAGTGTTCCAACCCTAATCACCGACCTACACCTTCAAAGATAAATCCAAAATATTTTAATTAATATTGACAAAAATTTATTAGTTATTAGGATTATAGGATATCTATTAATTAAAGAACTAATTCAACTTAAACAGTAATGATAAGAAATGGTTATCATTTGAAAATATAAAATCAATAAACTCCATCTTAATTCGCTTTAGGGGTGTAAGGTGTTATTTTTGCTTAGTTGTCTAAAATAAGTATTCCTCTTACAAAATCTGAAATAAATATTCTACACTCTGTCACAGTAGGCATTGCAACAAGTACCCCGTACCCATGGAATTTCTACTGAAATCCACCAAACTCAGATGAAAAAATTTACTTTCTTTAGCACAAGTTTGGTTCATTAAAGATATTATCTTCCTCTTTAAATATAAGATTATCTTAAGAAATTTTATGGCCACTTTTTATAAAATCATTTTTTTCATTTTTCCATTGCATTAATCATTTTTATAAACATACAATTAATTATTTTACATCTTCTTTTACAACCACCGATAGATACTTTTGCTCAGAAAAAAAACCCACCAATGGATACTAGTATGTAAAAGCATAAAACAATTCTCTCTTCAAGGGTAGATTTGTAAAATAACATCAATGGTTAACAAATTTAACATTACTACTAATTTTCTTGATTTTTCTAATTTAGTCAACATAATCTTATTCTCCATTAGGGACAAAAGCAGTAATACTTTTTTTTTTTTTGAAGAAAAAAGCAGTAATACTTAACATGCTGATTATTTGAACATTTTATTAGTGTCATAATAATATTTGATTATTGAGAACTTCATTTTTTTAAACAATTGAAACACTTTTTTTTGAAGAAAAGAGCAGCAATAGTTAACATGCTGATTATTTCAACATTTTATTAGTGTCATAATAATATTTGATTATTGAGAACTTCATTTTTTTAAACAATTGAAACAAAATAAATTAGAAATAGTAAATCAAACTTTTGAAAAAAATTAAAATGAAACCACTAAAAGCAATTGACAGCGTAACAAAATGGATGTTTCAAGCATCAAAGATAAGAGTGGTTTGATTATCAAAATATTGTGAAGATCCTAAATTTAGAAGTGAAATTATGTGTTTAGAAAGTTATAATCGCTTACATTCTACTTACGCTCATCAATGTTACAAAATATACGGAATAGATTATTTATTGTTAGAACAATAGTAAAAGAAGATAAAAGAAAGTTCGATCAACTGTGTATATCTCTGCGACTATAAAGCAGTTATTGTTCTGTTTTATTCATGTGATGAATTCTGGTTTGCAGTGTTACAACTGATATATATATATATATAGCACTGCAATTCAATTTACAATAATATCCCAGAACCTTCACTATCTCAGCTCATTTTCAGCATCTTACCTCTCTTTTGTGTATATACAAGTCATACTCAACAGTTATCTTTTGTCCAGACATTGAATTTTCATAATCTCATTTTTCTAAGAATTGAAGGGTTAAGACAAAAAAATCGACTTATATGTGGTTTTTTAAAAATATTTCATGAGTAA
The DNA here is from genome assembly GCA_018208015.1 of Medicago ruthenica. Taxonomy (NCBI): domain Eukaryota; kingdom Viridiplantae; phylum Streptophyta; class Magnoliopsida; order Fabales; family Fabaceae; genus Medicago; species Medicago ruthenica. The sequence continues at coordinate 913,752 of CM031377.1, read as the reverse complement.
CCTTTAAAAATTTATTTTATTCATCTTAACACTTTTTTTTTTCAAAACTAAATATACGCAATGATTTTAACACAAATACACTTTTATTTAAGAGATCATGATAATAATGTATTCTTCATTTGATCAAATAGTTAGATCCAACTTAGCCATGGTGGAAAAGTTTTAACCATGTTAAATGTCACCTATTTATAGCTCTGTTATAATTTTGATCATTTCAGTTTAGGCTATGTGTGATTTTGGTACAAAAAGAAATTGGGTGAGGTGAGGTAATCGATACAATGCCAGTGATAGTTGGCATGAGGTGTGTTTTGGAGGGGATTAGGATTGGAATCCATAGCAATAGAGACAGCAAAGTTGTTGAACATGAGGTTGTGTCATGAACAACAGGTCACAAGTACACACCTTTGTAGTATGCAATGCAGGTACACAAAGGTAGTACCCACCCACCTAGTTAAGCACGGCAAATCTGCTAGAAGAACAAACAACAACGATGTCCAATTGACAGTACAACAGGAATAAACTCAGCATCACAACAAAATTCATACCAATCCAAATCAAACCAACATCCACTATTGACTCTACAACATTCTCTCAAACCCAAAATAAAACCAATGTTATGGTCTTAATGGTCAAATTTATTTCACCTAAAATTCGTAAAGTGACATTTTTTTTATTAATATCCCTTGAAGTCAAGACTCTATTTGAAAGTTTGGATGAGAGAGGAGAGAATTTTGGAGAAAGGTTGTGAGAGAAAAGAAAGAAAAAACACTTTATTTAATAGAGTATTTTTTGTTCAAAATGTTAATAGATTGTATATAATTAATATATTTTAAATTTTGAGATAATTAAAGAGGATGAAAATGATTTGAATAATTTTTCTAAACCCTTTAAAATTATCTTTCAATACATTTTTTTGAGTTATCCATATAAAATTATTTGTATTATGAAGGAAAATAAAATTCTCATTCAAATTGGGGATTATCCTTCCTTCTCTTTCCAATTCGACCTTCTTTTATCTCTTAGTCTTCCCTTATCAAACTCCAAAGTAAAGTCTAAGGAAATTAAAAAGCTAAATCAATGTATGAAAATCCAAGAAAACATAGAAAGATAAAAATAGATATTCAGAATCCAACCCAGCAATAAAAAGCCCAAATTATGGGGGCCTAATTCTGTATTTTTGGTGTTAGGAACAAGAAGGAATCCTTGGAAAAAATATTGGAGAACAAATAGTTCATATGATCATTCAATAAAAAAGAACAAATAATCAGTTTGGATGATAAAAAATTGATTCATAAGAAACTTATTCATAACATCATCCCAATCTTGTAGTAGCACTTTGTCCTAAAACTGAATTAAAATCAACAGTGTACAGAATTGAGAAAAATTGGCTTGGCAAACGAAAAAAATAAGAAAATGTGAAACATAACTATCACAAAAGTTGGGTCAGGGACGACTAACAACAACAACGAAAGAGTTTTTTTAGTCTCATCCGATATAATTTTAATTACACCCAAATTTACTTAAAGTTTTATAATAATACCGAAATTGTTATGTCCGTGTAAATTTTTTAAAAACCCTTTTTTCATGATCATTCTGAATCTTCACCCCTTTTACCCACAAACCACCATAGATGTTCAACTAATATATACCAAGATTAAAGATTGAATCAACATTTTTTTCATTGATCCGTACTTTATTCATAAAGATCCGTGAATTTCATGAATTTATTTATTGAAAAGTTTCTTTCTATTTAGGTTTTGTTTGTTGTCGTGTTTTTCTGTTTTGTTCTGAGATCTGGATATGTGTGGGCGACATATAGGGTAGACGTGAATTTAGATCAAGTAAGGTAACGTTATTTAAGATTATGTCGCACTCACTACTTTGATGTTAGTGTAAATTTAGATTATGTATTAACTGTTAAGGTAAACATAATTTAAGTTTACGTAGACACTATTACTCACTATGAAAAGTTATTGTAAATTCAGTTTAAACTGGCGCGCGTGAACTCCTTATACATGTACACACGTAAACTGAGTTTACTTAATTTATGTAAACTCAGTTTACATAAACTACGTAAACTGATTTTACATTGAAAAACTACTATCTTTCTCTCAATTTTACATTTTTCTACCTTATGTTTCAATCAATTTTACATTTTTTTTTCCTCTCCAGTAAATGGACCTTGAAGAAGAAGAAAGTGTTGACGTAATCAACGATAAAATCAAAGAAGAAAATGTTGTCACGGTTAACAACAAAGTGAAACTTGAAAACCCACAATTAGTAGATTCTACTATTGTATTTACCGCTGATAAAGTGTTTCCTATTAAAGAAGATATGTAAACCGAAAAGAGACGAATGAGATGAATGAGATGACAACATTCGGAAAGGGATGGAATTTGGGGATGATGAATATGTGAACGTTTCTACGAGACGTGGTGTGATGAAAGGGTTTTGAATTAAATTAAAATTTTTATTTCAGTTAAAGGGTATATTGGTCATTTCGGGATGTAACTTGGGTTTTTTTAGAGAGTGAGTAGTGTCTCTCACAACGAAATTGCTCTTCTAACTTTACATCTTTAACACCTTAAAAATATCAAAATACCTGTTAACAATTAACTGCCGCTTCTTACCATCAGAGTTAACTGCCCTTCCCTAATTGATTCCAACGGCACTTAAGATTGATGGAAGACTAATCCAACAAATAGACGATGAATTGATTAATCCATTGAATCAATTGTATCGAAATTGGATAAACTGAAACAATGGAAGAAATAAGGGTTAGAGTTTTAGAATTGAGAATAACACCATACAATAACAACAGTAACAACAACATATAGAAATAGATAAAGCTTGTTTGAATTATCTTGTTTTGTTTGGTTTTGTTTCTTATTTACGTTCCTTTCTCTCTGCACCGTATCCATGTTTTTTCCTCTTCTCTTGTTGTCTCTTTCCTCTTTGATAATGGATTTAACTAAGGGTGTGTTTGGTAAAAATAAGCTATAAGCTAGCTGATAGCTGAAAAGCTAGCTGATAGCTGATGGGTGATAACTGATAGCTTATAGCTGAAAAAGCTCGCTTATTAAAATTAATGTGTTTGGTAAAATTAGTTGTTGAAGTGGCTGATAAATATAAAATGACATAAAAGTACATATCTATTTTATTTATTATTTTGTTTATAAACAATTTTACTTAATATATTTATTTCTAAATATTTTAATTAATTTCATCTTTAAAATGGTAAATATGGTATATAAATTAAATTGTGATTTTTGTGTAATTAAACATTTCAACTTTGATATAATATATATATATTAGAAAACTTTTATATAATATATCTTTTTATTTTTTGAAAATTATATAGTTTTATTTGAAATTATAAATAATATATAAACTAATAGAATGTAAGAGGATCTATATATAAAAGGAAAAAAGAAAGTGATTGACTGTTCAGCAAACCGGAAAAGAAAAATAAATTGACAGTTACTTTGATAACTTGGGTTTAGTTGTCATGTTTAAAAAATAATAAAATAAAAATAAAGGTTAAAAATGGAAGAAATTGTTAAAAGCTATAAGTTATAAGCTCAAAAGCTACTTGAAATAGCATCTGGAAAAAAGCTATAAGCTAATGAAAAAAGCTTGTTACCAAACACATCTAATTTTATCAAGCAAGCTTATAAGCTAATCTAAAAAGCTATAAGCTAGCTTATTTGTGTTACCAAACACACCCTAATTGTCTAGTTTAGTGTGTGGCTAAGTGGCTTTATATGTTACAAGCCACTGTGCCATTCGAAAATAATTGCAAAATATAAGATTGTGTTTGGATGATGTGATTAGAAAATTTTAAAGAATTTAGAATTTTAGGTAATTTAAATGATTCGATTAAACTGTCTTTATTTCTAAATATCTTTATTTTGTTAGAATAATATAAAATTTCATTGTCATCATTTTCGGACAACTTTTATAAATTTCAATTTTTTGGGCGAATTTGCAAATTTTGAAAAATTTGAGGGGTCAATTTAAATTTTTTGAAAAAATTGAGGGGTAAATTTGTAATTTCCAAAAAATAGGGGTCAATTTGAAATTTAATGGACATTTGTTTGGGTGAATTTTGTGAAGATTTCCTTCTAACTTTGGTTGGGTTTTGATGATAACAAACTCACATCACAAAAGAAGAAAAACTATGGAGGCATAAGATGAAGATTAAGAATGAAGATTAGTGTCTAGGCTTCTTGGTTATACACTTTGTAAGTATGGCAAATTATTCTTTTGATTTATCATTCTTAACTTATGGAACAACTTAGAATGCTCAGAAAATAATTACAATCATTTTTTCTAAGTCCCCATATGAAGCAATGCCTAAAAATCTTTGGAAAATAAATCACACACTCACAATGTTTTCATAAATGTGATTTTGCATAAAATTATAATTGATTTTAAATTTGCATAATTATCATGCATATGTTTTTAGTTCTAGAGCGCAAATCTTCATGATGTAATTGGTTATGACTTTGAAACTATATTTTAACTAATTTGCATTAATTTTAGGGAAATTATTGTTTACCCATCAATAAAAGGTGGGTAATACTACCCGTGTTGAGTTGGTCCAATCAAAACAATGTATTTATATAATATTAAAAATAATAGAAAACAAACAAATAACTTTGATTGGTGCCAACTCAGCATGGGTTATGTTACGCATCTTTTATTGATGGGTACCCAAGTTGTCACCTTAATTTTATATCTGTTGGCAGTTAATTTCATTTCTGTTGGCATTCCTTTTTTTCTTAATAGAAAATTTATTTGCCAACGGCCAAAATGCTATTCATTCTCGTTTTTTTTAATAGGTGTCATTTTAAATATGTGCCTTTTCATTTTAAACCATTTTTAAATGTAGTATTGTTTCATAAACATCTTTTTAACCTCTATAAATTCAATTGAGAATCAAAGCAATTTAGATACACAAAACAATTTTCAAACTCTCAATTGTGAAATTCAATATCACTTGCACTTACATTCAAATTCTCATTTCTTGAAAAACTTTTTTCATTCTTTTATTTTCATTCATAAAGAAATTTTTTCTGAGCACTAAGTCCATATTGTTAAAGTGATATTGATAAAGATATACAACCATACAATTGTTCTTCATCATTCATTTGTAACATTCTCATCAATTGTTGGTGGAAATTATTGTTAAAGATAGTGGGGTGCTATCTTGTGATTGTTGTAAAGGTTCTTTGATTCGGGGAGATTCAAAATCCACCAAAAGTGTTTGATGTTTGTGTTGTAATCAAGAGAGAGAGTTTCTTTCTTGTGTTTATGTTAGAAAGATTGTTAGGGGATCTTGGGGTGAGATTGCTTGTAACAAAGATTCTAACATAGTGAATTCCTTCGCAGGGTGTGAAGGGAGTGGATGTACCTATAGGGAACCACTATAATTTCTTGTGTTTTTTCTCTTCCTTATACTCTTTATTTTTCTGCATTTCCATTCAGACTTTCATAATAACTTTCCGAAAAAATTATCAAGAACACTAAACTCACAAAAATTATCCGAAAAAGTCAAAAACCTAATTCACCCCCTCTTAGGTTTCTATCTAAAACTTGCAAATTTGAATTTTTTTGAAACTGTGAGAACCAAAATGCAAAATTTGAAAAATTATAAGAAGGAAGAAATTCTTACCTTTTATGTGTCATTTGAAATTATCTAAATATAACTTGAACAAAATACTTCATAAATTCCATCATTTTAAAAATTCTCTAAATAGTGTTTTCCTCTGAAGCAACTTTTGATTCACTTTTTTTATTTTCTTTTTAAGATTTCAACTTTATCATTTAAAGATTCTTCTCTTTTAAACCTTTATGACATTAAATTTCAAAATTAAATGTATTTTCAAAATTAGATTTCACAATGTCTAAAAGTAAAAAGAATCTTTAAATTACAAGTTGAAATCTAAAAAATAAAATAAAAAATTACATGGGTAAATTAGAATCCATTCAAATGGCGGGGGACCACTATTTAACCCGGTTTATTGTGTATTAATAATATAATGATTTTGTTTTTTAGGTTAAGTATAGACCAATTAATTGATCATGCACGGGGGCGGCAACACCACCCAGTTAGTCCGGGCACATGCCCGGGCTCAACCCATAATTTTTTTGTATTTGACCCAACCCAATAGCCCATTAACCCACTTGGAAAAAAAAGGGCAATTGGGATAATTTTATTCATTCTCCCTCATACAGTCATAGGCGTTTCTGCTCTTAGACTCTTACCACACCACACTGAAGTTGATACTTCTGTCTCTCTCACTAGTCACAACTCGCTGCTTCTGCCTCCTCTCCTCAACACTCAACTCACGTCTCCTCCTTCTCTTCACTCTTCAGTTTTAGGTTTTTTTTCTTCTTTTTTTTCTTTTCTTGTTATTTATTACTTAGGTCAGGTAATGGCTTTCAGAGATTAGGGATTAGGGATTTAGGAATTGATTGATAATTTGATTGATAAATTCTAATTCAGATGATAATTCTGATAAGATTAGAGATTAGGGATTTAATTTAATTGATAAATGATAATTTGATTAATTTGATAGGATTAGGGATTAGAGATTGCGTATATTCATTCCTTTGCCATGGCATTGCATTTGGTATCATGTCTTTCCTCTTTGAAACCTCAAATTGTCTCAACAATTGCACAACTTTCTCAAAGGTTAAATAATCTCAAGCTTGATTCTCTTCACATTGCTAACAAGTGAAGCATTGATGTTGAAGAAGAAAGGCGTAGTGCACTCATGAAACAACATGTATGTCCAAATTTTAATTTACTATTGTCTTGACTAATATTCTTTTAACTTGTCGATCGGACAAAAGTAAGTATTTTTATATCGTCTCCACAGGGACTAGTGCGATATTCCGAGCCTTTCAACAGCTGATATCATTTTGAGTTTGGGTTTATAAGTTTGTTTGCTTATAAACTATTAGAATATAAAAGCGGTAATAAAGACGACAAATAATAGGAAATAAAAGCGTTGGGATCGGAGTTCGTCAATCTAGCCTCGAATATATTCTAATGATCATGCATATGGGTTCTAGCTTGTTAGCGAAATTATCACGTATCACTCAACAAAGTCATTCGTGTCCAAATGACGTCGTGAGATCGATCGTATCGTTTAATCGACAATTTCCCAATCTATTAAACGATCTGAAAGCTTTACGTTCCGACACTTTGTGTGATTATCAAAACCCAATTCCATGTCTAGAATTTCTTATTTTGATAGAAGATTATTCTAAACCTAGATTCAAAAGTATTTGTCAATAACAATTAAATCAAGCATAAGAATGAAAAGCAAGAATAACTTCAATATCACATAAATTACTAGAATCATATATTTGCAAAATCAAAATATTACATCTAAGCTATATTGAGTACCTCCAATCCCAACAAGGGAAGGTTAGTTGGTCATTGTCATGACAACTATACAAAAGTGGAAAGAAAGATGAAGATCCAAAGCTAAGTCTTTATTTCCCAAGGTCTTAGTTAATCCACACTCCCTTCACTCTTGCTCCATGAAGATCACCTCTTTTAGCCCTATTTTATACCTAAAACTATAACCTAAAATATTACTAAACTGTAATAATAATAATTCTTCTCTGAAAATGAGCTGAAAGGCTATAAATATAAACTGGTTTTTTCAAGGGTCGCTACAACGATGAGTTGGTCGCTGTAGCGATCGAAGCTTTCTTGGCCTTTGGGTTTGCACCACGTCAGTAAACGGGGTTCAAACCGCATTTGGTCGTTATAGCGACCAGATCCATCGATGTAGCGATGGAAACTTGATTTCTCCCTGCCTAGGCGCGCTATAGCGAGCAGTTCCTCCGCTGTAGCGATGGCACCTTGACAATTCTTCACGTTTCTTTGCTCAATTTCATGTCCTAGCTTGTTATTTCCTGCACAAATGGATGGGGTGAGACATAGGATCAATATTTTGGCATTCGATCAATAATTATGAGCTTTTCCTATGATAACTTGCAAAACAAGCAACTAAAGTGCTTAAATTAAATATGCATTTTAACTAATTTTTGGCACTTATCATAACTATAAGTCATCAACTTAATAGAATTAATTTTGAACGTTCTTTGACAGAGAGATCTCAGCAGCAGTAAATTGAATATTAACTAGCTATGTTATTTTTTTACTTTGTTAATTGAATTGAGTACATCTCCTTGATTGTAACCGCAACAAGTGCATCTTGCAAGAGAAGGGATGCTTTGACGGAGGCACAACACCAAGATATTTTGAATAGACTTGAGAGTGGTGAGATATCTACAGGAAGGGGCTTGCACCAATAATCTAGTCTCGCTAGACCCGAGGATACTAGATGGGGTTCACATCATACTACCTTGCTTCGTTTGGATCAGATGTAGTCCTCTGTGTTAGAGATGCTTAGTATGGTTGATGAAGATGGACATGGACCATCTCAAGCGGCAAATTTGATAGAAAACATGGAGAGTTTAAATTTGCTTTCATTTTGAAGTTAATGTTAAAGTTGTTTGGTATCACAAACGAGCTTTCAAAAATCTTGCAAAGAAAATATCTTAATATTGTGCTTGCCATGGAATTAGTTGATGTCGTCTAAGCTCGGTTGGCCATATTGAGAGAGAGTGATTAGGATAATTTATTTTTTGATGTCCAAGAACTTTGTGTTGCTAAAGATATTCTGATGCCAAATATGGATGAAGAAATACCGATTTGAGGTCGTTCAAGACTAGAAGGGAGGACTGCCACTAATCTTCACCATTACCGTGCAGAGATTTTTTATGTTGCTATTGACAAAATATGTGTGGAGAAGGATCACCGCTTTAGTGAAGGAAGTAACATTGTGCTTGATTGCTTCTCATGTCTTGACCCCAAGAACTCTTTCTCCAAGTTTGATGTTGATAAGCTTGCTCGTCTTGCTGATATTTATCATGCAGACTTTTCTGATGATGACCATGGAACAATAAGGGAGCAACTTGGCACTTATGTACTTCAAGTGAAAAGGCATTTTTCCTTTACTTCTTGTGAAGATGTTCAAAGTTTGGCTTTGAAGATGATTCAAACTGAGAAACATTTGGTATTTCCATTGGTCTACAAATTCATTGAGTTGGCTTTGATATTGCCGATGTCAACAGCATCCGTTGAAAGAGCTTTTTCAGCGATGGAGATTATCAAGTCTAAATTGCGCAACAAGATCAACGATGTGTGGCTCAATGACTTGATGATATGTTACACCGAGCAGTATTCAAGTCACTTGATGATGTTGATATTATTCGAACATTCGCAAAGAGGTCTGGAAAATGACATTTACCTCCTAATTTTATTTAGCACACGATTGGCAGGTTATGTTTCATCTCGCTTATTTAGCACACTATTCGATTTATGACTATTTATATATTATGTCACAATGTGAATTTGCGGTTAAAATTTTGTCTAGACTATATAAAATTAGACTATATAAAATTCCTGGCTTCGCCAGTGATCATGCATGTGGGACAACTTATCCTTTTGGGTTGTACTCTGATGATTTTTTGGCTGTACTCCAATTTTTGGATATAAAATACAATGTCCATTTAACAACTTTTGAGATATTTACAAGATTCGTGTTAAGTGTAAAAAATGAAATGTAAATGAAAGATAGAAATTGAGATATACAGGTTTGGTGTCTCAAATCTTATGTTGAACTCGAAATAAGACCAAATAGAATTAATTCTCACCACGTTCTACATGCCTGATTCCCAATATAAAAGGGATTGAGATTTATACTAGACTCTGTCAAGTTAAAAGATATTTTTTCAAAGTAAAACATGAAAAAGTATAGAGAGAAGACAATAACCCACTTTCATCGAAACTTTATGGATCTTATGGTATTTTTTACATCATACTCGTAATTTATAGTGCTTTGCTGAACATAATTTCAAGATGCATTTGCACAAACTAAAAAAATATTTATTTTTGTATAAATCAATAGACTCATATTTAGATGCAGTAGAAATAATATGGATAAGATGGAGTAGTAATTCTGACGTGGTGACTGGTGAGCTTCTCTTATCTCTTCTATTAAATGCTTAAAGCATACTAGTAATAAATCATTTAAAGATGGCACCAACGCTGATTTTTTTTATTTTTTTGGTTTAAAAGTCACACCTACACTTATTTGAAGGACCTTGAAATGAATCAACAGGTGCCATAACATAACAACGAGTTTGTGTGACAACCGACATTTTAATTTAGACACAATGGTCAACTGCATAATCCCAACGTAAAAATGATCATTAACTTCAGAAAAAATTAATGAATGCAAAGCACCGACCAAATTGAATAAAGGAAATCAACGCCAAATTAAATTTAAGAATGCATTAACTACATTCATTCTTATCATCATACAAAAAAGTCATATAGCATCTGAGTGCATAAGAAAACCAGCACAACATGCGTTAGCGTTACTTTACTAACATAAAAATAAACCAAAAAATAAAACATCCTCTTAGTGATTATGGAAACGAGACGTGACATGACATGACATGATCCCTCATGAAACACAAGCAGCAGGCACCAGACACTTGGAAATGAAACCCAGCATTTTTTTCTGCATAAACATTAAAGTCAAAGATAATGTATCAAAATTTCAAATCACGGATAACACAATTCACAAAATATAATAATAAAATAAAAAAGTGACCTACCCTCTTAGTTGTGCGAAGTAGCTCAGGAGGGATCTTATAGAGATCTTCATCAACAGGTTTTGGAAGTCTCGTAGGTAATGGAGCACTAACATGTACCTTCTTGTTCATCGGCTTCCTTGGATGTTCCATAACATCGTACACTTTCCCTTGCTGCTTTCTCATGTTCATTATTGTTTCTTTCTCATTAACCATAACATTTGGGTACTTCCTTTCCCTATTCCTTGTCACCTACATATAAAAAACACAAACAACATATACTAACTTGTTCTCATGTGAACCAACCAAAAAAATTATAAAAAAATAGGAGTCATGTGTTATTCAAAATTCATGTCCTTTCTCAACCATCACATTATTAACCATATGGGTCATTATGACTCGTGACAACACGCGCATTTATTTATGTACCACAAATTTCAGAGTAAATAGTACTAATCATTAAAAATTTGCAAATCACTCCACAATCACATCTTTGATTGATGAATGGATGATGATTATGTAACATACAATCAATGAGTTAGTTTTTCATTTGAGGTAAAATGTGCAATGATTATGAAAGTTGTAAGGTTAAAATTTTGTAAAAGTAATAAAAGAACAAGAAAAAACAAAAAGGGGTTATTACCTTTCGAACTGGTTTCTTATAATCAACAGCATAAAGATCATGTTCTGCACGAACATAAGGATCACTTTCACCAGATGAAGAACTGTAACGAATCAAACCAGCTTGTCTTGCAGTTTCAAAGTATTGAGTTATTGGTAACTCATTTGCAAAATCCCAGTTTCCAAAAGCTGGTATTTGACCACTTCTCTTCCATTCCTATATATTATTATCAAGAACAAGAACAAGAAAAAAAACAAAAATGGCCCATCAATCAATCATTACTTATTATGAACTTTAACAAAACTAGAAAACAAAAAGAAAAGGGTAACTGAAAATAAGCTTACATCCATATTTGGATTCATAAATCAAAACAAAGAGCTTGCTTGACCAAGAAAGTGACCGTTTCTTCTAGTGTTTTTGTTGTGTCTTACAAAAATGGGTGGGGTTGAGAACTTTTTAAAGGAAAAAAAAATAAAAAAGACACGATGATGTGGTTCCCAAGAAACCTTAGACAAGGATATTAATTCCCTGAGCAGAATTTATAGATAAAGAATCTGAACAAAAGTGAAAAAAAGCAAATAAATAGGTGGTGTGGGTTAAAGGTTTTTACTTACGAAGACAGAGAAAAGAAAGAAAGAAAGGTCGCATTGAATAGAAGCAGAGACAACAGAAGCAGAGAAAAACAGAATCAGGGAGGGTTATGAGCTTACGAGAGGAGTGAGATATAGAAGAACAAAAACGGGACCAGGCATGTGTTATGTTAAGACACTGATTTTGTTCCTTTTACTACTAAAATTCTATAGAGACAATTGGTTGAACAAAAATACTAATACTAATAATTAGTAAGAAAAGAAATTGGTGAGGTAGTTGAGTGGGTTATTTAAGAATTCGGAATGGGAAAAAGATGGTAGAAGAAATAGGGAATTTATTTATGTGTAAAGAAGAAAAGCATAGTGAAATGTGGCTGACAAGTTGGTGAGTGTTACTGTTGAAGAGTATGACCTATCTGAAAAGGCTTAGAATGAATTTGAATGCTATGAAACTGTCACTGTTGACTCTGTTCCGTTTCACTTTACCACTTATAAAGGAATGGCCCCTCAAATTCAATCTATGTGTGGAATTTTAGCTAATAAAGTTTCAAAACTTTTTCAATGGGAAAGGGTTAACTTTTATTTATTTCATATTTATGGATCTCATGTTTTTTCGAGCATACTGGATCTCACGCTTTTGTTTTACCTTTTACCCATATGCTACTAGTATATCCCACACATGGCAACCTACATTTTTTTTTTTTTTTTTAAAAATGTTAATCGAGGTGTACACCTGTTTGTATTTAAATTTTGGTTACAAATGGTGCCAAAAAATGATAAATAAATTTGATAGATACGTTCAATGAGCCATTGCCATTTATCGATGTAATTTAAAAAATAGAATAAAACGAGGAAAAGAGTCAATGGCAGGTAGCATAGTGTAAGTAAAATCGGCGTATAAAACGGATGTCATAGGATGAATTTATTAGTTATTTTTGCATTTGCAACAAATAAACTATAGTCAAAGAAGAAGACCTAAATGAGTCAACACATTAATAGTATACTAGTATTAGTAGTAGATTATTTAGACGGAAAAAAACTTTAACAAAACAAATTAAGGTACTGTATGAAAACTTGGAAAGAAAGTTTTGGAGGCTTTGGAGTTTGGAGTGAGAGAGAGAGCATGAAAGAGTGCAAAGCGCAGTGTGGAAGGGAAACGCTAAACATAAACTGATTTCTTGATGTAACTTTGACTTTGACCATCAACAACAGCATAGAAACGTGCTATGGGGTCTGTGCAATTAGCAACTATCCATTCATTCAATTTAAGAATTTCATTTCACATCCATTCATTGGATCATATCAAGTGATAGAAACGATGTTCTAATTTTTGCTAAAATAGGTGCAAAAACTGTTAGGAGGAGTCTAATAATCAAAAATATCTTCTACTACTTACATAAGTAATAAGTAGTGATACTATGACCAAAATAAAGTTATTATAGAATGGGTGGGGTGGGGTGGGGTGGGGTGGGGGTGCTTTCATTTTCAAACCAAAACTTTGACAAAATGTGACGTTAATAAGTCAACACGAATTCCTAATTCATATTCTCATCAAATCACATGACGTGCCAAAACATTGTTGTTTGCTTCCTTAATACGACAGTTATGCACACCTCCCTCTTATCATGCACATGGGAAAAAGATTACACTATATATCTTCATACCAATCACACAATGAGTTGCTTGCGTAATTCGTGGTGGTAGTGGACTATTAGTGATCGACTTGAATAATGCATCGAGCACTTAAAATATTACTGTAGTGTGGCGGATATCAGATTTATTATTCATTTTAATTTAATGTGGTTTTATTTGATATAAATTGTTTCACTAATATACCAATAGTGTTTGGATAAGATATTTTGAGTCTCTTCTTCTTTAAATTAAAAGTTCTTAGTTTGAATATAGTTTTGAAAATACAATTCAAAGTTCTTAGTTTGAATATAGTTTTGAAAATGCAACAACGTTAAATTTTATGGAAGAAATTTTGTTGTCTGTTGCAGTTCTGTTCGACTCAAGAAAATAATTTTGTACTCTCTGTCATTTATTATAAGCTCCATTGACCAAAAACACAAATATTAAAAAAAGTTGTTAGTGTAATTAATGTATCCATTTTGTGTGTAAATGTTACTAAATTTCCCTGTTTATTTGTGTAATTTACTTGGCTTTTCATATTCCAATATATGTTAGTATAATTGTGCCCAAATAGCTTTGCAGCGTGGTCTGTCAGATCATTGTCCTCTTCTATGGGTTACTAGTGATGAGAATTGGGGTCCTAAGCCTTTTTGTATGTTAAAATGTTGGAAGGATATCCGGGTTACAATGAATTTGTTAGAAACAAGTGGACATCTTTTGAGGTTGATGGATAGGGCGGTTTTGTGCTAAAGGAGAAGTTGAAGATGATCAAGAGTAGTTTGCGTGAATGGCATTCAACACATATCTCTAATATTGATGGCAATATTTTTTTTAGTGAAATATTGAAATTTTTTAGTGAAATTGTGGGTGAGAATGAGTGACATAGAGGCATGAGTGCATATATATATATATATATATATATATATATATATATATATATATATATATATATATATATATATATATATATATACACAGCTCCATGCCAACGGTAATATGGCAACGGTAATAATTTGGCCAGACAGCTGTAATTATAAGTGACATAAAGGCTATTTAATTTTCACTTGTATGCCAACTGTTAAAACACAGTGACTCTATGTATAAATAAATTAATAAAGCTATTTACTTTTTTTGTTGTTTTTAGCTTTTTCACTTTAAGCACATGTCATTTTATCGTTTTTGTTCACTCACTTTATCGTTTTTGTTCACATTAAGATGAAAAAATGTGAAGTTTTAGAAAATATAGGCAAAACATGGCAACGGCAGCTAACTGCCGCTGGTTTCCTTCCCATCGGCAGTTAGCTGCCATCGGATCCTTCCCTTCGACAGTGAGGTTAAAAACGTAAATTACTGGTGTGTTTTAGCTTTCTTTGAAGCGAGAAAAACAATTTCCTTCAATAATTTATCTCTTACTTCTACTATACGTAAAAGTGTAGGGCAATATCCAACAATTAAACCTCGTCTTAATTTTCCTATGATTACTAGTAGAATCTTTATCATGCTAAGACCTCGTTTGGATTGAATTTATTTTGAGCTAATAAAAAATAGCTTATGCAAATAAATAAACTTTTATATTAATTTATAAGTTCTTATTAACGAAAACTTTATCTTCATAAGTTGTTTTTTCATAAACTACCTTACCAAGCTCGGATCGAACCACGTACCACATGCTTCCAAATCATAACTCTTACCAACAAGGTACTGAAGATTTTTATGACATGCAATTGCTTCAATGTTATGTATTCAACACAAATTTCGGGCCCTCTTTCTTTCAATCTCACAATCCCTAAATTATTTCTCACTCACTTTCATCTCTCTCACCATCATGCAATTGAACCTAATAACCATAACCCCGCCCTTTTTGACGGACCTATTTAATTTTTATGAAAAAAAAGGTCTGCAAGGATTTGAATCAGGCAGCACATGAAAATGTTATTTTTTTTTAAAAGCCACTAACGTCATTGCAATTCCTTTTTTGATAGCAGTTTCTTTTCATTATTAACGGTTCCTTTTCATTATTATTTTTTCTTTCAATTACCACATAACAGTTCATTTTTATTTTTTTTTTCTTTCGGTTACCACATAACAGTTGTTTTTCCTTTTTATAGATTTAACAGCCCTTGCGGTTAGGATCAGTTTCTTGGGGTACGCTTACTACATGCTACGATATTAAAGTTGCATCTTTAAAATTGTTGATAATTTGACTAATTCAGATGATAATTTTATCATTAGAAACTTCACTTGTTTCTCTTATATTATATTAATTAATTGAAGTTATTTATTCTGCCTTTTTATCTGCAAAAATCACTACACTAGATTATAACATTACTTTGTTTTCTCACTTTGACTTTTGAAACATGTTTACTATTTTTAATTTGCTTATTTTAGTTGTTCTTTTAACATGAATGTAATCGAATATGAAGGTGGGGAAAGAAGGAATTCGGAAACACAAACTGGTAATATTATTTGGTAACAAAATAAAGTTAATAACTTAAATTGGTGTAATTTTTGCACCTTTTCTTTTGTTTTTTTCTATCGTTTCATAATAAAGTACTGAATCTGTAAGTAAAAATATAATCAATTTGATATTTATATATGAAATTTTATAGATGCATGGGTTAGAGTCTGGTACAATAGCTCAACAGTTAAGTTTTACACATTTTGTCTCGTGGCGCTCCATTTTGTTTTCTCTCCTTTTAGTCCACAACCCACCTTCGTAAATATTTTACTTGGGCAAAGGATGATTTTTCCCAACGTTTATTTGCTCTAAATCGTGCCTTAATGACTCCTTATTATTAGGAACAACAACAAGAACCTTCCATTATTTTTCCACATAACATTCATGCAATTTTCAATTTTATTAAGAAAAAAACTTAGATACAATTCCTTATGGATTTTTCGTATGATTCTTAACTAAATTCACCATGATTAAATCCATAATTTTCTCAAAGTTTGTTATATCCAAAAAATTTGTATTTTTAGTTAAAAATCATACGAAAAACACCTAAAAAATTGTACCTAAGTTTTGTCCTTTTATTAATTAATCCTTTCCCTTGAAAACTCGTGTGACACCATGGGCTGTACCACCCTTTATCTTACTCACAATGAATAAATCCTTTGACCAATTAATCTCTATTAATTTTCCATGCGTTGCTATCTCATAACACAATAATTACTACCTTAATTTCCATTGATCAAGCTAACGTTTTCTTTCCCTCTATTGTAGTAACCTTTTCATTTTTAAATCTCCCCTAGCCATGTCCAAATCTGCACGCCTAAGTCTAAGAATTTCCGAAGGAACCACTACTTGCTATTTTCTGCAAATGGACAACAGCAAACCTAAAAGGAAGAAAGACATTTAGAGCCATCCTCCACTAAACACCTTTTCACGCTCCAATCATCAACATCACCCATTGAACCACTTTATTTTTGTACAAAGTCTTAAGGTAAAGTCACCTTGTTTTCCTCTTTCAATTCTTTTGTTCATATTCTAGTATTAAGGCCCTTTTTCTTTGAAGATTTTGCAATATCTCAAAGTACTATTATCAACCTCTCCAATTGTATTTCTATATTCGTGTAGAACCTCAAAGACTTGTTCGTGTGTTCGGTTCGGTAACTATCCTAGCCCTAGGGACGTCTTGTCTAGAAGGAAAAGCAGCTAAAGGTAAGGGTAGGTAAGGGTGGTATTCCGTACAATCATGTAGTCATAAACTCATAGGCTAAGTTGATAGCAGAACTCTTTTCCTAATAAAAGGAGGAAACTTTAATATAGATAAAAAGATGGAAGATATTTTTTATTGCATTTCATGTTTGGTGGAAAGGTCTCATCTTGTGTGGCATAGCATAGCATGACATTATGTTGTAATTTTGCTTGTTGTTTTGAGAAAAGAGATTTGAAGAAAGTTTGAATTTTTAATTGATGTTGTGAAATTAAAGTGATGATGATTTAAAAGAGTATACATCATGCATAGCATGGCATATAGTTGTGTCATAGGTGCCAAATGTCAAATGTGCGATAACTATAAGACCCTGATCCCTGATACTACTAATTAAACGATAAATCATACATTTCAACGAATCCGGATATTACAAATCATCATTTAACTCATACAAATTTCTCATAATAAAAATTCTATCAACAATATTCACAGCACAACAGAAAATAATCATCTCATCAAAATATCATCTCGGGTCTCATCATAAAAAAAATCTCGAAATAAATACATCGTCATCGATACTCAACGAATAAAATAATGCAATCTCAAATATCCCTAGATCATAGCACCTAATCTAGACATCTGCAAAACAACATAAATGGAGTAGGCGTAATTAACGCCATCCTTAGCACAACTCACCAAACAATCTACTCCTCAACATGCAAGTCTACACCACGAGGGTGAGGCGACAACAAAGCCACTGAAGAGTAAAATATACGTTCAACAAAAAAGATTAATAAACTCATGTAAGTTTCAGGCAAAACATCCACAACATATAATCATTCAACATAAATAACCTGCATATCCTCGCATACATTTTCCTCATCATTATTAACAACTTAAAGTATCAACATATAATTATTAACCCATCCAAACATCAACAATAAACAAGGGTCTAATTTAAGTCATCAACAAATAAAACATCACAATTCACCATCAATTCAATTATAAGATTTTCACAATCTCAATCAACATCACCAAGTATACATTTACCACATAAATGCACAAGTTCACACCAAAACATTTCCACATACGACTCATCATGTTCATGTAATGCGCCTAACACGACACTAAATGCATGTGATACCAAAGTTTGGATATCAGAGGTCTATTGCTGAGTGATCCCACGACATGTTGGATTATCAAATCCCTCGGCATGTTGGCTTAATCAGAAGTATGTTACGGAACTACCCTCGGCATGTTGGTGACTCTTAAAGTCCCTCAACATGTTGGTGACTAACAAAGTCCCGACTCGACATATGAATGCATGGACACCACGTATAGACTCAACAATGCACTCATCATCATATTGTTATATAATTCACTCCATCATATAACATGTCTCTACTATTTGCATTATTAAATCAATACATTCCATACATCACAAGTCATTCCATTATCAACACATTCATCATGCTTTATCATCATCACAACATAATTAAAGTAACATTATACTTTCTGTGCGTTCTCTAAAAAAACGCTCGAGCGTACCAACGCTCGGAATGACTACAGAGTCGCCACCAAAGTTTTATTTTTTAAAGGGAAACGTTGATAAAACCCTTGACGATGTGGAAAGGATGGTCATCGCAACCATTAACGGGTTCGGGAGTCGATTATGCAAGGGGAAGGTATTAGCACCCCTGTAACACCCATACTAACTTTAACTAGTATATTAGCATGTGCGTTAAACTGATACTGGATACATTTAAAAATTTCAATAATAATGTTACATCACAAATGAATGAATACAAGTATACTCGTTTGTACAAATAATCCAATACTATTACAAATACTTATACAATGTCCGTTAAGCTCCTGAGCTGATACACAACGAGCAACTGTACTCCATCCAGCATCTCTATGAAGAACTGCAACACGAACCTCTGACTTACCTGTAAACCTGCACCAGAAGGAAAGGGATGAGACATAATGTCTCAGTGAGCTCCAGCCCAACCAACTGTTGGCAACCACAGGGAACCTAGGGTCGCCATGCCTACCTTGGCAATCTCGGGGATTTCCTATGATCGCCAAGTCTCTTATCTATCTATGACTATAAGTCCTCCTGTAACTATGACTTTGATCTGCCTGTAACTATATCTGTATACTACCTATATCTTTAACTTAGTGATCGAGGGGAAACCTAGGATCACTTTCTGATAACTGACTATAACTATAACTATGAGTTTCCTGTGACTATAACTGTATCTATGACTATAACTGTGAAACATAAAACAAATAAAGATGGTTTAGGTGTTTTATGTTAGCTGTTAGCTTTGAACAAACAATTAATCTGAGTTCATTTTACGGAGTGCGGCCCGGGTGGAGTAACCCCGAGGTACATCTCCCTATAAACCGGTGAAATTCCTATCATATCAGGCTAACACCGGACTCCCTATAAAACGTGTGGACAACCCTCTCGGAGAAGTCCCATCCGGCGAATCCCGGAGTCTGCTGAACACGCCCTGTAACTGTAACTGTAAAACGTGCAAGCACGCCATTATCTTTGATCTTTAATTCTTTAACTATAACATATAAGCATATAATTTGTCACTTTAATCCTATAACAATCCTGTAACCTATAACCTGTAACCTATAATTCTTGGCTTATCGTTCTCATAAGCCACCTATGATTGTTGGAGAACCAACACTATAAACATGTCTATAACTATGATTGTCCAAACATTCCTATTCTCATTGCTCTTAGGCTTGCACATACTTAGTGCGTATATGGAGTTGCTTAGTAAGGGATAATCCCATTACTAGCTCCTTTACTCCTCTACATAACTTAGAGATTGAGTAATCATCTCCCAATGCCATACCTATAACCCATCCTACCTTATCTCCTCACCTATCCTCAAGACATGAGTCTGGGTGGCTGGGAAATCGGGGGCCGATTTCTAAAAATCGGGGGCCAAAAAATGCCGTAAACACCATGAATGGCCAGCCACAAAATCGGTGGCCGATTTGGGAAATCGGTGGCCGATTTTGTCCTCTGCAGAATTCATAATTTGCTTTCTAGGCTAAACCAATCCTCTCCAATCAACAAAACAGCTTATGGGAAAGATTTCCAAGACATATAATCAACTTATAACATATGAGTTCATGTAATCACAAGCCAAAAGGGATTTATGGCATAAATTTAGCAAATCTAGCTCTTAATGCTAAAACCTCAAAGCATAAGCAAAGTGGGTTTCTAAAACCCTCTAGGAGCTCACCTTAGACTTGGTTTGTTGCTAGCTAATCCTTTAACTTCAACCTTGCTCTATCCCTTGCTTTTCCTTTAACTTTCTTGTTCCAAATTTCCCCAAAACTAGGCTTACTAGCAAGAACCAAGATTTCTGTAGATTTGCAGTTTCGGACCCCTGACTTCAAACTCGTCCCCAGACTTCAATACTCAGCCAAACTTCACGAAATCGGTACCAAAACGTAGATAATTTTGTTAGCTTTCCATAGCATCAAAGACCACTTGATTCGGAGTTATAGAGAGAGTGTTCTTACCATTTAAATGGAGCCCTGTTCCCAAATACGGGTTTCTCCAACTTCCTCCAATTCAACTCCAAATCTCTACCCATAACTTCTTCTTCTTCAGGAATCACCATGCAAGATAAAATAGAGGTTTAGGCTCAAACAATAGGCACGAAAATTGAAGTGAGAAAGGAAGATTGAAGTGATTCTTACCTTTTCTTAACTTCCTCTTGCTCTAGCTTCTTAAACCAAGTTTCCTAGCCAAAATTCCACAAGATGAGATGATGATTTCAAAGATGATGGTGCTGATGATGGTGGGGCGTGAGGCAAGGGAGAAGAAGAGGAAGAAAAATCAGATTTTCTTCAAAATAAAAATGAGAGATAAACATGAGAAATTCATATTTATCCCATTTGTCCTTTTCCTTATAATTACCATTATGCCATTGCCACTAAATTACATAATTGTCATTACGTCCATTTAAATTATCTCTGATGCATCGTCTCAATACTGATAAATATCCAAGTATTAAGCGGGATATTACACTCTACCCCCCTTAAAGAAATTTCGTCCTCGAAATTTAGAAAATCCTTCGAAGAACCTGAAAAGATAAATCCTTTCTACCTCTTTCTCTACTATGAAAATGTCCAATTCTTTTTACTCATTGGAATTCCATGGAAACTCTAGGGTCTGATTTGTAGATTAATCATGCATTTCGATTAAACTATACTGGTTAAAACTTGTTCTTTAGCCATGATTGCATTTTTGTAAGCCAAAACATATGACAATCTCTTTCTAGCCGCAAGGTCTGATGCTTAATGCATAACTATCACTTGTTAGGACGTATGGTTATTTGTACCAACATATCCATATTATCTGACTGTGATCTCTGTTCGACATATTTCTTACAAATCCAATTTAAAATTATTGAGTCTTGGATTTCTTTTACGGAATTCTATCAGTTCTTCTTTCATTGACCATTCCATTTTAACCTGAAGTCGTCAGGTCGATCCGATTTTTCCTCAATTATTCCTACTTTCCGAGGAATCTATTACATTACTTTTAATTCAAAAGAATTCTTGTCTTTGACTTTCGCCTCGTATGACGACCTTTTACTGTTACATTCGTAGCATTCTTACATAGATTTATTCTTGCACTGAAAAGCATCTGATGTTGATGTATTCTCAAACGGAAATAAAGTCCATTGCAATTACTTTCATGATTCAAATACAAGGAGGTGGTTGTACTTTTGGTACAAGTTCCTTTCTATCTGACATCCTGGTGTAACTATTATCACAACCATAAGCATTGCTCACATTCCCACTGCGGGAATCCTTTAAGCTCGAGAAATCGCATGAGTCACTCATGCTCCGATTAATTAATCAACGATAACATGTAGCCAAAGGTCTTAGGAACTCTCTTCTTTCTATGACTCTGACAATCTTGCTTCAATCAAGATATTCCTCACTCATGGGAATTAATACTTTCTTTATCAATACCTTCAAACTTATGAAAGTTTAGTACAAGTGACATGTGGCATAAGCCGTCTCACATAACATCATATAATTCAATCCATAGCACCAAGCTTCCTTACATGATCGAGTACGTGTACACTACTATCGAATATACGGTACATCGCATCATCATTGTCCAACTAACGGGACATCATACTTAATCAAAATATGCTTGAGACAAAACCACGTCAACCAAGGTCACTCTCTTAGCTCTTAACTCATACTTGTATTCTTTGAATATCCAAAATCCCATACGTAACTATGATTACGTTCCATAGACGTTATAACTTATTTCGTTCAAGGACATTCTCCGTTTTCTAAAAGAAAACTCTATTCTGTTCGCTTATCAAAATAGCACTTTAAAACTCTTAATCCTTTAATTCATAACTTGTATTCACGTAGCCTTTTACTATAAACTATGAGTACTCTTCTGATCTGTGTAATACATTTCATTCCTTTAACTATGAACATTAAGTCCAATAATTTCTGAACTCCTCAACTGAGATTTGTTCAATAACAACAAACCTGTTCTGCTTAGGACTTTCCTGTTAAAACATTACCGACTGCGTACCACGATTACTGATACATGTCTCATGACTATAAAATATGTTACACTACTATCTAAGTAGCATAAACTCTGCCTGATCAGTATACATAATACTAATCATAACCTGTTACATGCCTGTTACATGTGACATGCTAGCATAACGTGGGTACGATGCGGAATAACTATATGCCACGGCATAATTCCTCTTTGGTTAAACTTACTATTCAAATTGACTTAAAGTTACTGAGCTAAACAGCTAGATCACCGTATTAGATGTGGCTTTCTTCGCTACATACTTATTGTGCTAGAAACACATCCTTTAATTTCTCAATCCGCTTCGATTCTCTTATCTCATGAGTTTCGAGGTCTGAAGCATTCCTCGACTTATCTCTTAAAATTTTCCTGTTAGCACTGATGACAAGTTCAAGTCATCACTACTTACAATTATTCTGTAACTTGAGAATTAATCTCTGAATACCTTTCCTGTAATTCATATGGCAAGGACTTCACAAACATCTTTTTCTCTAAACTTCAGCTTTGATTTGTCTGTTAACTCATAATTGGATTACTTCTCCGCTGCGCAACTCTGATTTAAACAATTCACCTTGGGATCGAAGTAATACACCACTATTTCCACATAAAATCTCCTTGGCCAATCCTTTGACTTATAACATTGTAGTTACCATACATGACCATCTTACATCATAATTTCTCTTGTGGTTTGATCCACCTGTTTAACTTACTGATTGATCGACACTTGACTTAATGTTTCCTTTCGGATATAAACCATATTCTTACTTTCAAGAAAATATGCCGAAACCTGTAAACAATCTTTAGCAATAATTACGAGCTCAACAATGCTCCTATCAAAACAACTTATACGCTGGTTCTAGCTTTACTCTTCATATTATGAATCGAGTTCCGTCCTATAATTATCCGCAAGGATTTCACATTCACGGCCCTTTTCCAATATAACTTAGATCCACATAACTCTATCATATCTCTTGGTTACTCCTCGGGTTTCTCCGGAAATAATCCGTCTCGGTAAGACTCATCTTTTACCGGCTCTCCTGTAAGCCCAAACACATGTTACGCCACTTCGAATACCCGATTAATAAATCTTTAAACTTCAACTCTTATTATTTCCTATTGGATCCTTCCTGTAACTTGTTAAAGTACTCACAATTCCAATCTAATCTCGTTATCTGAGCAATTCTATACGTCTTCTCGACCGTTGCCCTCTTCATGGTTTCGTACAACCCAAGGTTTGTAGTTCCACCATCTTTATCACATACCATCATAAGGAAATCTTGGTCGGCTTAACCGAATACTTGTATAAGGCACCCACTAAAAGAAAACATAGGACTCCTTAACTTTAACCATAACTTGTACGTTAGTGACGATCTTACCGCTTAATCCTCGTAACCAGTCTGCTATAATCCGTCAACATAAGATTCAATCTTTACTTCATACCCTTACAGGGGGTTTCCTTCACTTCTCGCTAAGCTTGCGTTCCTCATACCAAGCATCTTGATGTCCCATAATAAAGGAAGATAATTTGTTTCCTCTGTTCCCGGAATCAAAACTTTATTCTACCATTCACTTTAACTTTCTAAATTACGGTTCCCGTTAAGGTTCCAAATCACTCATCAGAGTATTCCAAAATTCTTTACTCTACACATCTCCTCGGAGAAGGCATCGCTCAAAGATGCGTCCAACTAGTTAAGGTATCTGACCTTACTCTTTAATACCTCTTATATTCCTTAGACTTTGCCATTAACTGGCTCAATTACTTCACTGTTAGAGAACCATCCTTTGGCATTAAATACCTTGCCAATTCCGTCTTAAAATCTGACGCTTTAACCTTCGTCCTTCGTACACTTCTTTCCTCCTTGGTCACATTCAGCTCTCGGACATTTATCCTAACTGTCATATACTAGACTGAGTTGATCAGGCTCAACTAGGTGTGACATTTAGAACAACATCCGGAACCCAATGATTCCACTACTTTTATTGAATCTTAAATGACCCATGGCACGGTCTGAATCGACCTGCTCTGATACCAATTGTAACACCCATACTAACTTTAACTAGTATATTAGCATGTGCGTTAAACTGATACTGGATACATTTAAAAATTTCAATAATAATGTTACATCACAAATGAATGAATACAAGTATACTTGTTTGTACAAATAATCCAATACTATTACAAATACTTATACAATGTCTGTTAAGCTCCTGAGCTGATACACAACGAGCAACTGTACTCCATCCAGCATCTCTATGAAGAACTGCAACAAGAACCTCTGACTTACCTGTAAACCTGCACCAGAAGGAAAGGGATGAGACATAATGTCTCAGTGAGCTCCAGCCCAACCAACTGTTGGCAACCACAGGGAACCTAGGGTCGCCATGCCTACCTTGGCAATCTCGGGGATTTCCTATGATCGCCAAGTCTCTTATCTATCTATGACTATAAGTCCTCCTGTAACTATGACTTTGATCTGCCTGTAACTATATCTGTATACTACCTATATCTTTAACTTAGTGATCGAGGGGAAACCTAGGATCACTTTCTGATAACTGACTATAACTATAACTATGAGTTTCTTGTGACTATAACTGTATCTATGACTATAACTGTGAAACATAAAACAAATAAAGATGGTTTAGGTGTTTTATGTTAGCTGTTAGCGTTGAACAAACAATTAATCTGAGTTCATTTTACGGAGTGCGGCCCGGGTAGAGTAACCCCGAGGTACATCTCCCTATAAACCGGTGAAATTCCTATCATATCAGGCTAACACCAGACTCCCTATAAAACGTGTGGACAACCCTCTCGGAGAAGTCTCATCCGGCGAATCCCGGAGTCTGCTGAACACGCCCTGTAACTGTAACTGTAAAACGTGCAAGCACGCCATTATCTTTGATCTTTAATTCTTTAACTATAACATATAAGCATATAATTTGTCACTTTAATCCTATAACAATCCTGTAACCTATAACCTATAACCTATAATTCTTGGCTTATCGTTCTCATAAGCCACCTATGATTGTTGGAGAACCAACACTATAAACATGTCTATAACTATGATTGTCCAAACATTCCTATTCTCATTGATCTTAGGCTTGCACATACTTAGTGTGTATATGGAGTTGCTTAGTAAGGGATAATCCCATTACTAGCTCCTTTACTCCTCTACATAACTTAGAGATTGAGTAATCATCTCCCAATGCCATACCTATAACCCATCCTACCTTATCTCCTCACCTATCCTCAAGACATGAGTCTGGGTGGCTGGGAAATCAGGGGCCGATTTCTAAAAATCGGGGGCCGAAAAATGCCGTAAACACCATGAATGGCCAGCCACAAAATCGGTGGCCGATTTGGGAAATCGGTGGCCGATTTTGTCCTCTGCAGAATTCATAATTTGCTTTCTAGGCTAAACCAATCCTCTCCAATCAACAAAACAGCTTATGGGAAAGATTTCCAAGACATATAATCAACTTATAACATATGAGTTCATGTAATCACAAGCCAAAAGGGATTTATGGCATAAATTTAGCAAATCTAGCTCTTAATGCTAAAACCTCAAAGCATAAGCAAAGTGGGTTTCTAAAACCCTCTAGGAGCTCACCTTAGACTTGGTTTGTTGCTAGTTAATCCTTTAACTTCAACCTTGCTCTATCCCTTGCTTTTCCTTTAACTTTCTTGTTCCAAATTTCCCCAAAACTAGGCTTACTAGCAAGAACCAAGATTTCTGCAGATTTGCAGTTTCGGACCCCTGACTTCAAACTCGTCCCCAGACTTCAATACTCAGCCAAACTTCACGAAATTGGTACCAAAACGTAGATAATTTTGTTAGCTTTCCATAGCATCAAAGACCACTTGATTCGGAGTTATAGAGAGAGAGTTCTTACCATTTAAATGGAGCCGTGTTCCCAAATACGGGTTTCTCCAACTTCCTCCAATTCAACTCCAAATCTCTAACCATAACTTCTTCTTCTTCAGGAATCACCATGCAAGATAAAAGAGAGGTTTAGGCTCAAACAATAGGCACGAAAATTGAAGTGAGAAAGGAAGATTGAAGTGATTCTTACCTTTTCTTAACTTCCTCTTGCTCTAGCTTCTTAAACCAAGTTTCGTAGCCAAAATTCCACAAGATGAGATGATGATTTCAAAGATGATGGTGGGGCGTGAGGCAAGGGAGAAGAAGAGGAAGAAAAATTAGATTTTCTTCAAAAGAAAAATGAGAGATAAACATGAGAAATTCATATTTATCCCATTTGTCCTTTTCCTTATAATTACCATTATGCCATTGCCACTAAATTACATAATTGTCATTACGTCCATTTAAATTATCTTTGATGCATCGTCTCAATACTGATAAATATCCAAGTATTAAGCGGGATATTACAACCCCTCGCATCCGTTGTACTCAACGGGAACCTCCTAGTTAGTTAGGGTTAAAAGTGTTTTAAAGGTTTGCTTGCTACGTTTTAAAATTTCAAAGGGGAAAAAGAAAAGGGGAAAAAAGGTATTTTTTATTAGTGTGCTTGACAAGAATGGGATCTTGCTCCTACGTACCTCCTGGTGCGATGGACATACGTAGTTCTTTGGTAGAACATGTTTGTTTGTTGGTTGATTTTAAAGAATGATGTTTTTGATCGTATTCTAGCGGTTAAACGTAGCTTGTATGCTCGCGCGTGGGAGGCTTAAGCGTTTGTTTGTATCGCGTTAGAATTGATAAAACATCATGCTTTTGTGAAAAGAGATTTGAATTTTAATTGACCACGGGGGGGTTTTAAAGAGCGATGTTTTTGATCGTATTCTAGCGGTTAAACGTAGCTTGTATGCTCGCGCGTGGGAGGCTTAAGCGTTTGTTTGTATCGTGTTAGAATTGATAAAACATCGTGCTTTTGTGAAAAGAGATTTGAATTTTAATTGACCACGGGGGGCCAAGAATTAGTTTGGCGTGTTGAAATTGTTTTTTATGTTTTTGTGTTTTGAAAATAGAATGACGATTGTCCAAACAACGAGACATACGTCAAGTGCCCGTGCAACCGGGGAATGGAAAGACATACGTCAAACCACTCCTTTTTCAATCAAGTTTATTGTTGAAAGTAAAATGTATTTTTTGTTGAAGTTTGAAAAAAAAAAGAATGACGATTGCCCAAACAACGAGACATACGTCAAGTGCTCGTGCAACCGGGGAATGGAAATACATACGTCAAACCACTCCTTTTTCATTCAAGTTTGTTGTTGAAATTCAATCAATTACAAATAAAAGCAAAAACACTTGTTATATTTTTGAATAAAAATGAGTTTCAGCCCTTTCAGATTCTGAATCTTCACTTCAGAACCTCAGAAGCTAGCTTCAGAAGCTTAAACTCAGAAGCTGAGTTCTGTTATGGTCGCAGAGCGACCAGAACTTCGCCCTGCGAAACCTTCAGAAGCTGGCTTCAGACTCTGAAGTTCAGAAGCACTTGGTCGCAGAGCGACCAGGACTTCGCTCTGCGAAACCTTCAGAAGCTGACTTCAGACTCTGAACTTCAGAAGCACTGTTCAGATGCTGACTTTCTGTTGACCATCAGACGCACTGTTCAGACTCTGAACTTCAGAAGAACTGTTCAGACTCACTGTTCAGAAGCTGATTCTGAACTACTGTTTAGAAGCTGCTTCTGAACTACTGCTCAGACTGCTTTTGATTTCTGATTTCAGAACCTCAGGGGGGCAAAAAAAGTTCGAAAACAGTAAGAAAAAGAAGTAAACCACTTCTGTTTTGGTGTTTTGTAAACTTTGAGATTTTTTGGGGTTTTTAAATGATGTTTTTAATGTAAAAATGAGTTTAAAGACTACTAAAAATGCAGAAAAATAATGCAGGACAGCAGGAACAGCAGAACAAAATGCAAACATAAATGCAAATAAGAGATGAGAATGTTCAGGATACTTACAAATTCATGGCCAAAGCTTTGGATGCAAGAAAATGAAAGGGGCTTTTGAGTGGTTGTGATTTTTGCAAAGATGGAAGTGATGAAGAATAAGAACAGCAACAACAATGATGTTTTGCTGTTATTCTTCACTCTTGGTATGATGTTTCTGGTGATTTAGTGGCTGTTTTGATTGTTTGATTGGTTTGTGTTGGTTTGTAAAGAAGGAAACAGAAAACAGAGCTTTCCTTTTCAAGGATTGTTGTGAATTCTTGCTGTTTCTTTTGGTTCTGTGTTTGCTCTAAAATTCCTCTGTTTTTTCTCCAAAATTTCTTAAAATTCCTGCCCTTAATCTCTGATTTTCGTGCCTCTTATATAGGCAAAATTGTGATCATTTGTAATCATGAAAATCCCTTGAAAGCTGGGCTGTTTTGTGTGCTATGACCAAGACTTTGGTTAGCATTTAATGCAAAAGGAAGGAAGTGACCTTGCCTTGTGATCTTAGTGAAGACTTTGGTTAATTCTGCACAACTAGGGGCTGAGTTCTGACAGAAGTTGCTGGAAAAATGGGAAAACAGGGTGCTATTTGCAACTTGTGGTGCTTTTGGGATTGATCTTTGAAGATTTGGGGAAGAAAAACAGGAAAGGAGGGGTGCTGCTTTGTGCAGAGGTTGGGAGAAACAAGGAAGAAAGGGTGCTGCACACAGGGGCAGCAGCAGAGAAAATGGAAAGGGAGAAGTGCTGGAACAGGGGCAGTAACTGCAGAAACAGAGGCAGCAGTTTTGCAGCTTACTTTGACTGGTTTTGATAAAGAAGAAGGGAAGAAAATGGCAAGGTGGATGCTGGAAACCAGGGTCAGTAGCAGGAAAAAATGGAAGGGAAGAAGTGCTGCCCTGGGCAGCAACTTGCTTCTGGTTCCTCCTGGCTTGGCACACGTTTTCTCCTTCCTCTTTTTTTTGAAATAAACATAATAATAATAAAAGTAATAATAATAATAATAATAATAATAATGATAATAATAATGATAATAATAATAATAAAATAAAAAAAGAAGATAAATAAATAATAATAAAACCTTTTTTTTTATTATTATTTATTATTTATTTAAAAGAGAAAATAAAAGTTGACTTTTTTTGGTGTTGACTTTTTTTTGAAGAAGAAAAAACTTGGACAAAATTAGGGTACAACACTTTCATTCAATATCAATCATGTAGTTCACAATTCACGATTAATCATCTCATTAGTTAATTCATCAATTAAATTCTCATACTCACAGTTATTAAGTTTACATACTTATACATACTCATCTTTCATGCATAGTATTCATATAACCAATCACCACATCAGTTTCAAACACCATTATTAATTCAAAACATTTTGGAAATTATTCATTTGATACACTAGTTCATTTAAAACAAATCATGTTCATTTTCAATTGCACATTTGACTAATTTCGTCTCAAAATGACCAATTATAATTATACCAATGCAAAACAATCAATACTCATCACTAAATGATCAAAACAACAATAAAACAACACAAAAGGAAAGTCCAGGGATGTCTGGAAACAACCCCAAAGGACCAAAATGCACGGAACAGCTGATGTTGTTCCTGTCAGGGTGGCTTAGCGAGCCCTCCTGGTCGATTAGCGAGCCCTGAAGCTCCAGCCCATAATTTCTGGGTTTGGCTTACGGGAAGCCACCCAAATCAAACCAAAAATCTCATTTTTGCTCTCATTCATCCCAAAATCGTTATACAAACAGTATCCATGATCAATACACTTTAAATGAACAATTGTTACACAACAAAGCATCAATTTAACATGGATTCTCATGGTTTTTCAATTAAATTCAAACATCGTCTCAAAATTCATTTTCACCAACAACTTAACAAACAAACATGTATAATAACAGCAAGAACATTCATCATGTTCCACATGACCATAATAACTTATTCTAATCATCTTAACATCAACTTATTCATTTTAACAACAACGTAATCATTTTCATCCAATTAAGCATTTTCACCAAAACACAACAACAACAACAACAACAACAACAACTTAAATCACAACTTATTCAACATAACTTCATGGATATTCTCAAACCAAACATATACCCATAAGCAAATTCAATTTAAACAGTCATAATCACCATCAATTATCATGCTAATCATCAAACCATCAAAATTCACCAAGTTATCAATTCAATACATCAAACCATGAATTTTGACATGAATAAAACATGAATTCACCAAGTTTTAACATACTTAAATCAACCATCAAAATAGAACACGAATTTCACATAATTAACAACAAACATCATGAAATTAAGCATAAGCTAAAACACCCAAAGTACCTAATTGCTTATTAAAACCCAATTGGTGAAAATAATCTTCCCCCTTACCTCAATTCTTCACAATAAGTGCTTCCTAGCTTGAATCTCTAACTTCTAGTGCTTTCCACTCTTCCTTCTCTCCAAATTTCTTCTTCTCTTCTATTCTCTCCCTCTTGCCTCTTCCCAAAGTTTTGTGAAATGTGGTTAACCTAATTCACCAACACTCACTACTACTCTTTATATAATATGGGTTAGAGTCACTCACACTAATGAGCTTAGTCACATCTAACTCTCACAATTATTTCTCTACACTTTTACTTCACTTAAACCTCCCATATTACTTATACACCACTATTCTCTAAAATTTAAATTTCTAGTTCTAACATAATTACAAAAATGCCACTCATGTTAAAATGACTAAAATACCCTTAATCACTTAAAAATACACTAACCCACCAATCACACATCAAATAAACAATTAACAAATATATCAAACAATTAACAATATTAAATAAATCTAATACTAAAAATCGGGCTGTTACAATATCCGGATCATGGTCTAGTTGCATCATTTGCATAAAGTTCGTATTTTATTTCCTTTTATTTGTATCGAGCTTTTGACTTTTATGTGGTGTCTTCTAAGGATCAATTTCTCGATAATATTAAACTTCATTCTTGGTGGTGGCTAAAGACACGTAAATCGGGTTTCGCTTTTGATTATCATTATTGGTGGTCTATGCCGTCTCTTTATATAGGTTACACCATTTTGTAATTGTGATTTCTGTCTTTACCGTGTTTGTTACTTTGACGTTGTACACAATTTCCCGTTAGACACATCTTGTGCTTAACTGGTTTGGTTTTTAATATATTTTGCATTTAGCTTCTTCAAAAAAAAATTAATTAGGGTTATATTTGAAAAAAATAATAAATTTACCTCATTTGTATGAAGGCTTATATTTAGGGACAAAACTTTTTTTAAAAGAGTGCTTATAATTAGAGACAGAGGGAGTAGTTGCGTGTAAGTAATGGTGAAGCTAGCAAATTTTTTATGAGGAGGCTAAATACAAATAAATAAAATTAAAAATATTTTTAAAACTAATATGTTAAATTTAACTCATAAAAAAAATTCACAACAATTTTACTTGTATAAAATGTAAATTAAAGCAAAATCATATAAATAAAAACTAATAATAGCTATTTAAAAAAAGTGAGTTCGACGACACTTTAAAGAGTCAAATTCATACATAGTTGAATTTGTATTTAATTGACTAGCAATATATATTTCAATATAAACAACTAATTTTCCATAAAAAAATATAAACAACTATGTTATTTGCACGAAACTTATTGTCTATGAACTCGAAATTTACCTTTAAGGTGAATAACTGTGGTATCCAGGGTTCGAACCCCGACCCCTGCATATATTATGCAATGTCCCTATCAATCGAGTTAAGTTCATAGGGACGCTTTGACAATTTTTATTACTAACAAAGATCTTGTAGTAGTTGCCTAAGACTTTGTTTGGGAGTTTGAAGGAGATGGAAAGAAAAGACTTTGGGGGTTGAGAAATATGAAGAAAAATTGAGAAATCTTTCACATTTTTTTAATGAGTATTTTTTAGAGAGTTTAGGAAATATGTCAAATCATTGATTGAATGTGTAATGAACTAACTTTTGAGAATGATTGAAGTTATTAAGGTGAGAAGAGATATGTTGTAATGTCTTGACGGTAAAGTTTAATTTGGACCACTAAAAATATGGGTCCAACTTGGACCCATTGAATAGAAGTCATTGATTTGTTATAAATAAAGTCCAACGGTTCAGATTAAGTGCAGGGAACCTGTCCTAAGTGGCTTTTTTTTTGCATGTCTACTGTACCTGTAATATTTTGCTGCAGTGAATTACTCTATCATGTCCTGTTTTTTTCTTGTTGCAAAGGTGGCAGTTGGATAGGATTTTTTGACCAGAAACTTAGCTTAAATTTACCTCGAATTTTTTTTTGAAATTTTAAATTACTTCAAATTTTGTTATTGTTGAAAAACTTATCTTATATTTACTTCAATTTTTTTTAATGAAAAACTTAAATTAGTTAATTTTTTAAGCGAAAAACTTATCTTAATTTTACTTGATTTTTTTTTGTTGAAAAACTTATATTAAATTTATTTCAATTTTGTTGGAATAATCTATTAGCTTTGAATTGCACTAGCATTAATAAATATCAAATCCACTTTTGAAGTATTGTGCCTTCTCTAAAAAAACTCCAATGTTGGTTCACTTTGCTTCAAAAATTCAATTTCATAGAACCCTCTTTTTACCTATTTAATTGGGATAATAGACATTTTGGTCCCCAAATTTAACGAGTAGCCTCAATAGTCCGTATCGAAACTTTAAAATAGTCTATGATTGTGCACTATATTAGTCAAAATAGTTTTTTACATTAAAACGATTCGTTAATATTGTTATATTAGTCCCTCAATATACTTACTTATTGTAATATCAGTTTATATAAGTATTTACTTACTGTCGTATCAGTCCTATATGAAAAGAGTTAATATTAGCATTGCCATAGTATTTTAATGTTGAAGACTATTTTAATTAACAAAGTGCACAATCAAGAACTATTTTAGAATTTTGATACATTCAGAGATCAAAATGACATTGTTGTTATATTAATTTATTGAACATATAACCCTCTTTTTACTTAAATATACAACCCTCGTTATTAAACATGATTTTATTTTTTTAGTATTACTTTAAAAAGATATGGGATGATACTATTGTGCTTTCTATGCACTGTGGAGGGTGTACTATTTAACCGGAAGAAACCTCTAGTACTAAGACCATTTACAATGGAAAATTCATTCAACACCCACTTTTTCAATTCCCAACACTCCACATATATCATTTTCTCTCTCTTCCACATAATAATTTAACACTCATTCAACAAATATTCTCTCCAATGGTTTTTCATTCAACACTCTACCCCACCACTTTTTATTTAATATTCTTATTTAATTTTATATTTTTGTTTTTATAATTACATAAAATTACAATTATCAATTAGAATTAAATTAAAATAATAAACACTTAACAATTTATTTTTTAGTGTTTTTGTAAAAACAAAATTTATTTAAATAATTTATTTTTATTTTCTTAACTTAAAATGCAATACAACAAACTAAGCACACAACACACAAGTAACTTAATTAGTACGATACAAATCATCTTCAATCACGAAACATTCCAAACTTTGCCCATATGTGCTTCACTAGATCTGCTTGCAATTCGTGATGAACATTTGGACCACTCAACTCGGATCTAACACGCACATGATTTGCAAAAGCGGGTAACACCTCGGTTGAGTATGGTTGCGGTGTACTAGATCCACTTTCCTCTGATTGCTCAAAATCGGTCCAACGTTGAGAATATGAATCTCGTTCATCCTCAACAATCATATTATGTAATATGATGCATGACCTCATGATGATACCCAAATCGGCTATGTCCCACAAGCGAGCTGGTTCACGGATGATTTTAAATCGAGCTTGAAGCACTCCAAATGCACGTTCGATGTCCTTCCGACATCCCTCCTGAACTTTTGCAAATAACTTATCGGGTTCACTTTGAGGAAGTTTAATCGATTTGACGAAAGTTGGATAAGAAGGGTAGATACCATCAGCTAGATAGTATGCCATGTTATAGGGACGTTGATTCACAAAGAATTTCACACTTGGAGCCTTTCCTTGTTCCACATCATCAAACACTGGTGACCGGTCTAGAACGTTTATATCGTTCAACGTTCCCGGACATCCAAAAAAGGCATGCCAAATCCATAGATCATGAGATGCAATTGCTTCAAGAATAAATGTGGTGGTTCCCTTATCCCCCCTAGTAAATTGACCTTCCCATGCTTTAGGACAATTTTTCCACTCCCAGTGCATGCAGTCAATACTCCCGATCATCCCTGGGAACCCCCGCATTTCACTTACATGTAGTATTCTTTGCAGATCATCTTGGGTTGGTGCTCTCAGGTACTCTTGCTCATACAATCGTATGATTCCTTTACAGAATCTACGTAAGCACTCCAATGTCGTAGTACCTCCTATTTTGATGTATTCATCGACCGCATCTGCTGCCACACCATATGCTAACATTCGCATTGTTGTGGTACATTTTGCTAAGGGTGATATACCTTCTTTATTGGCTGCATCAACTTGCTGGGTGAAGTAGTTATCACTACTTGAAAGGTCCCCAACGATTCGAAGGAAAACATGTTTTTGCATCTGGTACCGACGACGAAACATTGCATCGTCATATGTAGGCTCATTGGCAAAGTAGTCGCCAATTAGTCTTTGGTTTGTCGCTGCATGATCTCTATTGAGATATTTTCTACTACGAGGTGCTCTATCTTCCAATATTTTGTTTCGACGCTCTCTGAATCGGTTGGCGATATAAGTTTCTTCCATTTCACATTTTTTATTGTAGGCTGCGATATCAAAAGGATATTCTGATGGATCCATTAATAGTTTTTTGTGATATTGGAAGTAGATTGAATGAGATTTGGGATATTGGTACTTCAATGTATGTATCTATGAGTCCCTATATATAAGTACATTGAGTGGTGGACATTGACGGATTCGAAATAAGTTATTGTATAGAGTTAATTATCAGATAAGGATTAGATTCCAATTGGGTGGTACATATTCAAACACAATAACTCATACATTAAAGCCAAAAGTCACGGACAATTATTAAAGCAAACACTGCAAACTTGACACCATTGACAATTATTAAAGCAAACACTACAGACGACATCACTGACAATTATTAAAGCAAACACTACAGACTTGACATCACTGACAATTATTAAAGCAAACACTGGGGACTTGACACCACCGACAAGTTTGACCGAATACAGACAAATACTTGATTGAAATTAATTTCCAAACAGCTCTTGGCTCAACATCTCCAACAACTTTTGTTTCCGATCATCGAAATTCTCCTCGGAACTTAGTTTTAGATACATTTTCATTTTCTTAGCATTAGTCCTTTCTTTCATCAATTGGTTAGCCTCTTGTTGCACCAAGGCTATCTTGTCCAATCGTTCAAGCTCTTTCTCCTTAAATTGTTTGAATTCAGCCCACTCGTTATCCACCACCTCCAAGGCAGCTTCCTTACTTTTCTTTTTACCCATTTTTTTAGCTGACTCCCTACCCATTGGACGAGCAGTAGATCCTACAGAGTTTGACCCACATGCATCACTGTCGTGAGATCTCTTAGATCCACTACTTCCTGAGCCAATATTTCCTACTTGACTACCATAACGTGGTTGATCACGGAGAGCGTGTCATTCTGCCATTAAAGTAAATTGAATATTCTTCCCACTTGCGTATAATTCCTGCGCTTTTGCCAAAATATCATTCTCCAACCAACCGCTTCCTTGCAATCGCTTAGCGCTTTCATAAGCGTCAATCCATTTATTCAGTATATTGCTCATATAATTAAAACGGTTTCGGCATGCAACTCCATCGCGTGGAGGATCGAATGAACAATGCTCATTACAATACTCAGCAATTTTACCCCAATATGTTTCACCTTTCTGATTTCTCCCGAGAACACTGCTTGTTCCATATTTAATCCACCCACTAATTAGCACCAAATTTTGTTCAGTGTTCCATGCTGGTTGTTGGGCTTTCTTGCTCTTAGGAGTTGAATCCTCTGGATTTGGAGTGACTTCATTAGCACATGTCATGCCACCAAGAGTTATTTGTGTTGAAAATTCAGGAAATTCAGGTGCACCAACACTCGGAAAATTTTCATTCCCCATTGGCATATAACCATTAAACGGGGGTGTTTGAGATGGATATCCCATCATAGATCCATAATATGGATTAAAGTTTGGAACAGAGGATAAGTGGTTGAAATTTGGTGTAAAACCAAAATTAGGCATGTTTTGAGGACGTTGGTTGGAAAATTGATTTGGATGTTGATAATTGTTGGGATTTTGGTAGCTAAATGGGTAATTAGAAGAATTCTGGGTGTTGAAATTATTATTATTGGGATCCATTTCACTAAAAAGAAGTTTAAAACTTCAAAAGGAAAACTAATAGAAGGATAATAATAAGATTAAAATAGTGAAAAACTTGGTTTTTTTTTTCTGTGTCCAAATCAAATGAACCAATTCTCTATTTATAGAGCAAAAAAAATCATGAATTTTGGTAAAAAAAAAGATTAAAAAAATTAATTTGCAATGAAATAATTGAGTTCAAATTATTAAGATAATAAAAATCCAGCAGTCAATCAGATCACCACACGTGTCACCTTTTAATCCAAAAACCATCTTCTCTCTCTCACTCCCTGCGCCAGACGCGCCCTTGTCCGCGAGTGTGGCGCACACGCCTGTTTCAGCCATCCGCTCGCTGCCACGTGTCCTTCCGGCCAGGCTTCAACTGTGTTGATTTGCTTCAACTCCTCTTTCCTCCACATCACCATTCAACACCCTTAATCACACCATTGCACCACATCCACTTGTTGAAATTGCAATTCAACACCACCGTTGCATTCGGTCTAAGTAACTTTGATTGGTCTAGCATGAACCAAAACCTCTATTGGTCCAAGCTAAATGGCACCTGTCTTGACTTATTTCATTGAAGAATAAGTGATTACATAAAACTAACTAAACTGATATCTGTAAAAAAAAAAGGCTTAAATGCATGTTTGGTCCCTTACGTTTATTTTAGGTTTCAATTTGGTCCCATATGTTTTAAAAGTTTCACGTTGGTCCAAAACGTTAAAAACGTTGTAGTAAGTTCGTCCCTTCTGTTAGTGCAACGTTATAACTGGACACTTGGCAAACGGCGTGCATACGTGGCATACACCTAGGCGTCCATTTAATTAAAAAAATAAATATTAAAAGCCACTTAATTAATATTATCATTTAACATATTATCATTTAACATTTAAAAAAAAAAGGAAACTGAAACCTAAAAATATAAAATGGAATCGCAGAATTGGGATTGGGAGAAATCTGAAATTAGGGTTATAGCTTCTTCATCCCCAAATCCCCAAATTCGAACAGTGGGCAGTGGGAACTCATCAATGGCATCCAATTCGAACTCTGCAAGCAGTGTCTCCTTAAGGTCGTATCGACATCATCTCTGTTCTTCCAGATCGAACTCCAAAGATGTGAATGTGATTGGAAATCGTTGGGTTATGTTAACTCCCACCTGCAGATGCGAAAATTCAAATATGTGTGTTCTTCGGACTGCAAAAACAATAGAAAATTTTGGGAGAAAATTTTGGGGATGCAGGAATTATAAGGTATGTATAATTTATGTTTTAGAAATTTTCGAATTTCCCTTATAAGGTATGTCAAATTTCCCTTATAATTTCCCTTATCATGGTAATTATAATGCAGGGAATTCATGATGTTGGCTGTAATTTCTTCATTTGGTTTGATGAGGTTGATATTAATTGTGAGGTTGGAAAAGAGACAACATTGGAGGATTTGGACTCAAAGATTGTGGAAATTGAGTTACTACTTGATGATAAGGATGCAAAGCTGAAGGAAACTGAACTGAAACTCCATGAAAAGGACATTAAAATTGCTAGACAAAGGAAGAAGATTAACAAGATGAAGGAAGAAATGTTGGGTACTAAAAGAATTAGGAAAATGTCATGTGTAGGATGTTTTGTATGTGTTGGATTAATTGTAATGTTGATTGCAATGTTGATTGCAAACTGATTGTTGTATGCTAATTGCAACTTGATAATAGTGCTAATTTCAATCTTTGGATTTTAGTCATTTTGTATTGTGGTGATTAACAATGTAATATATGAATTGTAAGACATGAATTTCAATGTATTTGTGGTGATTTTAGTCATTTTAATTGTAAGATATGAATTTCAATGTAAGGATATGAATTGTAAAGGAATACCTATACAGGTAATAATAGGATGTTTTGTATGTGTTGGATTAATTGTAATGTTGATTGCAATGTTGATTGCAATGTTGATTGTAAACTGATTGTTGTATGCTAATTGCAAGTTGATAGTAGTGCTAATTTCAATCTTTGGATTTTAGTCATTTTGTATTGTGGTGATTAACAATGTAACATATGAATTGTAAGACATGAATTTCAATGTATTTGTGGTGATTTTAGTCATTCTAATTGTAAGTTATGAATTTCAATGTAAGGATATGAATTGTAAAGGAATACCTATACAGGTAATAAAAAATCTAAGGATTTAGTTCCTTTAAGAAGGTGCATAACAAAGAGGCATAACAAAATTCACTCTTGTTTACAAATAAACTCCACTCTTGTCAAACAGTATGCATTGCATTAAGCACTAAACACTTTGCATTAAGTGGCGAAAATTCAAACAGTATGCATTACAAAATCAGTTTGCATTAAGCACTTTGAAACCCAAAAGGTGCATAACAAAGAGGCATAACAAAATATGTTGGCATTAAACATGTCCAAACACAAAAGATGCATTACAGTATGCATTACAAAAGGTACATTACAAAATGCATAACAAAAGATGCTCTTCAAAATATAACCTAATCCAAAAAGCATAAAAACTTTAAACTTTCCATGGTGCTGCCTTTGGTGGTGCCTTTGTTGGTGCCTTTGGTGGGACCTTGGGTGCAACTCTTGGTGGTTTAAAAGGGATAGTTGGTGTTGCCTTTGGTGGAACTTGGTTTCCTTTCACACTTCTTTTGATTGGAGATCTCCTTAAGACAGCTGGTGTTTGAACAGTTGGTGGGTTATTTGGAGTCTCTGCTCTATTTCTCTTGATTGGAGACCTCCTTAATACAGGTGCTGGCTGAGGTAACAGATTTGGCCTCTTTCTCTTGTTAACAGATTTTGTAGTGATAGGTGGTGGTTGAGTAGCTGGTTGTGAAGGTGGTGGTTGAGTAGCTGGTTGTGCAGGTGGTGGTTGAGTTGGTTGTTGTGAAGGTGCTGGCTGAGGTAACAGATTTGGCCTCTTTCTCTTGTTAACAGATTTTGTAGTGATAGGTGGTGGTTGAGTAGCTGGTTGTGAAGGTGGTGGTTGAGTAGCTGGTTGTGAAGGTGGTGGTTGAGTTGGTTGTTGTGAAGGTGCTGGCTGAGGTAGTTGTGGAGGTAGTTTACAAGTAGCTTTGTTGTGCCCAGGTTGGTTACACCTCCTACATTTCTGTTTCAATCCCTTTTTATTCAACCCTCCATTTTCTTTGAGTAATTCACCTGCCTCTCTATTCCTTTTTTTCTTTGGCCTTCCAGGTTGTCTCCTAAGGGGTGGTGGCTGCAAGTCATTATATCCAGTCACTGCCCACACAGACTGACCATTTGCAGGGTAAATAATATGCCTGTAGCAGTTCTGATATGTTTCCTTCATGTAGTAGTCTGGTACATAATCTTCAACCTTGACACCCTTCTTTTGCATACTTGTAATTGCATGAATGCATGGGAGACCAGTCAACATCCATTTTCTACAACTGCATTCTCTTGTTTGTAAATTGACTACAAATTTATCACCTATCATTGTAAGGTGTCTTACTTCATAGTGCCATTCACTACAAGGCCTACAGAATTTAAATTGCAGTCAATCAGATATCACAGTCAATCAGAATTTAAATTGCATATATCACAGTCAATCAGAATTTAAATTGCATATATCACAGTCAATCAGAATTTAAATTGCATATATCACAGTCAATCAGAATTTTTAAATTGCATAAAGTAGTTATTACATTACCTTGCTAACCAGTGATTTGTAAATCCAGTTAATTTAGCTATCTTCTTTTTGATCTTAGGCAATATGCTCCCTTCATACAATGCAATCTTTTCCCTATTTTTAAGCCACCTCTCCATTAGATAAACCCTTATATCTTCCATCAGACTCACTATTGGTTTTTTTTTTGGGACAACAATGACAGAATTAAAGGCTTCAGACATGTTATTTAATAGTGTGTCACATTTGGGACCTGGTTTGAACCATGACCTGCTCCAGTGTCTAGGCGGTATTTTTATAAGATATTTGTATGCTTCCAGATTGACCTTCTTAATCTCCTTCATTTCCCTTTCCCAAGCCTGTGGATATGAAGCCTTAGCAGCCTTCCACATCATCAGTTTCAATTTTTTTCCAGGAAATTGTTTCTTAAAGTTGTTATACAAATGCGTTACGCAAAATCTTTGATCTACCCCTGGTAATAGTTCATCAATTGCTGGTAACAATCCCTGTTAAACATAACAAGAATTCATAAATTTTTAATAACCAAGAATTCAAAAAATATTAAATAACTAAGTGAAATGTTTAATTAGCTAACAATTATGAAAAGAAAATATCACCTTCTGTTGGTCACTTATGAACGTGTAAGTGCTACAACAAGCTGGACCACCTAGATCATTAATCAACAGCTTCAGAAACCATGTCCATGATTCTTTTGTTTCTCCCTCAACAACTGCAAATGCTATTGGGAGCATTTGATCATTTGGATCTCTCCCAACGGCTGCTAATATTTGTCCACCATAATACCCCTTTAAGAAGCACCCATCCAAACCAATTATAGGCCTACATGTAAGGAAACTTTCTTTGCAAGCTTTATAGCAGACATACATTCTTTGGAAGTATGGACAAAGAGGCCTACCAGGTGTTTGCAAATCTTCTTCAGTAGGTGTAAACTCAGTAGTAGAAATTTTCACAGTTGACTCTGGATTTGACCTTAATAACTCATTAGCGTAGTCATATAATCTGGTATATTGT
The DNA here is from genome assembly GCA_018208015.1 of Medicago ruthenica. Lineage (NCBI taxonomy): Eukaryota > Viridiplantae > Streptophyta > Magnoliopsida > Fabales > Fabaceae > Medicago > Medicago ruthenica. Next base: position 871,961 of record CM031377.1, on the reverse strand, counting down.
TCTCTAAATGAACCATCTACTAAGTCTTTTGCTTTTTCCCTTGCTCTATAAGCCATGCACTTTGTTATACCTGCATTCCATTTCATTTGTGCTTTATCTTGTATATCACCAACCCTGATGTCTGGATTTTCCCTCAAAGTTGAATGCAGTTTACCACTCAACCATCTTGAACTTAGCAAGTTTATCTTGAATTCCCTACCACAAGTATGATCATCACTTACCTTCCTTAACTGCTATGTCTCTTCACTTGGTATCTTACCACAATATGCCTCCCAATCACAAGACTCACCAAGACATTTAACCCTCATCCTACGCTTATCATTTTTAACAAACTTGAGGTTCTTACCTGAGTGCACAGCATATGTTATCATTGCATCTCTAAATGCTTCTTTTGTCACAAAATAAGTACCAACTTCCCATTTATAATCAACCAATTTTTTTGGCATTTCAAAAGTAGGAAACTTGGCCCTTGACATAATATCATCCTCTTCAGAGCTGCCACCACCGCTCTCCAGAATCTCAGTATTATACCCATCATCACTCAACCCTCTATTCTCCTTAACCTGTCTTACTTTCCTTTCAATTGCTTTTCCATCATACAAAGAGTAATCAGAGGACTCATCACTATGGTTCTCATGCATTGGGACTTTACCAAGATCCTTCTTCCTAGGTCTACCTTTCTTTTTCTTGGGTTTGATTCTCTTTCCTTGCACAGTACTTGTTGAGTTTTGTACCCTAAATCCAGGTATTGCAGCTGCCAGGGCCAGGGGTGGTTCTTGTGCAACATTATCATTTCCAAATCCATCATCATCATCACCACTTACTTCTTCAGAGTCCTCAAACCTTATATCCCTAGCACTATCCTGACTACAATTGTCATCATTCCCTGCCCAGTTACCTACACCAAATATTTCACTGTGTACATCATTATCTTCAATAGGGATATTTATCTCACCAATCACCTCATTGTCTACAACTTCTTCTTGAAACTTACCAGGCCCTATAACATAACCAGGTCCATTATCAACATATACATGAACTATTCCATGTACTTTGGCAATCTCACTCATTTCAGTTGTCCCTATATCATCATTTAATCTCTTAAGGCCAAATCCTAACTCTTCTTCAGGGTCATTATACCACATGTCAATGATATCAGCCTTTTTGACACCTTTCTCTTCTAAAATTCCTATGACCTCCCAGTAAGACCATCTTTCAGGGTCACATTCCCAAGTAGATTCTGTTCCCGCATATTCCAATTTTTCCTTATTACTAAAATAGCCCCCATAATGAAAGACACATTCAAAATATTCTTCCATGTATCAAACAAACCTATATCAGACAAAACAACATGAAGGGACAACAAACATACAACCTATAATAAACAACATCTGACATGAAGGGACCACACACATACAACCTATAATAAACAACATCTAACATGAAGGGACCACAAACATACAACACATGAACCACAAACACTAATTTAATCAAACCCATAATAAATAAACATTTGAGTCATAGCTTTTGGGTCCACTGCACTAGTTTTCAGCTTTAAGGTCCACAACAATTAAACAAACAAAAACTAACCAGCTCAAACATCTTAAACTAATCACCAACAGAAACAATATAAGGATAGAACAATAGAACAAAATCCAACAGAATGGCTTATAAGGTTAGCATTTTAACACAATAATGTTGTTCAGACAGCAAAAACAATAACCTAACATACATCAGCTATACCATCAGCCATAAAACAGGCCGCAACACCCAACATAAAAACAGATCAATGTAACTCGTCATCTCAACCCTTACATACCTGACTTCGCCGTCACGAGAACTCGGTGTCGCAACCTTCTGAGAACTCGTCGTTGAACACGTCTTGGACACTTGCCGTCGCACACTTTTGATTACTCGATCGCCGTCACACGCTTCTGCTAACTCGCCGTCGCACGCAGGTCGTCTTCCCCGATCAATGGTTCATTATCTCCATCGTAACCCTAATCCCTTTTGATTTCTCCCAATCCCAATTATGCGGTTTCAGTTTCCTTTTTTTTTAAATGTTAAATGATAATATGTTAAATGATAATATTAATTAAGTGGCTTTTAATATTTATTTTTTTAATTAAATGGACGCCTAGGTGTATGCCACGTATGCACGCCGTTTGCCAAGTGTCCAGTTATAACGTTGCACTAACAGAAGGGACGAACTTACTAAAACGTTTTTAATGTTTTGGACCAACGTGAAACTTTTAAAACATATGGGACCAAATTGAAACCTAAAATAAACGTAAGGGACCAAACATGCATTTAAGCCAAAAAAAAACTAAACTATGATCTCTAATTATTGAATATGATAGAATATTCTTTTTTAATTTTGAGATTGTTTGGGTTTTTATTTTTGATAAAATAAATTAAAAGTATTTTTTTTGTTGATGTGGAAGTTCAACGTTGTAGTCAACGACCACATCATCATTGTTTACCAGGGTTGGATGAAAAAAAGACAACGATGCAAAAACCTCACTGTTTAACATCATTATTTAATTCCTTAAAAAAAAACATCATTATTTAATAGAATATTCTTATCTAGTTTTTCATCATTTGTGACATAATCTTCCAAATACGTTGGTGTTCTTCCCTGCTTTCATTAGCTTCACTTTCTTTACTTCCACCGCCACTTTGATCGATCAAGTCCAGCGGCGGATCTTGACTAAAAATGTTGGGGGTGCCAAATATTTGTATCATATATATATATATATATAATTTGTTTCATAGAATAAACATAAATGTTTATATGGTGCAACGGTTCGCAAGACTTAATACTATCTTAAGAGCAATGGTTCAAGTCCTGCTAGGACATTTTTTGTCAATAAAAATAAAAACATACGCAGAAAAAGGAGATAGAGTGAATTGAACCCACGACCACTTGTTGCAAAACACCTTCACTTTCCACTGCGACACTTGCGAACTGCCTTAAAATTTATGCCTAATATTGTATTTATACTAAATCTGGGGGGAGCCATGGCTACCATGTTCTCTTGAGCAGATCCGCCACTGATCAAGTCCACCTTTTGTTTATTAGTTTGATGAAGTTTAAGATGCTAAATTCTCAGCTCTAATTTGTAGCATATGAAAACAGCAAATACTAAGCTTTGGAACCATGTATCAGAAACAAGTACTCAAGTCAAGTGTGTGAAAGAGCAATTCAACTGTTATGAACAACTTTTTGGTTGTTCATAAATGAGAGATATAATATTCTAAAAGAGACTAATAACTATAACTAACTACTCTAAACATTAACTTCATTCATTTTGCTTGATAATCATTATAATCACCAATTATTTATTTATAGCCTAACAACTTAAACAATGAGTCATATTTCTCTAGATCCTTCTAGAACATGATGACTCATCACTAAAATATCAAGTGCCACTAACTCATTGTAGTCCTTAGCTACTTGGGCCTAATCTATTTTCTTGTGCATATCTTTATTCATTACATCGACTGATAGATGATTGGAAAGCTGCGCAAAGTAATAATTCACGTGCAGCAGCACCTGCAGTTTTAAACAGCACACAAACTTCGCAGAAGCCATCCCCGCGTAGATACAAATGCAATATCGATGTCTCTTTCTCTTCTCAGTTAAACTATGGAGAGTGATATTTGTAATAGAGACGAGCATGATCATTTTGTGTTTAACAAAATAGAATGGAGCCATCACAATAGATACAAATGTAATACTGATGCCTCTTTCTGTTCTCAGTTAAACTTTGTGGAGATTGATATTTGTAGTAGAGACGAGAATGGTCATTTTGCATTTGTCAAATTAGAATGTTAGAGAAATGCTATTTGTAGTGTCGCGTCGAATTTCGGATGTCAAGCTATTGGGAAGCTTTGAATCACTAAATGTTAAACCACGACTGAACTTTTAATTTTCCGGGGAAAAAAGGAAAAAAGTTCGAAATTACCTTGGAAAAAAGATTTTAGGTTCGAAAGTCGATTATGCGAGGGGAAGGTATTAGCACCCCTCACATCCGTTGTACTCAACGGGAACCTCTTAGTCGGCTTAGGCTTAAAATGTTTCGATGTTTTACTTGCGTGTTTAAACATATATAAAAGAAAATATAAAAACATAATGCGAGATAAAGAAAGAGATAAAAACGAACGAAAGGGAAAAAAGAAGGTTTTTTATTAATGGGCTTGACAAGATGTCGATCTTGCTCCTACGTATCTCCCGGTAGTCGGAGAATTCAAAGCGTACGTAGTTCTTTGGTAGAAAAAGTTTGTATGTTGGTTCGTTTTAGTTAAAAAAGATTTGATCGCGTCCGAGCGAAAAAGTTTGAAAAAGAGAAAGTAATGAAAGTAAATGTCAACTGTTCGGGTTGTTGCCGAACTGGCCATTGACGACAATGCATAAAAGTAAATGATTTGATAAAAGGATTTGCACTCGGACTTGAACAAAGGTTTTAAAACGCACGAAGGCGTACAAAGCTTTAAATGGTGAAAGATGGACGCTAAGGTGATAAACTCGCGCGAGGCGTAAATGTTTTGAAAATAAAAAGACAAACGCACAGGGGCGTAAAAAGCTTGAAAGTAAACGACAAACGCGCGGAGGCGATAAATTCGCGCAAGGCGTAAACGTTTGAAAAATAAACGCGCAAGGGCGCGAAAGGTTTGGATTGACCACGAGGGCCAAGAAAAGGGTAAAAATGGCCACAAGGGGGCCAAGGGAGGGTTGAGCGTGCTAGACGCGTCAAGGGTGGAATGACGGTTGCCCGAGCGACGAGACATACGTCACGCATTCGTGCAACCGAGGTTTGGGGAGACATACGTCAAGCCATTCCCGTTTCATTCAAGTTTGGTTTTGTCGGGACTCTAAGGAATCTCAAAGGGAACCAAAACATTTTAAAAGGAAACTTAAAGAAAAGAAAAGAAAACACGAACAAATTTGTTGTTCGAGTTTATTAAAAATCATGAACATTACTTGTTGCTTAAGTTATTGAAACTCAAGAACGAGTATAGTTCAAGTTTGAATGATAAACACAATCATAAGACATGCACAAAATTGGAAAGTTCATAAGTTCGGCTCATTTTAAGTTTGGTTTAAAAAGGATGAACAAGTTCGGCTTAGGTTCGCGTTTGGATTGAAAATCATGAACAACATGGTTGTTCAAGTTTGTTTTGAAAATAGACGAACTTAGCTTGTTGCTCAAACTTGGTTTTTGAAAATTGAAGAACATAACTTGTTTCACAAGTTACTCAAAATTTATCTCACGAACTTGTGAAATTTTCAAAGTTGTGCATGATTATGAATTGGGTTTGGACAAAAAAGGTTTCAACCCTCTTTAGGTTCTGAATCAAGGGCTGGAACCCCAAAAATTTGACATTTGAATGCCTGATTCATGTTCTGAGTTTCACATACTTCGCAGAGCAACCAGAACTTGGCTCTGCGAAGTCAGGTTCTGATATGTTCGCAGTGCGAGCAATACTTTGCTCTGCGAAGTATGCGAAATTTTGAACTCAGAAGCTGTTTCTGAACAAAAGTTCAGAAACTGCTTCTAAGCAAGCTTCAGAACCTAAAGGGGGTTAAAAAGCTTGGCAAAATGGAAGAAAATGGGGTGTAAAAACTCAGTTTTAAAGCTTGGCCCCTTTGAGGTCCCTTTTGAGTTTCAAAAGGGGGTTTTGTGCACAAAGCAAAATTGAACAAAGCAAATGATGAAAACAGCAAACACAATGCAAAATAAAGATTAAAGGAGACTTATAGAACTCCTAGCAGTGCTTGAGCAAAAGATTGGAAGTGGTTTGCTTGCTTGGTTAGAGGTTAAGAACAATGTTCTAATTGGTTTTTGCTTTGTGTGTGAACTGACTTGGTGCTGCAATGTGGGGGATTTTGGTATGAATTTCGTGTGTGTAAGGCTGTTTGATTGTGTGTACAACTGGCTCCTTCAATGTGTATCAATCTCTTTTTCTTTATGCCTTGCCATTCCTTTTATAGGCAAAAAAATGCAATCTTTGCAATGATGAACCATATCCTAGAACACTAGCTGATTTGGGCTAAATAAAGGCTAGAACACTTTGCATTTAATGCTAATGGATAAAAGTTGCTTTGCCTTGTGCCAAGGGGCAAGATCTTGACTGATCTCAGCCACAAATGCCACTAATTCTAGAAGGTAATGATGAGAAAAACTGCAAAACAGGGCAGCTGCAAAAGGGGTGATTCTTGGGATCAATCCTTGCAATCTTGGAAGGTCAAGCAATGAAAACGTGTACTGCCATGTACAGGGAGATTGGGGGAAGCAAAATGAGCATGTGGGCTGGTGTGTGGGAGGAGAAATCTAGCTCAAAACAGGGCAGCACAAACAGCTTTTTGCAAGTAAAAACCACTTGTGTTTGGCTGGTTTTGGCAGAGAAAAAGGGAAGGAAAGGGATCAAGTAGCTGGCTGGCAAGCTCAGGTTGGATGATGGGTCAATTTGGAGGGACAAGAGCTGACCAAGGGCAGCTAATTTGTTTGAGCACATGATAGGTTGGAAGAAAATCCTTCTTTCCTTTTACCTTTAATGTCACACATTAATTCTTGCCTTGCTGCACCAAATCAGTCACAAAATAGCAATAATAATAGTAATAATACTAATAATAACAATTGCAATTGAAAATAAAAAGGATAAATCAATAAATAAAAATCTGCAGAAAAATTCGCAGAGGTCGCAGTGCGAAGGTGATTTCGCACTGCGAACTCCCCTTTTTTTTGATTTTTTTGTATTTTAAAATAAAAGGTGAATAATAAATAATAATGAAAATGGTAATAATAAAAATGTAAATAAAATGAAATGCAATGAGAATGAAAAGGGTGATAATAATAAAAAGGATGAAAAAACTTAATATTATTAATTAGTAAAACCTTAATAATAATAATAGATAATAATGATATTATTTAATAAAAAATAGAATAATATTAATACTAATAATATTAATGATAATAATAGTAATAGTAAGGCTAGTAATGATAAAATGCAAATAAAATACTATGACAAGAATGAAATGATAAAAAGTAATAATAAGTAATGAAATGATAAAAGATAAAACAAAATAAAACATAAGTCAAAAAATGGGGTATGACATGTAGTATTAGGACATGTATCCAACATAAATGAAATGCTATAAGCATTTTTAGTAAAGAAAAACAGCAATCATAAATGTTGTTACCAATATTGGAATCATATTTACTATGTCTAGATAAAATCAATGATTGTCGTGCACAGATATCAGAATCCAAACATAAAAATCACAGCACCACATTCTTTGATACCTTCTTTTCAGCATAAGATAAAATGAATTCTTATGAGAACTCCAATTTTTTGTGACATATATGAGGACTCCATTTATAAAGAATGAGTCGATATTATTCAGCAGAGAACCAACATGAGAATTCATTCAATACTAAACACGTAAATCAAAAAATATGTTACAACATTTGTTCTCATATTTAGAAGTTATCTTAGTTTCCTTAGTGGCAAGGCACGTCCAAAGAGCTCTTCTACTTCCTCAGCTTCCAATTTAAGACTGTTCAGTATCTCCATTTCTTCTTTAGATAACCCTCTCAAGAAATTTTCCTCATCTTCTTGAAACACTTTAAACCCTTCTGCCAGCCTTTGTAACAAGGTCATTTCTGTTTTACCAACCTTCTCCACCTCCTTCTCCACCTCCTCTTCTAACTCTTCAACTTCCCTCACAATGGTTTTCTCTCCTTCCTCTACCTTTTTCTCCAGCCTTTCCACAATGGAAGGCTCTGGTCCACATGTGTTATCTGTTCTGATGAACTTGCTAAAGTCTCTTCCTACACTCTTCGCCGCTTTATCAAGTTCAGGAATAATAGATTCAGGTAAAACTGCATTTCTTGTGTACACAACGGCACCACCATAGCCATCCCATGCATCGTTTCTGCCTCGGTAGTATATAAATATATAGTCATCTGGTTTATTCTCGATTTTGGAAGACACAACATACCTGCAGATCACTGATATTGTAAATCCTCTACTGTGGCCAAAGACCGAATTCAACAAATTAGACGACACCTTTCAGGTTTATCTAAAAGGGTTGGCCTAAAGGTAACAGAAAACCAAGAATTCAATTCTCATACATTGGCAAGCTGAAAATGTGTAATCAAGAAGCTAGAGAACATTTCAAGGTATACATATGGGCTTGTTTGGATTAAGACTTATTTGAGTTTATTTACTGATTTAAGCATTTGTGAGACTGTTTGGGAGAGCTTATAGAAACAACTTATGCCATGTCCATACGCTGTTTTCAGCTTATTTCCATAAGCTCTCCCGAATAGCCTGTGAAAACAAATTATAGCTTATATTAAAACAATTTGACTTTATTTTATCTTTTATTATAGAAATACGTTATACATAAACGATTACGCCTTAAGTGCTTAAAAGATGCTGAGAAAAGCATGTTGTCAATTGTCATGTCCTTTTTTTTTCTTAAGTTGGAAATGACATGTACTTGCTTCAAGCAATAGAGTTCCATTTTAAATAGCAAAATGTTAGTACATATGCTACATGGGGATATATCATATAATTGCCATTATACCTATACATGTTTAGGTTAGTAAAAAATGAAAAAGAGAGCTTCTGATCAAGGAATTACCAGTCATCTTGATAGTTAAGGTACTCATTATCATGATTATAGAGGATTCCTGGATTTGAAGGATCTTGAACAAATTTCTGCACAGCCGACCTTGTAAGAAATCCACCATCTGGAGTTGGTATCCTCCATGTTATATTACCAACAAGTTTATTTGATTCTATGTGAAATTCATGTAACTGGCAGTCAAAGGCATCAAATGTAGGATTTAAGCCACTAGTGATGAACCACTTGCCACTAAAATCTGCAATATTAAAGCTCTTCACAAGGACATCCGGGTTCGGAACAGGAAATTCTCCCACATCAGATTTCTTAGGTACACATTTCTTCCTCGATACAGCGCACTCATTGAATTCATCAACCACTTTGTTTTCAAACACATCCCCACATTTAATCTATAAAATTACGATAAAAAAAGAAGATTTCATGAGCAAAGAGTTCAGGTTCTTTTGGTAATTGGTGTACAATGAAATATGAATGGTAAAGGCATGAAGTTGATGTAAAGTAGAGGACTAACTTGGCATTCAGTCTCATCCGGTCTATTGTTGCAAGTTTGGAGACAAGCAATGTTGGCAGCACATGATGGGTTTGCAAGACACCTAGCCAATTCTATCCTGCAAACATAAAAGTGGAAGGCCTATTATATTACTTTCTGTTATTATGGTTTTGAGGTGATGTATTAGTATGTGTTTGGTTCTGAGGTGACAAAAATTAATTCTGCAGCGACTAAAAGTAGTTGAATGTAAATCTTATTTGTGTGTGTTTGGTTCGTAGAGGCGTAGAATTGATTTTGATACGTTTGAAGCTTCTCAAGTAAAATTGATTTAACCTAACCTCTAGAGTTAATTCTAATTTGAAGGTAGAATTTGGAGGCTTTGCTAAAAAACAATTGTAGTGACAAATGCTCAAATTCTAACTTCAAGTTAGAATCAATTCTAGAGGCTACATCAATTTTATTCGAGAACATCCAAACAAATTAAAATCAATTTTACACCTCTGAGATCAATCTTGCCTCCTCCAAAGGTGGAATCGAACATACACTTATTACACCATCTCGGATGCATGTTCTTGTGAGTATGAACTCGTTCTTACACATTGTACAATTGGATGCCGTTGACTTAGAGAGGCCACATGTAAGAATCATTTCTCCATAAGAAAAGATTCTAACAAATCAATATTTTTGGTAACACTAGTGGAGTTAAAGTTGGAAATCATTGAAAGTGAGTTTAGAATCTAAGTTGGGTTCTACCATTGAAACAAAATTTAATAGTGTTTCTTAAATCAAACGTTGCAAATTTGCAATCATGGTCCACTAAAAGAGAATTAAGAACTCAAATTGAGTTAGCATATGTTTGGTTCCACGTATGTAGCAGTCAAAATTGATTCTGGAGGTGTAAAATTGATTTTGACATGTTTGGTTGCTTTCGAGTAAAATTGATTTTGCCTCCATAATTGATTCTAACTTCAAGCTAAAATTTGTAGCTTTTGAACCTAAACATGATTTTTACATTGAAATTTACTGTATGTTTTGTTCTGCGTTGACAAAAATTGATTGTGAGTGAATTGAATTTGTATAATTGATTCAGACTAAAAAATGAGTTGAAGGTAAAATGATTATGTTTGGGTGCATTCATGTAAAAGTGAATTGAACTATAAATTTATGTGTAAAAATCAATTCTAGAATCAAAAGCTACAAATTCTAACTTCAAATCGAATCAATTCTACTCGAAAGCAACCAAACCTCTGAGAATCAATTCCACACCCCCATAATCAATTTTGGCCCCTCTACAAGTGGAACCAAACAAAAACTCATTGTATCAAGATCAATTTTTATCACCGCACCCAAACATGCACTTATACCATTGGAGATGTTCTGAGACCGAGTTATATCTTAATTGGAGGAGTAGCTCAATGGCATAGGCCGGGATACCTAAGGAGTTATATGTAGGCGGTTTAGAGTTCAATCTCTGCTACTAACATTTCCTCCTAGCCTAAAAAACTAATAACCACTAACATTTGCCAATAAAAAAACTGGTATAGCAGCATACCTGCATTCCTTGAGCAAACAAGCACAAGTTTTGAGTGCATCAACAGCATCAGCTGATGGAACAATCATTAAAATGGAAACCAATATGGCAGCTACTTCCATTATGCGTGAATTTCTCCAATCTTGAAGAACAACAAGCATCCTATTCACCCCATTTTCTAATATCTGTAAAAATGAAAAATTGGATAAAAAGGTTAATTTTTGTTGTAAGAAGCAATTATACATTTTTCAATATGATAAATAGAAACAAGAGGAAATAAAAGTTACTTACTTACCCGTGGGATGTTTGAAGGAGTGGGAGAAGAATATGGTTTCCCTTTGTGGTGGTGTTGACATTGGCATACCAAACCGCGAGAATTACGATGATGTCTTAGGAAATGCAAGCGTGTATGTTGTTTTCTAGTGGTAGACAATACTTTGAACACTGCCACAGTACCAGGACAATATTGAAACCTTGTTGTTGTTGTTGTTCTATGAAACCTTCCATCACTTCTAAAGATAATATTTGAGTTTGCACCCAAAGTTGCCATTATATCTATATTCAAATGTGACCTGAAAATTAGAGAGACTGCAAATTGGAGCTGCAGTGGAATAATAATAATAATAATATGAAAAAAGAAAAAATAAAAAATAAAAAAGAGACGAGAAACGGCGTGGCATTAGTAAGAAGATGATGATGAGATAAGAATAAGAGTATGGTGTTTGTGTGTGTGGACTGCAAACACACTGCCACCACAATTGTACACGTCGACTCTTCCAACTATCTAGGGAGGGACTCTTTTTTTTTTTTTTTTCTTTTTTCTTTCTTTAATACAAACTAGACTGGACTCTATATTCAAAATTTCCAACAACTCCAATTTCTTCTTTCATGGCCCATTTCATTCCTACTAGCAATTTTCTTGTTGTAATTTTCTTTTTTGTGCAAGTTGCAATTATTTTATTAAATAGACAATGATGTGATAAGGACATGAAAATAAACTTTGTATTTTGTATCAAATGGAAAGAATGAATTACAACAATAATCACATTTGAGGCGTGTCGGCATTAATTAAATGTGAGTATTATTTAAAATAGAGATTCGAACACTAATTCATGATATTATGATAGTCTAATCTCTTCCACGATGTCAAACCCATTTGGTAGATAATAAAGTATTTAATGTAGAGTCATATTAACAAATGCTCTCTTAAAAAAACAAAAAATAGAAATTTACATTTGGAATGATAATTTTCGAACTTTCATAAAGGTGAATACACCACTTTTTAACACCAAATTTTTATATTTATTTCTTTAACAAGTGGTTAAAAAAAAATACTCATTGGCATTTTCCCTTAATATGTATGTAAATCAAAGTAGATGACGCAAAATTACAAGAAGATTTTGTCAAAAAAATATTACAAGAAGATAAACGCTCTAGAGCATATTTTTAACAATCATTGGTGGATGTTTTTTTCTGGTGCTGTTGTAACTTTCGTTCATGGATAACTCATTTGGCTATGATTGACGATGCATTTTGTTCATTTACTCTCAAAAGTATATGTAACAGTATATTATTTAAATCTGAGATAATACCTGGATCATAAAAAAAAAACCAAGCTATATAAAATAGGTTAGGATAATGTTTGATAAGCAAAATGTTATGGTGTATGTTTGATAGTATGATGGAGTGTCAATGTGGTTTTATAGAAACTAGCTTTTATAAAATTGCGGGCAACTCCCCGTAATTATGTCAAACTCACGGTGAAACCAAACTACACTGTATCCTTATTACATAGGATTATTATTGTGCCAATTGCAATGTTAATTGTACAACTAAGAAATTGTTTTTTCAATAAAACAAATCTTAAAGAGAGTGGCGAAAGAATAGGAATAAATATGTGAAGGTATTTTTCCTTTCAATTCTATTTGAGACAATGTTAGACACTAAATATAAGCATCTCACTTCTGTTCAAGACACTTTCAAAAACCAGATGTGAAACACTCTTTTGAGTCAGAGATTTGAATATTAATGCACGATGTGTGAGTCTAACCCTTTCTAGATTCAATTCTTAGTCGATTTATAAACTTTTTTTAAGGGAAATATGTAAAGTTTATACATTATAAAAAACTATATATCCTCTAAAAAAAACTATATATATGTAAATGTTTCAAGACTTTGGTGATAATTGCAAGGCATAAAATACAAGCTGTGATATGAGTAGCGTGTGTTGTAATTAGAATATCCATATTCTCGTCGATATTTACAAAGAAAAATGAGTCTATATCAACTCAATTCAACTTCTCTAATGGAAAAATTTTGGTCACCTTGCCATCATCAATTTCTACGTTGCGCTGCTTCTCTTTTCTTGTATATAACTATTATGCAAATCAAAGGCCATGGCTCGCCACCTTGTGTTTGCATTTCTCATTTTTGCTATTTTTATACACTCTCTATCTTCTGCACCCAACGACACACAAGGTCAACTCAATTTCCTTACTCTTATTTTTTTATTTATTTTTTATTACTATTTACTTAATCTTTGATATTATTATTATTAGTGTTATAATCTTACACAATAAATTATCATTGTGAATTTAATTTAATTTAATTATATATCACTGTAAAAATCATAATGTGTATGTGTCTGAGGTATCTGCAGCAGGTTTCCAAACATAAACTTAACTAGTAACAAAAAATATATGGTTAACTGTATTTTTAGCCTTTAAGAACATGTTATTCTATAGTTTAAATTCTTAATTAAATTTATACATTCTTAATCCTTGATTATAGAGTCTTAATGTTTTATTTAATTAGTGTGTAAATGTTTTATTTTTATATTTTATATGATTAAAATTAAATAGTTTGTCAAAAAAATGATTAAAATTAAATAATTTGAATAGAGATTAATTTTGTCAAAAGAAAAACTAATAAATTTATATATGTTCCTTTTGATTTAGCACTTGGTACTTGGAATAAGTTTTCAACTAAGTAATAATATTTTGACACAAATTGGATAATAAATTAGATGGTTAACGCGATTCAAATATGTGGTTAATGCAGATTAATGGATGATCAATGAATATAACAAGGTGCCGCAAATCATTAACTATCTCTTAACACAATTAACCACAATTTTTAAACTCATCAACATAATTTTAAGTGTATATTCGAACAAAAACCGTAGTTATTGAATATCATGTATAAGAGTAGTTCTAACTTGAGCACAACCCTAAATCAAATTTATTTGGGCACACAATCATAAATGAAAAAGAAATTAAAAGAGGAAAGAATTAAATGATGTGATTAAATCATTTCTCTTTTAATTTTTTACATTTATGTGTGTGCCCAAATAAATTTGATTTGGGGTTGTTCCCAAGTAAAAATTGCTCCATGCATAAATGTATATTTGAACACATAAAAGTATTGATGACGTGTAAAATCGTTGATAATTATATCTAATAGATGATTAATGAGTTGCTACATCTTATATATTCATTGACCGTTAATTTAACACATTTTATTTGAATCTTGATGTGTATGTGAAAATAACATAACTCTTTCCATTTGGTGCAGGTACATGTGTATTGGATTTCAATGCATACCAAAATGAATATACGCCATTTGGTGAATGTGGGGGTGCAAAAGAGGACATAACCAAATGGGGCAGTGGCAGTGATGGTTTCCCAACTACTCTCTGCTGCAGAAATGCTCTGACCATTTTGTCAGATGCAATGGCCTCACAAGTCCGTAACACAAAAGGACAAGTGTTCCTTTCTCAAGAACAGTGGCAAAGTTGCAACCAATCATTTCATCCACAACAAGGGATGTCACTGTCTTCATGTGGCTTTGATAACTTTTACTTTGGTAGCTCTCAATGCTCCAATTTATCTTTGCTAGCTGTTCAGGGCTCGCAAAAGTACACAGATGCATTGAACCAATGCAGCCACTTCGACCTTTCGTTTGATGAGTCGTGTGCGGATTGTACAAGTGCAATATTGAATCTGAGAGATAGTTTGTATGACGCAACGGGGCCGGACAACAATGATATTGAGAGAGCCATTTGTGGAGTAGCAGCTCTTGTTGCTGTTGCATTTGAACAACAAAATGATCCTTTCCTTGTTGACAAATTCTTGCGCTGCTTGCCACCTCCAGCAGTACATAACAAGAGTAAGATTATTATACCAATGTTATAAATCAAACTTAGGGGTGAGAGTCTATGAACTCTCGACACAAATAGGGACACCGGACACGACACTAACATGTCTCCACTGGTAATAATTTGAGAAAAACGAATAATTGAATATAATATATGTGTTAGTATCAGATCATGACACATGCCTGATACTACACACGCCTTCAATCGAATTTGTCGGTGCCATAGGTGAAAATAGACTTGGTTAAACTTTGCCAGACTAAACATGACTTACTTTGAAAATGTTAGGCTTCAATTTGTCCTATTACTCTGCCATAGGCTCATTTTTAAGGTTTGGTCTGACTTTTTGGTAAGTGTTCGTTTAACAGTCTATTTCACGATTTTTTTTGACAAAAAACATACCCCACTAAATGGTGTAGACTGTCGTAAATAAACTAACAATGAAATTGACATAATTTTGTTTTGTGAACCTAGAATCATCAACGAAGAAACTTGTGTTGGCAATGTTGGTGATGGCTATCTTGGCATTATTGATTATTGCTTTTCTGGTAAAATGTGTATCAAAGAAGAAGCCTGTTAAGAAGAACGTCCAGTTGAAACAGATAGCTACTTGGTCGGGACTGTACTGGTTCACAAAAACTGAAATTGAAAATGCCATGAATTTTGAAAATGAAAAGATAAACCTTGGACGCGGGAGTGCAGGTGAAGTGTTTAGAGGTGTTTTGCCAAGTGGTCAAGTTGTGGCCATCAAGCATTTGACAAAGAGTAACACCTCTAGTTCTGATTCTTTCACTCGAGAACTTGCTGGTCTTTCTAGACTTCGTCATCCAAACCTTGTTTGCTTGTTTGGCTGTTGCATGGAAGATGGCGAAAAATATCTTGTCTACGAGTTCTGTGCCAATGGAAATCTTGCTCAACATCTCTTGAGTAATGCTCTCTACGCTTCACTACCCTTGATCAATCATTCACTATATTCCAATGTTAATGTAAACGATGATTTTATTTATGTGTGTGTGACTATGTTTAGGAAGAGACAGCCATTTGACATGGGAAGCAAGAGTGAGGATTTTGAGAGAATGTTCATTTGCGCTTAAGTATCTCCATCATCATATAGAGGGTTGTGTTGTCCATAGAGATATCAAGGTAAGTGTGAAGTTAATCTGGATTGGATTCTGCTCTTAATTGGGAATGATTAGATAATGTTTCCTAAATGTCTTTTATTGATTTTATTGTTTAGCTTACGAACATTCTTTTGACTGAGAAATACGAAGCCAAACTGTCGGATTTTGGATTGTCAAGGATGATGGGGATGGAAGAGAGCAAGGTTTTTACTGATGTTAGAGGAACTATAGGTTACATGGATCCAGAGTACATGAGTAATGCCAAGCTAACATGTGCCAGTGATGTATATAGTTTTGGAATTGTTGCATTGCAAATTCTGTCAGGACAGAAAGTCATAGAATTGGATCTTGATGCTAGAGATCAGCTCACCAGAAAAGTACTACAATTCATTCATTTACATTACATTTAATCACATTCGATTATATTCTATTTAATTCAACTCAAGTATATATGCTACATTAATTTTTGTAGGCAAGAGATGTGAGTATGGGAAAACGTCCATTGTCGGATTTTGTAGACTCGCGACTAAAGGGACAAGTTGATAAGGAGGACTTTGGAGCTATTTTACAGATTGCAGTGCTTTGTGTTGCCAAATCAAGCACGGGACGCCCACCAATTGAGGTTGTGTTTGACGAATTGGACAAAGTCTATAGGGACATTGAGGCGCGCAAGGTATTACTACTAATAATAATAATTTGCACAAGCACATTAATTAGTGCTTATTGTAGTTTTGAGCCTACCAAGCTGACAGCAGTTTTCTGTTTATGTAGAAGGCAACCCCAACAACATCAACAACAACATCAACATCAACATCTAGCTCTACCTGAGTCCTTGGTGAAGTGGTCATATATGTGTGTATGAGTAACATTGAAGAAGTGGAACTGGAAATTGGAAGACGAATATGTACATTACAGTACATATAATATCATTTTTCGACATACAACTATCACAACTGTATTAAAAAAGTGTGACATGGTTCCCTTGTCTTTCGCTCGCTCGCAGATCTTAAGGTGTACCTAGAAAATGTGTTGGGCCCTATAAAAAACCATAGAACAGCAAAAGAAACAAATTTTTTTGCAGTCATTCAAATCTTCGATTCAGAAGCGTGTTATAGACTTGAAGCAATGGAAATTTGAATTGTAGCTACTGTCTTTGTTTTATTTAATTAATTATATATATAGCTGAGTTCAGATTTCACAATAATATTATGATATACAATTAGATTGAACTGAATAGTGAATAACCTGTTTGATTGTCCTAATGTATGGATCTCTACCCATCTCCTGGTACATGGGATATGCATATTCATAAGAAACTCTTGTATTTTCTTATAATAATATAAACTAGAGAGAATGACAGTAGAATGGAGAGGCAAGGCAGCTTTTTGCACGCAAAAAAGAACAACATCTACCAAAAAATGAAGATCAAGCCCATATTTATATTTATGATTCATGAAATTAGCCTCATAAATGCAGAAGAAACAGCAAAGAGTTAACAAAAAAATTCATTGGAGCTCGTTGCAGAAGAGTCCATATGGTTATTCACATCATTAAAATTACCTCCACAGTGAAATAATCCTTAAGATACACGTCTCATGCTACTTATTTCTTCAAATTTTTCCAGCAAGTTAGAGAAGTGAGCATGAGAAAATTACTTGAGCCAATGATCTTGCATTAGCCTTCTTCCTAGTGATGCTGCTAAACAAACTTATCATATTGGATAAAATAAACTGATATAATCTATCATAACTACTCAAACAAATTTCTAATGGCTTGTTGTTTATCTATCTAACTAGTTGAATTGCTAGAATAAAATAACTAATTGAGTTTCTGATCAATAGGACAATATGTAAGATTTGTTTCCTGTATGATAATTATATGTAATTGTGACAACAGTAATAAGAAATAACATTAGAATTGCCATAATAGTTTATATAATATAAACAAGGGTCACTGTTTTCAATAATTTCAACAATCCCCTATGGAAATTCACGGTTATCTTCACACTTGTTCTTGAACTAAAGGTAAATACATGAATTTAGCTGAAGTCTACTAAACAAAACAAAGTGTATATATATGTGTGGGTGGTCGAGTTTCAAGTTTTTATATTTTGAGGATATATATATGGGATGTTATACTTGTCTCGCTCAACCAAACTGATTGATGTATAAACAATACTTTGACAGAAATATACAAAGACGTGTCAAAGTGCGGCGTGCATATATGTATGCATGTTCAATTGCAAGCTATCGTGAATGAACACTTCCCTCATCTGATTTTCTGCTGCTGGAATGTTGGAAATGGTGAAAGCTTCCCTCCTCAGATGCCCCTATGCTCATGCGATCAAAATGTGATCCTTCCCCGCTATCACTGCTCACCAGGCCAAAGGAATATCCATTTCCATCATGTGATGGCCTACTGTCACTGCGCTTGAGAAGAACACCTCCATCATGTGACTCCTCATCGTTGCTGCTATGAGATGATCGACTTACAACTCTTGCAGAAGATTTTTTACTGCTTTTTTTGCTTAAATCCTTTGTTACCGGAGATTTCTTACTGCTCTTCTGGCTTAAATCTCTTGCAGCAGATTTTTTGCTGCTTTTCTGAGTTAAACTTCCATCCACATCATGCTTTCTCCTACTGCTTTTGTGATCATTTTCTGAATCTGAACTGGAGTTGTTTCTTCGGCCAGAAGAAACGGTCCCCTTCCTTGATTTGGTGTTGCTTTTGCGGCTTGACTTGGAGTAGAACTCCTTTGTTTCTTTAGCATCTTGTGGACTATAATCATGTTGGTTTTCATTATCATAATAATCACATTCAGTATCCGAGACATCATCATATTCTTGGTGTTTTTCACTAGCTGCTGTAATAGACTTATTATCCTCATGAACAGAACGCTCTTCATCGGAACTATGGCTGCCATTATCATTTTCGCTCTCACTTTCATCGGCAGTGGCAACACTCTTTTGGGAGGTACAATTGGGAGGTGGAAGAGGTGCAGGAACAACTTCTGGAGGAGGATAAGTGGAAAGAAAACTCAAAGCAGTTACAACATCACTCATCAAAGGACGCGCTGCTGATTCCTCTTGTAAGCACATGGCTGCAATTGCAACAACTTGATTCAAATCCTTTTCTGGATAATTGTTATTCAGATTTGGATCTGCCATATCTCCATATCTTTTAGGATCTCTAAATATTGGTTGTGCCTGCTCAGTAGTCACAAGTATAAAATTATCAAAACAGATACAAGAGAATCAAGGTTATTGCTTAAAATATTATTTTATATCATATTGGAGAAATTGCACTTAAGAAAGCTCCCAAAATATGCAAAACAATTTTTACACTTTTTATTCACTGATTAAGGGCAAATCATTTGGGAAACACAAGTTAGAATCCTGGCTGAATCAATAATTAGCAAGAGTTTATTTATCTTTCAGCTGAACTCTAGATTACCAAGGGCCATTTCCGTGGGAATCAGAGAGTTAAGACAAAAAAACCATAATCATCTCATATTTTACTTTGTTTTATATAGGCCAAATTATAATGTTGAAAAGAGATTGCTATAGTTTGTGTACCCATGAAACTAGATTTTGCTCGTCGTGCGATCTTGTGGTGTCAACGGCTCGTCTTCCAGTAATGAGCTCTAGCAAGACAACTCCAAAACTGTACACATCTGATTTCAAGGTGAGGTTACCTGTTCTTACATACTCAGGGGCACTATAACCATAAGTACCCATGACTCTTGTAGGCACAATGTTAGCCTTATCTTTACCAGCAAGTTTGGCAAGTCCGTAATCAGATAGTTTTGCATGAAGATCTTTATCAAGCAAAATGTTCGACGATTTCAAGTCCCTATATATAATTGAGGGATTTGCCTTGTCATGCAAGTACCACAATCCTTTTGCAGTACTAGATGCTATTTTCATTCTGCTATACCAATCTAATGGATCTTGATCAGGTCGTCGCTCTGCGCCAAAACCAAATAAATGTGCTCCAATATTTAGTTTTACTTAACTAAAATTGCATAAGATTATGTCTAGTAAACATTCATTTTGGTCCTTGAATGTGTCAAACGTCGTTACTGTAGTCTTTGAATGTATCAAAATTACAAAAACATATATGAATGTGTTTTTCGTTAGTTAGTTTGGTCATCAAATCTTGACAAGGGAGAAAATACAACTACTAACGTATTAACATTTGCCATTAAAAAAAATACCGAATATGTTTTATATTAGTCAGTTTAATCTATGTTTTTATAATTTCAATACAGTTAGGAGCAACAACGCCTCATACAATTAAGGACCAAAATGATGATTTACTGGACATTGTCATGCACATAGAAATACATGCATAACTAAAAAATTGAAGAATAAAGAAAGAAAGGGTGAGTACCAAGAAGACAACTTTCTAGAGAACCCCCCGACATGAATTCATAGACCAAAAGACGTTGATCACCATCAGCACAATAACCGGTGAGTTTGACAAGATTTTCATGGTTTAAGAGACTCAACATCAAAACCTCAACCAGAAATTCTTTACTTCCTTGAATCCCATTTCGGTCAAGTTGCTTCACTGCTACCACCTAGAGAGAAGAGAAAAAACACACATTCAAATACATGTAATAAAAGTGTAAAAACAATATTAAAAGAAGTATTTGTTTATGTACTAATTAAGAACTCAATTGATATTATTATATTATGACCTGTCCTGTTGCAGGAATTGTTCCTTTGTAAACTCTACCAAAACCACCTTCACCCATCAAACATTCTTGACGAAAATTCTTTGTTGCAATTGCTAACTCACGAAATGTGAAATTTTGTGCTTGAATATTTGATGTGTCAACTTGGTTTGGATCATCAGCTGGCTTTGGTTTCTTGATATCTGCATGTCACATTTGGAGAGACAAAGTCAATAGCAAAATCGCTTTATACAACTTGATTAAATCTCTCAAATGATATTTCCATTGATTATATGAAGAATATAAAATGCCAAATAACATAATCAACTTTTTTATTTATTTATAATTTTTTTGAAACATTGTGATAATTTAATTACCAGGTGTTCTGGTTATAAGGTTGTTATTTTCTTGAGGTGGTGCAACCCCATGTTCCCTCCTGCTATTGCTTTTCTTACTCTTTTGAGAGGTAAAACAAGGAAAACAATTCATTCTTCTTCTAAGGATCTAGAAAACGTTCAAAAAAGATTATTGGTGTGTTTATGTCGAAAAAAATATTTTCATTCAAGAACAATGAGAACAAAAAAAGTTGTATGAAAAAAAAATCTCTCTATACTCCTTGGTTAATATATAAAAAAGAAAAAGAGTGAAGGGAGGTTCCCTCAAAAGAGGTTGAAGGAACCCGCAATGCAAGAGAGGGAAGCAGAGGCTATAAAAATGGAAGGAGAATGATCAAGAACAAAAGGTGAAAGGAAGAGGAAGCCATGCATGTAATGATGATGGGAATGCAAAAAAAAATGTTGAGGTTGAATCGGAGAGAAAAGGGGGAGAATTTGGATGGACATTATTATGAGGTACGTGCATGTCCTTTTACATGCATGGATTCCGACATTTGTGGATTTCAGGCATATATGTTGTTGTTTTTTTGGGTTTAAATCTGTTGCATATAATAATGTTTTATCAGTATTTGTGTTCCATTCTAGGATGGATCCAACGTTTCCTTTGTTTTCTTTGGTTAATTACGGTTATATTTTGACTTATAGTACTTTTCTTTCAATAAATCAACTTTGGAGTAAGCGTCTTATAACTAACATCATCAATTTACATATATAATATAGTCTATAGATAAATTATACTTGTGGTTTCAGTTTGAGACAACTTAATACAAGTATACATGCAATGCGATGCAATTCAGTGGTTGACGATCAAATGGAGACAACGTGTACGTGGTACTGTGGTGGTTGGAAGCTTTGTCGTTTTTTTTAATATGTTCTTAGTCCATGCAATAATAGCCTTGATTTTATCTTATAATATTTTTTTTTGCATAGATTTAGATCATGTAAATTAAAAAAATGTTGTTTTTAGTCTATGACGTGTTGTACATGACCAAAGAAAAACATGTCATATGACTCAAAAAATCAATGTTAGAAAGTAAAAACAACCGGTTTTGAACTTGAAATGGTTGAATCCAAATAAAACAACTTAAAGTGACTAATCAAGACATAATCAAGCGAATTTGATAATCAAAATTTAAAGGTACAAATGATGTTGACAATGAACCGAACTCAATTGAATATAATTTGAGACTTGATTAGTCAATTAAATGAACCTAATTTGAATTTTATGAAAAATATGTAAAGCTGCGAATTATATTTTTTGTGCTAACTTGATAATTTGAATTTTATGAACTTGATTAGCTCAATTTGTTTCATAACAAAAAAATACTCAATTTGAAGGCACCGTCATCGTAATTATGTTCATTCATTCCTTCTTGAAAACTTGTTGTTCTCCACCATTTCACATATGGATTGAAACCAATGCAAACAATGTATCTAAAATTCATCAGATCAATCACATTAGATGAAGCTAGTAATTTGGGGTATTGTAGATGAGTTTGCTTCGATTGATGGGATTTCATATCAACTGCATTGAATTTCATAAAATGGTTTCAATGGATCACGTAGAAATCCCTTTAAATAAAAGATCACACCCTTTAGGTATGAATAAGGAGATAGTAGTGTAATTGAGAATTTGAGATCGGTGATAGCGGCAAGAAACATGAATCATCGTTGGTCATTCAAACTCTCGTGTGTGTTGACGGCCGATGGAAAAACAAGTATGCAATCCTGTGAGTCTAGTGAGAAAAGATCACGCTATTAATCTAACAAATAACTACGCATAGTTTGATTAAACAAAATAGACGGTTGAGATTTGTTCAATATATCCTGACTCTTTTGGTAATTCTAAATTCAAAAGTAAATTTTATCGGCACTACCCAAACAACATATATACATAAACAATCACTTTTACTTAAAAGTATGCAAACATGAATAATTTCACATTCAACTTACTTTTGATTAAAATTAATTCAAACAAAATTAATTTCGTCAAAATTAATTCTCTCCGCCATATAACCAAACATACAATCAAACAATTGGGAGGTTATGTTCTACTCTTAAAAATTGGGTCCTTATTAAAAAGAAGTACTAAAACTCAAAAGGAGCTATCTTTTTTATTAAAATTGTAAGTGATATAAAAAACTTGTAAATAACATCAATAACATAAAAAGGGTCATGTCTTAATCAATAACACCAAAATATCAATTTTCTAGTTACAAAAAAAGAGACATCCTTGTCCTCGTAAGTTTAGTTCAGTTTATAGAGGAACATTGCATTATATATTTAGGAGCTGATGTTTGAACATCAGACACCCCACTTATTCATCTTAAGAGATAAATTTCTAGTCATTATGTTGTTGAAACAAAATCTTTTTAATGAATGTTTTAATGATAACAAACCTTATGGAATAAACACTAAGTTTTATGAATGGTGATCTACTGATGTTTGCACTTAAGTCTTTTCATATAAGTAGACAAGAAAGAAGTCTCTTACAAGTGCATATATATACTCAGTGAAAGAATACCAAAATAGTAGTATCACAAGCTCAAAGAAGATATAGAAAAAAATATTGTTTGAATCAAAAGAGTGTTGATTGAAGATTCAATAAGAAGATGAATCTTATGAATAATTGACTCATCCTCGTCACCACATGGTTTTCAACAAGGCCTTAAAGATTCGAGGAATAAAGGGTTAATATTTGAAAGGTCCACAAGATTACTCTTTAAATAGTTTCTAAAAGAGTTTAAGGAAAAGACACAAAAGTTTCATTCAAGAGAATGATTGATTGTACCTTCATGATTACAAGCATGCTTAAACTAAAACATCTCAAACATACTCAATGGACAATAAACATTGTGTGGAATCACTGAGAGGACTTATGAGAAGAATTGCATCATGAACAAAATAATTCAAGGTTAATTGACCAAGAAGATATTGTCTTCTTATATAGAAGAAAACATTATCAACTTTGATGAAAAGAATGTTCTCATGATGAAGATAATTATTACACTCGAAATTATTCTCATTACTTCATCGAAATGATTAGAATCAACTCTGACGAGAAACCAATCCATGAATGAATTATTCATTAATTGGAGAATCACCAAGGAAGAAAATTCATGATCATATGGACGAAGATTCTATCATAAAAGACTTAGGATGATCCAAGAATCTTCCATCATTACTTAAGATATGATTTGGGAGAATAGAAATCAATCAAATGAATTTTGACTTTGAGAAAAGTTTCTCATGTTCTTACAAAGATTATTCTAGTCATACAAAGTGAAGAGAACATCATCATTTGATGTTTTAAAGATAACAAATATATTACAATTATTATCTTGTTATCTACTAACGTGTTTTGTGAGAATGTTTCAGTGAGAATGTTCTGACCTTGCAAAGCTAACAAAAAACATCTTCATCAAAACAACGAACAAAGAAAAGGACAAATATGGACTTTTGAGCAATATCAAAGTTCTCCATGATTAATATCAAACATAAATTTTATTCTCTTTGTCTCACCAAAAGAAGGATCAAAATCATAAAGATCAAGATTGCTTAAAATGGCATTAAAAAGCAAAGCAAATCAAGAGTTTATTTGCACATGGGTCCTGGAACTTTTTATGGAACAAAATCAGCAAAGACCTCATGCATTTTTTAGACCCATTAAAGAATGAATGGAAAAAGATCCATTAAAGAATGTGTCTCCAAGTTACTTCTTCAAAAAACATATGACATCACCAAAAGACATCATCTTATGACATCATGTAATGACATCAAGATTACATCAACACAAGTGGCCATCAAGTTTCTACAATCAAGAGAACAACTCATGACAACTTGCAAAAACGTGTTGCTTTGTGCCCAAGTTATGGCTGGAACAACAAGAACGATCTGGAGAACGTTCTCAGTGAACATTTTTCAAACTTGCTCTCCAAGCATCAAGTGGAGCGCATTTTCTCAATTTGAATTGAGCTTCAACAGCTCTTTTTTAGCTTGACCTCCAAAGTTTACATCTCCTATAAATAGAGGAATGCTATGAAGGTTTATGACAAGAGTTTTTACAACAAAGAATCATCTCTCAAGTGAAATCATCATTACTCTCAAAAACTCTTCACAAACAACAGACTCCAATTCTCTCACTATATCATTGGATCATAATCTTATAAGTTTGTTTAGTTAAATTATCAAACATGTGTTGAGTAACCACGATCCAAACAAAACCCATCATCATATAAAGTGTAATCTAGCTCTCAAGTCTATTTGGTTTAAATAGTTTGAGAAAGAATTGTTCCAACCTTTCTTGTGCAAAAACAAATAATTATATAAGTCTGCTGAGGTTGATAATACAGTTTGTAACAGACTGATCTGGTGTGATCAAGACCTTATAGTGTTAGTCAGAAGTTTCTGATAGCAGGATACTATAGTGGATAATCTCACACGAGGTGTATGGACTGAAAGTAGCCAGTTTTGGTGAACCAAAATAAATCTCATGTGTTATCTTCTCTCTCTCTCTCTCTCTCTCTCTCTCTATCTCCCTCTCTCTCTTTTACTATTTGTGTTTTTATATTACACGCACACAATCACAAACGTTTTTAATCACTCTCCATAACATTCTCTTGAACGTTCTGGTCATATTTTAATTGTTTGAAATATATCCAGAGTTCTCTAGTCCATAATTATTCATTGACTTTATTTCATAAATCACGATATAAACACTCTCTAGAATATTCTGGTCCCTGCAAGTAATCTTGTTTAAACTTCGTAACCAATTAAGTTTTATCAATCTAAAAAGAAAACTTAATCATTCTCTATAACATTCTGGTCCTACTATATCACATTATTTTATTGTTAACTAATCACTACCAAGAATTTTTCTTGAGTACTTAAACCTTGTTTAAAGTTTCAGGACAAATTTAAAAAAGCTCACAATTCAAACCCCCATTTGTTGTGACTATTTCTTCCACTTCATATGTTACTTCACAAAAGAAAAAAGACATTCTTCTTTTTTTTTTTGTAAATGTGATTCTTTTTTCTTTGTTGTCCTTGCTATTTTGCTCGCATGAGAGGAGAGAGGGTAGATGTGTGTTGGACCTGTAACATATTAATCTAAATTTTGCGTCCTCATACTTTTGAGGCCCTGTGCTAAGGTTTTGTTGCACTTGTACAAGATCGGCTCTGCTTATGACCATTTTACAATATCCAGGTGGAATTTGAACTCCATCCCATAGATTATGAAGTTAAATTATAATATTACAATATAGTTTTATAAATAAATACATAGCCTAAAGATTAAATTAATTTTTTTAACTTACTACTACCTCCGTTCCTTTTTAATTGTCACATTTTGACATTTTACACAAACCAAGACAAACTATAAATGTCACTACTTTTGATACAATAATTTATATTTTTAGTATAATAACCTTATTCATTTAATATATAATCTCATATATTTCTCTCTCCGTAATAAATAACTAAGGATAATATTGGTAAAACAATATTTAAAGTTGCATTGAACTTTGAAAGTGACAGTTAAAAAGGAACAAAAAATTTCTTCAAAAGTGACAATTAAAAAGGAACGGAGGGAGTATAACTTACTATTGAGACAAATGAAACAACATTTTTTTCCTTCTTCTTTTGAAACAAAAACAATAAACTGAAAGAGTGTGAGAGAGAGAGAGAGAGTAAAAACACATTGTGAGTTTGAGAGCGGTATCTCAAAAGTTGTCACAAAATGATTGTGCAAATATCATTTTTCTTGTAAAAAGAGATTCCTAAAACATAGGCGACATGGATAAGATAGGGATGGTTGCTCTTTTGTCTCTTTATTTGTTTTTTATCTTGAAAAACAACCTTCAAAGTTATCTACTGAAATCTTTACAAAAACAAGAAATGTGGTTCAAGAGTTATCTCCCGAACAATTTTCATATTTTTGGAGAGCCAAAAGAGCAACCATTTAAAATAGGAGGGATTGTATCTAAAATCATCAAGCTCTCAAAACTTCTACACCTAACTTTACCCGACAATCAATAACAAAATTATTTTTTAGATAAAAATATACCAGAGAAGAATAAAAAGGAATAACCATTCAAAATAAATAAAGTGAAGGTTCAATTTTGTCTTTCACATTTTTTTGCGGACCAATTTAATTTCTGACAAAAATAAAATATAAAATAGTTCATGACATTTTAATACTTGAACAAATTAGTCCACATGTTATAAGACAATTTCTAGATGCATCTTAAATTTTTATCTTTTTTTGGTATCAAGCATCTTAAATTTTTACAGTTACACCCGATTTCAATTAAAATTTAATTATATTGCCAAAATCGTCTTTGTTCATATAAACCGAGTTTGCAGGTTTACATAGAGTTCACGTAGACTGAGTTTAAGTATTTATTATTCGTAAATAAATAAACAAAAAGTCTTGTTAACGAGTGTTCTTGGGACACTCTTTAAGCATTCTTAATAAAGAAATTATTCTTTAAAAAAAAAGTAAAACTTTAATTTTTAATACAATAAATATACAAACTTTTATAAAATCTTACGACTTTGTGTGCTTAAAAAGTGTCCCGGACACTCGATAACATTTCGCATGAATAAATAAAAGTTGGTTTACATCTCTCGTGGAATTGCAGAACCGGAAGCTGAACAAAGAACAAGAAACAACAACAACAACAACAACAGTAGCAGAAAACGTTACTGTCAAACAAATACCAACGACAACAACAACAACAATTAGTAGTGTAAACTAAGGTACACTCTTTTTCTTTTTCGATGAAACTCTCTTCTTCCGCATCTTACCCCCCGATTTTCTATTCCTAGAAGCTTCTAGAATTTTCGATTTTAATTATGGGAAAAATCCGACCTCGTAGTTTACAAATATTAATTAAATTTTGGATTCAGAAATTGAAATTTCCAGATTGGGAATAATTTTATTGGATCCGAACTGTGTTTTAACACTTGTCGTGTTGCAGAGGTTGTTTGACCTAGGTGACCAATGTTGTTCTTGTTCTCTCAATGTCAATGTCACTCTATGATTTCAAGATTCAATATCAATTCCTCAATTATCTTATCAAAATATTGTGTTTTTATGCTTTGCTTTTTGAAAATTGAACCCTGAACTTAGTTTCTGGATCAAAATAGGTAGAAAGATGATTTTTTTTGTTGTTTTAATGGATATGAGAGCACACTGATTGGGATTAACTATTTAGGGTTTTGTATGAAAAAATTAGCTTGCATTTACTGTGATGTCATTTCTTGCTTCGAAGGTAGTAAGTTTGCGCAAAGGGCTAATTAATAGACCATCTGGGTAGTTTAGGCAAGTGCACGCAACAAAAATTGTATTCGTGAACTCATATTTTTCGTAACTAATGATTTCCTATGAACTATGAGAAATTAGATGGTGATGTGTAGGTTATAGAGACCTGCGTAACTGTAAATGAAGATTATGGATAAATGCAGTTGGACAAGTTCCATAAGAAGTAAGGACTAGATCAAGTTCTAATAATATGATTCTTGTATCTAAATAGTATTATACTCATACCTTATTCAAAATCATAGCTGGTGTAATTAGATTGACCAAAGCAATGGATTTTCCTTGACAATAAAAATATCTTATCTCGAATGATGTTTCTTGAGCTCCTTATAAAATTTGGACATGTTTATCCCAAAGCATTATTTTTTGCAAGAGGTGAATGTTCTTTTTTAACATGGTTTCCTTTTGTTGGCCGGACTTTTACTTTGGTGTATAAGTTTGTAGATTTAGATTTATATTGCAAGTCTACTGATGGGTCCTTTTACTTTTTTGAGTTTCATTTTCTTCCACTACAATTTTTTTTCATTTTTCTCATTTTGAATAATCCAACTATTTAGGATCCACTATCACTCTATCGGGAACATAGACTATCAGATACTTTATTTACAGCTTTATGTTCCATATGTCCGCTTGATAACTCTGTATTTTATTTTGTTTCAATGGCTTTCTGTTCTGAACTATGTGTACCTGTGTAGGATTTAACCATCCTTTTTTTTTTTTTTTTTTTTATGTAATGCAGAGTCTATTATTGGGAGTAGGTTTAATATGGTGGCATTTTTCAATGCCTATCCTTGGCAGTCCTTGATGATTCATGAATATGATGAAGACCCTTAAAGTCACGTGACATTGCTGGTTCCTTGTTTTGGAAGATATATATGGATAATCATTCTTTAGTTTTAGTTGATACTTCTGTTACTATAGCAGAACAACCATTAGTCATTGGTCAAGAGTTTCCAGATGTGGAAACCTGTCGAAGAACATTGAAAGATATTGCCATAGCTATGCATTTTGATCTTCGGATAGTTAAGTCAGATCGCAGTCGTTTTATCGCAAAGTGCTCCAAAGAAGGGTGCCCATGGCGTGTCCATGTAGCCAAATGTCCTGGTGTTCCGACTTTTACTATCAGAACCCTGCAAGCAGACCACACTTGTGAGGGAGTTCGCAACCTTCACCATCAGCAGGCGTCAGTAGGTTGGGTTGCAAGGTCTGTAGAATCACGCATTCGAGATAATCCACAAGTCAAACCAAGGGAAATTTTGCAAGATATTCGTGATCAGCACGGTGTTGCTGTTTCTTACATGCAAGCTTGGCGAGGGAAGGAACGAAGCATGGCTGCCCTTCATGGAACATTTGAAGAAGGTTACCGTCTTCTCCCTGCATACTGTGAGCAAATAAGGAAAACAAACCCTGGTAGCATTGCATCTGTTGGTGCCACTGGACAAGAAAATTGTTTTCAACGCCTATTTATTTCTTATCGCGCATCAATTTATGGGTTTATAAATGCTTGTAGGCCTCTTTTAGAGCTTGACAGAGCACATCTTAAAGGAAAATATCTTGGTTCGATACTTTGTGCTGCAGCTGTTGATGCTGATGATGCTTTGTTTCCTTTGGCTATTGCTGTTGTTGATACTGAAAGCGATGAAAACTGGATGTGGTTTATGTCAGAATTACGGAAACTTCTTGGAGTAAACACCGACAACATGCCTAGACTTACAATACTATCTGAAAGGCAAAGAGGCATGGTGGAGGCAGTAGAAACACATTTTCCCAGTGCTTCACATGGTTTCTGTCTGCGTTATGTTAGCGAAAATTTTCGTGATACATTTAAAAACACAAAGTTGGTGAACATCTTTTGGAATGCTGTCTATGCCCTTACAGCTGCTGAATTTGAAAGCAAGATTACTGAGATGATAGAGGTTTCTCAGGATGTTATATCATGGTTTCAGCACTTCCCTCCCTTTCTTTGGGCTGTTGCATACTTTGATGGTGTTCGATATGGCCATTTCACCCTCGGGGTAACTGAATTGTTGTATAACTGGGCCCTTGAATGTCATGAGCTCCCTGTAGTGCAGATGATGGAATACATCCGCCAGCAGATGACATCTTGGTTTAATGATCGGCGAGAAGTGGGCATGGGGTGGACTTCAATTCTTGTACCATCTGCTGAGAAGCGAATTTCGGAGGCAATAGCTGATGCTCATTGCTACCAAGTACTCCGGGCAAATGAAGTTGAGTTTGAAATTGTCTCAACTGAAAGAACCAATATTGTTGATATACGAAGTCGTGAGTGCTCTTGTCGCCGATGGCAGCTTTATGGTTTACCTTGTGCTCATGCTGCTGCTGCACTTATTTCTTGTGGACATAATGCCCATATGTTTGCTGAACCATGTTTCACTGTACAAAGTTACAGAATGGCCTATTCACAGATGATAAATCCCATTCCAGACAAAAGCCAATGGAGAGAACATGGAGAAGGAGCAGAAGGTGGAGGAGGTGCAAGGGTTGATATCGTAATTCACCCACCAAAGACTCGCCGTCCCCCTGGAAGGCCGAAAAAGAAGGTTCTGAGAGTAGAGAACTTTAAGCGACCCAAAAGGGTTGTCCAATGTGGTCGCTGCCATATGTTAGGACATTCTCAAAAGAAATGCACAATGCCCATTTGAATGCATTAGTTTACTTATTAAAATTTCATCAACATTACAGCTAATAGAATGTAGGCTAAATTACATTCTGGGTCCTTTAAGTTTGTTGTTTGTAACAGATTAGTCCTTTAAGTTATTTTTGTAATAGATTAGTCCTTTAAGTTTGCTGTTTGTAACAGATTAGTCCTTTAAGTTATTTTTGTAACAGATTAGTCCTTTAAGTTTTTTGTTTGTAACAGATTAGTCATTTAAGTTTGTTGTTTGCTGTTAAACAGAAGGACTAATCTGTTACAAACAGAAAACTTAAAGGACTAATCTGTTACAAAAATAACTTAAAGGACTAATCTGTTACAAACAGAAAACTTAAAGGACTAATCTGTTACAAAAATAACTTAAAGGACTAATCTGTTACAAACAGCAAACTTAAAGGATCCAGAATGTAATTTAGCCTAGAATGTATGTTGTGTTTGTATTGTAATTTAAATTTAAGTCTAACTTATGCTGAACCAGTCAGTGGCAAAGTAAGGATATATATGATCTGTTTTTATTTTGCCTCACAAAACAAATAGTTAATGTCAGAAAACTGTCTTACTGGTTTGTCTCTGCTCTGGAAATTGTACGCTATTTCATGATGACTTCGAAGCTGGGCAAAATTATTTGAATTGGTATATCATCATTCCTCAAAATGAGGCCATGGTTCTCAAGTCTTTCAACTTTTGTTCTCTAAAAAATGACTTGTAGTTAGTAGTATATGCTTTTCTTGATAGATTTTTTTATCAACTTTTATGAGGGTACCACAGAAAACTGACAATAGAAAATGAGGGTACCACAGAAATCATTCATTTTCAAAGGGAGACTACTTGAGAACTGTAGTACAGGCACTGATCTTATTGGTGAATCAAAGGTGTCAAAGTTGTTATTGCCAGAAGATCGGATCAGCATAACAATAGTCTGCTTATATTAAAGTGTTTATCTGTTTTGCTAGCAAGGGCCAATTTATGTGTGATCATTTAACATGATTCAATTTCAAAAATCAGATCAGAGAAATTCACATTTCATTCAAATTTGTTAGATATATTTTTTTTTGAAAGGAAATTTATTAGAGATGTTATTATGCTAAATTTGACATCTGGTTTTATTAGATCTTTTTAATATGTATTACAAAACTAGGATGGTGTCAAAAGATCTTAACACTATACCCTTATTTATTTTAATTCATGTAATTTACTTCTTTTTTTTCATTTGTCTTTGTTATATTTATTTATCTTCTTTCCACATTTTTTCATTTTGATTCATATTGTATGACTAATTGAACGTAAGTCAAATACTTTTAAGTCGTCAACTTTTTAAAAATAACTTATTACAAAATAACGATTCAGATCACAAGTTTACATCTACTGATTAGTTTAAACTGAGACCCAACTTAAGGTCCTGGTAAATAGGATCATGCTTTTCAAAATAAGGGGAAGATAGTTAGTGTTACATATATTAAAATTTAACATAGAAAGTGGGTACAACCTTTTGTTTAGCAGAGAAAGTGGGTGTAATTTATATTTTTGGATAGAATAGTGGGTAATCTTTAACATTCAAGTATAAATATTATCAAAGAATTACTGGGCAGAGAGGATAGAAAAATGTTGGATCATGTGTTGATCTAGTGACCAATGACATGACGGACCCCACGTGAGCACAAGTTAAAAAAAGGCTTAATGCTTTGGTCCTCAAACTTATTTGTTATTTTTATTTTGGTCACATAACTCTAAATTTTTTCCGTTTAGTCCCTCAAATATACCCCCGTTAGTCAATTTAGTCCGTTTCTGTTAACTTTAACCACAAAATAAAAAAAACTATGTGTAATTACCAATTTACCCCTTTCTTCTTCCCAATCCAAATCTTAACTTCCATTTTTCTTCTTCTTCTTCTTCTTCTTTCCAATCCAAACCAAAACCAGCAATTGTGCCATTGTTAATCACTGTCCACATCACATCTACAAATCACCATGAGCTCATTCCTTCCAAATCCACCATAACCAATCTTCAATATCAGATCCAAACCCAACCCATTTCAAACCAAAATCAACAGCAACACAAAAAACAATTAACGAATAGGAAAACAATTTCTGCATACGAACGCCACAACAACCAATACATATTCACGTTTTTTCCCGCTTCCAACACAAACCCAGCCACCATCGCCGATGCGTTTGAGAGAGAGAGAGAGGAAAGAAACAATAAGAGAAAGAATGAAAACAAGCTTGCATATCAAAGAGGCGTGTTGTTGCTGCTGTTTGTACCCTCTCAAACCCATTCTTTAGTCTCTGATCACTACAAGGAATCTGGAAATTTGCCAGGGGCAAAATCCCTGGGAAAAAGCGAAATTCCCTGGCAAAAAGCAATTTGCCAGGGCCTTTGCGAGGAGCAGGATCCCTCGCAAAACAGGTCATCGCAAATGCTACAGCCAGGGCTTTAGCTCCTGGCAAATTTGCGAGGGCCTGCCCCTGGCAAATTCCCTGGCACATTCCCTGGCATTTCTTCTGGCTACGCCCCTGGCAAAATGTCTGACTCAACTGTCCCCTTTTCTGTCACACTGTAAAGCACTGTCACATGTCACATCGTCTGACCAAACAGTGACAGGAGTTTTGCCAGGGGTTACCCCTGGGAAATTACATGACGAATTTTTTTAAAAAAAATGTGTTTTAATTGTTTTTTTTAATTTAAATTATTTTAAAATTAAAAACAATTAATTATAATTATTAAAATTATTTTAAAAAACGATTTTTATTTTTTTAATTTAAATTATTTTAAAAATAAAAAATTAATTATAATTATAAAAATTATTTTAAAAATGTTTTTTAGTTGTTTTTTAATTAAATTGTTTTAAATTATAAAAATTATTTAAAAATTTTTAAAAAAAAAATAAATAAAAAATAATTATTAAAATAATTTTAAATTGTTTTTTAAATTAAAAAAATTATTTAAAAATTATTTTAAATTATTTTAAAAATAAAAATAAATAAAAATAATTATTAAAATAATTTTAAAAAATGTTTTCAAATTGTTTTAAATTAAAAAAATTATTTAAAAATTATTTTAAAAAATGTTTTTAAATTGTTTTAAAATTAATTGTTTTAAAAAAATATTTAAAAACACAAATTAAAGTAATAGCACACATAAAATATTAGGTCTTGCAGCAAGAAATTTAAATTGTACGGAATAATAGTACAGACCATAAGTAGAAATTGTACTGGGAAGCATAGGAAACTTCCCCAAATATTACAAAACACAAAAATAAATAAAAACACAATAAATAAAAGCACTTGAACGGGGTCCACCTTCATTCATCATCCTCGGTCTCCACCTCCTCATCTTCACCATAAATTGGATACGGGTCGTCATTGTCATTCAGAATCGGCGCTCTTGTGTGGGCGGGGTCTTCCACTTGCAATTGCTCACCTGAAGAACTCCCAGCCCGTGCTTGCCCAAATTGGGCCAGTTGCTCCTCATATGATCGTTGTCTTTCAAGCAAATCTTGCACAACAGCCTGGTGACTTGCCATTTGTTGCGTGAGCTGCTCTTGTGTCAACCTTTGAATAAGCTCACGCATCTCAGGGGTCAGCTCAGGCTGGTGGGAGGATCCTTCACCATGATTCAGGGTGAGTCTGAGGGATGTTGCAACACCTTTGCGGTAGTTAGCGGCTAAGTTACCGGCGCCATATAACTTTCCTTTAGTTTTATCGCCAGCAACTTTGGTCCAGGTTCGGAGGCTCAAAACATGATTATCTGTCGACCCTTGAGAAAGAGCCTCAGCAAGCTGGCGATCATACTCCTCCTGCATAAATAACAACAAAATAGTTAATCACAAATAACAATTAGTGTTTAGTCCACAATAATAAAATGTAACGCGAATAATTACAATATACTTATTAAATATTACCTGAACTTTCCTAGCACGCTCATCGCAAAATTGGCCGGATTTATGTCTGTGTGTCTCGTTGTGAAGCTCGTTAATAAACGGCTCTCTCCCAAGCCTCCTGGCCTATTTTTCACAAGAAATAAAATTATTAATATAAATAAAATGAGTTAATACAATCAAATTTAAATATTTAAAGGTTTATTATTTTTACCAAACGTTCAACATGCTCTCCATTGCTTATGGAGCCACCGATGTGAATGCACCCCCCCTTTTCCGACGCCCGATTCTTCTTTGCTTTCTCAGACTTTGACTTGAACTCCTCAGTTGCCCAATAGTCAACCAACTGGCTCATCAACTCCCTCCCGATCCAATGTGGCCGCTTTTTTTTCTCCTCATAACGAACACGGGCGTTTCGAAGCATATCTGAAAGACGCGCATCAGCTCTTATATGGAAATTACGCCGCATTGTTTCATAGTACCTGGCGTCCCAAGTACACTTAGCCTGCATTTTTGTTAACATATTAAAGAAAATTAGCATACATCCAACAAATGTGCATATAAATGAAATTACAAATTATGATATATTGTCGCGTCGATTTTCGGATGTCAAGCTATTGGGAAGCTTTGAATCACTAATGTTAAACCACGACTGAACTTTTAATTTTCCGGGGAAAAAAGGAAAAAAGTTCGAAATTACCTTGAAAAAGATTTTAGGTTCGAAAGTCGATTATGCGAGGGGAAGGTATTAGCACCCCTCACATCCGTTGTACTCAACGGGAACCTCTTAGTCGGCTTAGGCTTAAAATGTTTCGATAATTTTACTTGCGTGTTTAAACATATATAAAAGAAAATATAAAAACATAATGCGAGATGAAGAAAGAGATAAAAACGAACGAAAGGGAAAAAGAAGGTTTTTTATTAATGGGCTTGACAAGATGTCGATCTTGCTCCTACATATCTCCCGGTAGTCGGAGAATTCAAAGCGTACGTAGTTCTTTGGTAGAAAAAGTTTGTATGTTGGTTCGTTTTAGTTAAAAAGATTTAATCGCGTCCGAGCGAAAAAGTTTGAAAAAAGAAAGTAATGAAAATAAATGTCAACTGTTCGGGTTGTTGCCGAACTGGCCATTGATGACAATGCATAAATGTAAATGATTTGATGAAAAAAGATTTGCACTCGGACTTGATCAAAGGTTTTAAAACGCACGAAGGCGTACAAAGCTTTAAATGGTGAAAGATGGACGCTAAGGCGATAAACTCGCGCAAGGCGTAAATGTTTTAAGAAAGAAAAAAAAGAACAGACGCACAGAGGCGTAAATGGTTGAAAATAAACGCGCAAAGGCGCGAAAGGTTCGGATTGACCACGAGGGCCAAGAAAAGGGTAAGAATGGCCACAGGGGGGCTAAGGGAAGGTTGAGCGTGCTGGACGCGTCAAGGGGTGGAATGACGATTGCCCGAGCGACGAGACATACGTCACGCATTCGTGCAACCGAGGTTTGGGGAGACATACGTCAAGCCATTCCCGTTTCATTCAAGTTTGGTTTGGTTGGAACTCTAAGGAACCTCAAAGGAAAACAAAACATTTTAAAAAGGGAAAGTAAAAAAAGGAAGTCACGAACAAATTTGTTGTTCGAGTTTATTAAAATCATGAACATTGCTTGTTGCTTAAGCTATTGAAACTTAATAACAAGCGTAGTCCAAGTTTGAACGATGAACAAAATTATAAAAACATACACAAATTCGGCTCAATTTGAGTTTGATTAAAAAGGAATGAGCAAGCTCGGCTTAAGTTCGTGTTTGGATTGAAAATTCATGAACAACATGGTTGTTCAAGTTTGGTTTTGAAATAGACGAACTTAGCTTGTTGCTCAAACTTGGTTTTGAAAATTGAAGAACATAACTTGTTTCACAAGTTACTCAAAATTTACCGCACGAACTTGTGAAATTTTCAAAGTTGTGCATGATTATGAATAGGGTTTGGACAAAAATGGTTTTAAACCTCTTTAGGTTCTGAATCAAGGGCTGGAACCCCAAAAAAATTTGACATTTGAATGCCTGATTCATGTTCTGAGTTTCACATACTTCGCAGAGCAACCAGAACTTGGCTCTGCGAAGTCAGGTTCTGAGATGTTCGCAGTGCGAGCAATACTTTGCTCTGCGAAGTATGCGAAATTTCAAACTCAGAAGCTGTTTCTGAACAGAAGTTCAGAAACTGCTTCTAAGCAAGCTTCAGAACCTAAAGGAGGTTTAAAAGCTTTGCAAAATGGAAGAAAATGGGGTGTAAAAACTCAGTTTCAAAGCTTGGCCCCTTTGAGGTCCCTTTTGAGCTTCAAAAGGGGTTTTTGTGCACAAAACAAATTTGAACAAAGCAAGTGATGAAAGCAGCAAACACAATGAAAAAGAAAGATTATAGGAGACTTACAGAACTCCTGGCTGTGCTTGAGCAATAGATTGGAAGTGGTTTGCTTGCTTGGTGAGAGGTTATGAACAATGTTCTAATTGGTTTGTGATGAACTGATTTGGTGCTGCAATGCAAGGGATTTGGATGTGAATTTCGTGTGTGTAAGGCTGTGTGTTTCAGGTTTTTTCAATGTGGATAATGGTCTGTAATCCTTGTGCCTTGCCATTCCTTTTATAGGCAAAAAATGCAATCTTTGCAATGATGAACCATATCCTAAAACACTAGCTGATTTGGGCTAAGTTTAGGCTAGAACACTTTGCATTTAATGCTAATGGATAGAAGTTGCTTTGCCTTGTGCCAAGGGGCAAGATCTTGACTGATCTCAGCCACAAATGCCACTAATTCTAGAAGGTAATGATGAGAAAAAACTGCAAAACAGGGCAGCTGCAAAAGGGGTGATTCTTGGGATCAATCCTTGCAATCTTGGAAGGTCAAGCAATGAAAACGTGTACTGCCATGTACAGGGAGGTTGGGGGAAGCAAAATGAGCATGTGGGCTGGTGTGTGGGAGGAGAAATCCAGCTCAAAACAGGGCAGCACAAACAGCTTTTTGCAAGCAAAAACCACTTGTGTTTGGCTGGTTTTGGCAGAGAAAAAGGGAAGGAAAAGGATCAAGCAGCTGGCTGGCAAGCTCAGGTTGGGTGATGGGTCAATTTGGAGGGACAAGAGCTGACCAAGGGCAACCAATTTGTTTGATCACATGATAGGTTGGAAGAAAATCCTTCTTTCCTTTTACCTTTAATGTCACACATTAATTCTTGCCTTGCTGCACCAAATCAGTCACAAAATAGCAATAATAATAGTAATAATACTAATAATAACAATTGCAATTGAAAATAAAAAGGATAAATCAATAAATAAAATTCTGCAGAAAATTTCGCAGAGGTCGCAGTGCGAAGGTGATTTCGCACTGCGAACTCCCCTTTTTTGATTTTTGTATTTTAAAATAAAAGGGTGGAAAATGAATAATAATAAATAATAATAATAATGATAATAATAAAAAAGGTAAATAAAATGAAATGCAATGAGAATGAAAAGGGTGATAATAATAAAAAGGATGAAGAAACTTAATATTATTAGTTAGTAAAACCTTAATAATAATAATAGATAATAATGATATTATTAATGAAAAATAGAATAATATTAATACTAATAATATTAATGATAATAATAGTAATAGTAAGGCTAGTAATGATAAAATGCAAATAAAATACTATGACAAGAAGGAAATGATAAAAAGTAATAATAAGTAATGAAATAATAAAAGATAAAACACATAAAAATATAAGTCAAAAAATGGGGTATGACAGATGCCCCTATTTAAGTTTCTTCGTCCCGGAGATTGAAAGTGTGATTTGAAATGGACGGGCCGAAGAGACTTAAATATAGAGTACGCCATTTTTTGACTAAATATTTTTCTGGATTATAAATGCTATGAATGCAGGTATGCAAATGTTATGAATGCTTGTAATGTAAACATGGATGCAAAGACGATAAAAGAAAGACCACACCGGGGATAAGTGTCAGCTGTTCGGGTTGTCGCTGAACTGCCACTGACAACAAAGAATGAAAAGAATGTCAACTGTTCGGGTTGTTGCCGAACTTGATATTGACGACAGGAAAATAAAAAAGTCAACTGTTCGGGTTGTTGCCGAACTTGCCATTGACGACAGGAAAAATAAAATGTCATGTCAACTGTTCGGGTTGTTGCCGAACTTGCCATTGACGACAGGAAAATAAAATGTCAACTGTTCGGGTTGTTGCCGAACTTGCCATTGACGACAGGAAAATAAAAAGAAAGATGTCAGCTGTTCGGATGGTTACCGAACTTGCCACTGACGACACTGGGGATGCGGCTGACAAGCCGTTCCTTACAGATTTGCCCCTTCAATCGGGGAGAAAGAATGCACAAGCTGTTCATTGAAGAACTTGCCACTTGGCACAACACTGGGGAGTACGCACAAGCTGTTCATTAAAGAACTGCCACTTGCCGTAAGGACATGACAAAAAGACGCGCAAGCTGTTCGTTTGAACTGCCACTTGGCGTAAAAGGGTGACATCTCTGAAACAGACAGACTGGGGATGACTTTTGGGGAAAAAGAATTCACGAATTGCTCGCGATTGATCGGTGAGACTCATGATGGTTAGAATAACCATGTATGATAGGTAGTATGTTGCATGCATAAATGCATGAATGTATGAATGCATGACTGTCACTGGGGACGTCGTGTGAGAGATGGACTAATACTGGGGATACTCAACATGTTTGTTAAGGAATTGCCCCTTGATACGTTGAAAATTTTGCACAAGCTGTTCGTTAAAGAACTACCGCTTGGCGAAAAGGAGGATGACATCCCTAGACCAAATAGACTGGGGATAACATTC
This sequence comes from Medicago ruthenica, assembly GCA_018208015.1. Lineage (NCBI taxonomy): Eukaryota > Viridiplantae > Streptophyta > Magnoliopsida > Fabales > Fabaceae > Medicago > Medicago ruthenica. Next base: position 832,220 of record CM031377.1, on the reverse strand, counting down.
GACTATTTGTAGTGGGGAAATGCATGACATGAATATGAGATGCATGTTAATGAATGATTATGATATGATGCATGTATTATGCTGACCTGGGGGAATGACAGACGTCACGTGGGACGCTGGGGATTATGATTAGGGTGCCGAGTAAAGTCGGGCTTAGATGATGTAAGACTCCACTGGGGGGGTATGCCAATAAGATTGGGCTTCGCTTGTGAATTCGTTGGGGATATAAGGATCATTTTGGAAGCATGATCGATATCCAGCCTTCGATGCTAATGGTAATTGGGCTTTTGAGAGTAGGACAAAGATTGATTTCCTGGGGAATTCATTAATCCACTGGGGATTGTGCTAATCCGCTGGGGAGAAGAACTGGCAATTCCGCTGGGAATGCTTATGCTTCGGTTGGCAAATCCTTGCCTGACTTGTCCTTTCGGGCTCTTTAACTCACTGGGGAATTTCCGATTAATTCACCGAGGATTTTGTTGGGGAATTCCCTCTTTTTTGCGATTGACCATGCTCGGCCTGCGAAGCTTTATCTGCTTTAAGGACAGACATCGATGTACACTCCGAATATTCACGAGTTCGAAAAGAATGTGTTTGTTATTGATGAAAATAAAAGACTCATGAAATAAATTTTGAAAAAAGTTTTTTTTTTTGTTTTGAAGCACTATCATCAAGAATAAAAATAAACGAAAGGAAATTGATGTGATAAAAGGTAAAGAATGTTGGGAAATGAAATTTATTTAAGGGGTGGCAGCCTGCCAAAGGCATGGCTCCTTTGATGATTGTGTTTGGTTGTTGATGGTAACTGGGCCTTTTGTAGGGGACCGAGGAATGTTAATGATGACCGGGTTCTTTGTGGGTTATGGGGGGAGTGCCAAGCATGGTTGGGCTTTTTGAATGATCGTGTATTGGGCATAATCGGGTTTTAGTTTAAAATTGTGGGTGCCAATGAGAATCGGGCTTTTTGGGTGCCAATGAATATTGGACTTTGGTTTTGTTTGGATGCCGAGCGAGGTCGGACTTTGATATGTGGGTGCCGTGCGAGGTCGGGCTTTGATGATGGGATGCCGAGCGAGGTCGGGCTTTGACATGTGGATGCCGAGCGAGGTCGGGCTTTGATGATGGGATGCCGAGCGAGGTCGGGCTTTGATGATGGGATGCTGAGCGAGGTCGGGCTTTGATATGTGGATGCCGAGCGAGGTCGGGCTTTGATATGTGGATGCCGAGCGAGGTCGGGCTTTGATGATGGGATGCCGAGCGAGGTCGGGCTTTGATGATGGGATGCCGAGCGAGGTCGGGCTTTGATATGTTGGTAAGATTCATATGAAATTTGCGCATGCAATTTTAATGCCCCCATTGTTCCGAGATTGTACTGAAAAATTCGAAATAAATACCACACAAAAAGTTATATTGTACAATTCAAGTTAATAACATGTATATTAATGAACCAACCTATCACTCATTTAAGTAAACGAACAAATTGGATATTAATGTAAAGGGTATTGAACACTCATCCGGCAAGTTTGTTAACATTCCGATCGAGCTATGTGTCCATCTAATCATCGTTCTTAAAAGCATGAAAGCATTGATCACAAGGTCTTCAAGGGTTGTAATTTGGCCGGGTTACAAAAGAAATGTCATATGTGGGGAAATTGAATTCAAATGGCCAAGCGAGAAGGAACATTCTTTCTAATTTACACCTTCTCTTGTTCAAATCACAACTTTTGGCGATTTACAAATGCTTTCTTTTTGATCTAGACAACTCTTGGATTTTATTGATTTTCTTTTTCCTTTTCTCTTTTGAGATTTCTCGACTTGTTTTTCTTTCTTTCTTTCTCTTGGTTGTCAAGATCTTTTATGAAACTCATCATTTCTTGGCTTGCACAACCTCTCTTTTCTTTTCGACTGAATCAGAGGCGATACCCTAACTGAATGTTCCTTTCTCTTTTGGCAAGGGATAACAATCATGATGGTTTAGGGGTTCAAAAATTTGAAAGAAAATTATCAGAATTTAGTGATGATTTAACTATGAACTGAAATTTTTTTTTTTACAAACTCCGGCAATCTCATTAAGCAATTGAGCTTATGAAAGTTGGCAGTTTATAGTCAATAATTCTGATTTGCTAGGCTCAAAGGGTTGACAAATGCTCACTTCTCACAGGGTGGGCTTTTTGTGGTCAAATGTTTTCACTCATATTCAAGAAACGCCTCGATCATGCCAATGCTTTTATACAGTTTAAAACAACGTTTAGATTTAACATAAAAATACCGAGTTAACAAAAATGCCGGCCTCCTGCATATGTATAATAATTTTGAGGCTTCCTTACATTTGGGCTGGTTCTAAATGGTTCATTGGATAAACATATTAACAACGCAAATTGCATGATATAACTTTTGTGTTAAGCATACATCTTCATTTTGAGTTTAATCACACAAAAACAGGAAGCATGCATTTAGCTTTTCGCAAATTAATCAAATTTATCATCACCAACTATCCGTGGCTAAGTTAATTAACTTTGGCTTAATCCGTGGTTTAAGAAAAAATGTCAATTTCAAATCACCAACAATTCCTAGAAAACAATGACATTTTACGCACATTAAAATTAAACAGGCATAAATGACGACGATTAAAAGGCCAGATAATAAAAGAAAGAGTGCATAGTACAAATATGGATACAAAGTTTTAAACATAGAAAGAGTGTACGAGAAAAATGAAATAACATAAACATAAAACATGAGAAAATATCAAAAAAAGGGGGCCACTCAAGGAGTGAGAGCCTCATCATCCTCAGTCTCCTCATCCTCGTCATCCTCGTCCTCATCATCCTCATCCTCTCCTCCATCATCACCTCCCTGGCCTCCGGCCGCTGCACCACTGCCTCCAGCCTCTGAATACTCTGGCCTATCCCCGGGCCAACGACCATGAGCTGCGAACATATCGGGTGTCGGTATCTGATTGTTGGGATCTGTCGGCCTACCCAGCTGCCTCTGAAGGCGATACATGGAATCATGCATCATGGTCATGTATCGATGAGTGGAAGCATTCTGCTCCAATATGAAAGTGCAAGTGTGATGATCCCCTGATGCTGGTGGAGGTCTAGGCCGTGGCTGCTGTGCCCTCGCCGCTCTCCTCCCTGTGCAGTGTCTGGAGATATACTCGTCCGTGATTGGGTTCTTTATGGTCTCGGACACATGAGGAGGGATGGCTACTCGGGCTTCCCGGCAGAGTCCCATGATAAGACCCGGGAAAGCAAGCGGGCACATCTTCTTGGCCGGTGGCTTGATGCCACTCTCGACCACTATCTTAATCTCTTGACAGATTGCCCTGGCCACGTCTACTTGTTTACTGGTGAGGATATAGTAGATTAGGGGGGTAACGTCCAAGGTGGTGGAGGAGGTATGACTCTTCGGTTTCATATTGTGGACTATAAGGTGGAAAATGACTTGAGCGTAGGTGGTGAGGTTGCTCTTGAGGGCTTTGGTAGGCTGCCCCACCGCATTGAGCTCATATCCCTTTCCGGATTGGAAGATGGTCTGGGCGTAGAGATCGTGGTTCCAATTACCACGGTTTTGGTGCTTATGGAAAGCACAAAGTTCATCATTCTCTAGTTGGAAGGGGTTGTGGAGATAAGTGTTGATGGCATCGCGATCGAATCTAATGATCCGACCACGTACCATGGTCTGATATGTGAACTCTCCCTCCGGATCCACGGGAATGGCGTTTGCGTAAAATTCCCGGATTATGTCATAGTTAAGGTTTAGGGGAGGGTTCACCAAAACTCCCCACCGGCGTTGGTTTATCAACCGGGCCAACTCTCGCCAGGTGCCCTGCTCGCCTATGATGAACTGCCTCTCAGGCCAGAACGTCCTGCCGAGAAGTTCTTCGTACCTCTCTTGGTTCCGGAGGCTTAGGAAGCGAGAGGCGTCAAATCCCCCTTGGGGTCTAGATCCTGACGCTTCACCTCTCGAGCGTTTTCCTGCTGGTCTTGGTGCCATCTACAAGAAAAAGGGCAAAGTCAGCATGATTGCAAGTGATATGAGGTGAAACAAATGGAATTGAAAGGAAAAAAAGAGAAAAATATAGGTTCTGTTTCTGCTACAGTCGCACTGCGAACTCATGGTCGCAGTGCGAAGCTACGCGAAAAATCTGGGTTGCCCAGAAAAATGGGTCGCAGTGCGAAGTTCATCTTTGCTCTGCGACCCTGACAGAACAAATCAAGAAAATTCCTAGAAAGCTACCCTATACTCTTAAACTAAGCTTCAAACAAAGCATGTTAGATGAATGATCAAGAATAAATGCATGGGTAATGAACACAACCAACGTGGCAACTAGTTTTGATCCAAATTCTACAAAAATGGGTAAAGTGGATTCGTGTAAAATTACTTAAAGATGGAAAGGGAAATGAGCCTACTTTGACTACCCATAACATGCATTTACTAAATTACAACTCATCCTAGCAAGGCAAGAAGGAAAAGAAACTAATCACAACCTAAAACCCTAAAAAATGGAAGCTCCAAAATTTAGAAAAACCCTAAGACCCAAAACACGAATTAAAAGTAAAAGACAAGATAGAGAGGAGGAAATCATACCTTACTGCTTGCAGAGAAGGGAGATTAAAACTTGGATTAAGAAAAAAGAAAAAAAAATTGAAGAAAAGGGTATGTTTTTTTTGAGTTTTTTTTTTGAAGAGTTGTTTATGAAAATGAAGAGTTTTTTTTGAGTTATATGAGTTTAATAATAAAATAACGGTTAGATAAGAGATAGTGGAAATGAGTGGTTGGAGGGAGTTAATGAGGGTTAGTGAATTTTGAAAACTGGGCTGACAAAATTCGCATGCTTCGCACTGCAAAGTAAGTTTGCTCTGCGAACCTCAGGGTTAACTTCGCAGTGCGAAGATATCTTTGCTCTGCGAAGTCAACCATGTTCTGAGTTTTCAAAATTACTACCCCTTAACAACTTGGTCCCTTACATCCAAACTATGGTTATATATAAGAAAAGTAATAGCAAAAATACTAGTTGCCCCTGATAAAATGAAACAAAATGCAGTAATTATGAGTGAATGCGGATGGGTGATATGCAAAGGTACGGTGTACAGAGGTTTGAAACTTCCCCCCATCCTCACGTGTAGGCTCTAAAGGTAAGATTTCCTAAGAAGAGGTCCCTAGAGTCATCGATCTCACATGGAATTAGGGTTGTCTATGGACATACGTCGACATGACTTCAATTAATTCCATATGAAAATCTCCTCTAAGCGGGGCTGGGCATCCTACCTCACGGACATACGTCAACGCGGGCTTCCGCTCACAACCACCATTCTAACTTAGTTTTCTCTCGAGCTCGGGTAGAGAGCCTCACACGTCCGGCATTAACCCGAACAATGTGGAGTAACATCGTTCAAGTGACCCCCACAATTGATATATATATATATATGAATATGAAGCAAAATGATATATATAAATGTAGAGCAAAAGAATAAACAAATAACTGACAAGGAAAAATAAACACGCAAGTAAAATGAAACAAATTAGCCTAAAAGCCGACTGAGATAGGCTTGACTCGTTTATGCACAAACAAAGTGTTTTGTGCATGGTCCCCAGTGAAGTCGCCATCTTTTCACAAAAATAGTTTTGTGAAAAGATGGTGACGAATTCAACTAGAGACAAACATCCCCAGTGAAGTCGCCATCTTTGTCGCGTCGATTTTCGGATGTCAAGCTATTGGGAAGCTTTGAATCACTAATGTTAAACCACGACTGAACTTTTAATTTTCCGGGGAAAAAAGGAAAAAAGTTCGAAATTACCTTGAAAAAGATTTTAGGTTCGAAAGTCGATTATGCGAGGGGAAGGTATTAGCACCCCTCACATCCGTTGTACTCAACGGGAACCTCTTAGTCGGCTTAGGCTTAAAATGTTTCGATAATTTTACTTGCGTGTTTAAACATATATAAAAGAAAATATAAAAACATAATGCGAGATGAAGAAAGAGATAAAAACGAACGAAAGGGAAAAAGAAGGTTTTTTATTAATGGGCTTGACAAGATGTCGATCTTGCTCCTACGTATCTCCCGGTAGTCGGAGAATTCAAAGCGTACGTAGTTCTTTGGTAGAAAAAGTTTGTATGTTGGTTCATTTTAGTTAAAAAGATTTGATCGCGTCCGAGCGAAAAAGTTTGAAAAAAGAAAGTAATGAAAATAAATGTCAACTGTTCGGGTTGTTGCCGAACTGGCCATTGACGACAATGCATAAATGTAAATGATTTGATGAAAAAAGATTTGCACTCGGACTTGATCAAAGGTTTTAAAATGCACGAAGGCGTACAAAGCTTTAAATGGTGAAAGATGGACGCTAAGGCGATAAACTCGCGCAAGGCGTAAATGTTTTAAGAAAGAAAAAAAAGAACAGACGCACAGAGGCGTAAATGGTTGAAAATAAACGCGCAAAGGCGCGAAAGGTTCGGATTGACCACGAGGGCCAAGAAAAGGGTAAGAATGGCCACAGGGGGGCTAAGGGAAGGTTGAGCGTGCTGGACGCGTCAAGGGGTGGAATGACGATTGCCCGAGCGACGAGACATACGTCACGCATTCGTGCAACCGAGGTTTGGGGAGACATACGTCAAGCCATTCCCGTTTCATTCAAGTTTGGTTTGGTTGGAACTCTAAGGAACCTCAAAGGAAAACAAAACATTTTAAAAAGGGAAAGTAAAAAAAGGAAGTCACGAACAAATTTGTTGTTCGAGTTTATTAAAATCATGAACATTGCTTGTTGCTTAAGCTATTGAAACTTAATAACAAGCGTAGTCCAAGTTTGAACGATGAACAAAATTATAAAAACATACACAAATTCGGCTCAATTTGAGTTTGATTAAAAAGGAATGAGCAAGCTCGGCTTAAGTTCGTGTTTGGATTGAAAATCATGAACAACATGGTTGTTCAAGTTTGGTTTTGAAATAGACGAACTTAGCTTGTTGCTCAAACTTGGTTTTGAAAATTGAAGAACATAACTTGTTTCACAAGTTACTCAAAATTTACCGCACGAACTTGTGAAATTTTCAAAGTTGTGCATGATTATGAATAGGGTTTGGACAAAAATGGTTTTTAAACCTCTTTAGGTTCTGAATCAAGGGCTGGAACCCCAAAAAAATTTGACATTTGAATGCCTGATTCATGTTCTGAGTTCCACATACTTCGCAGAGCAACCAGAACTTGGCTCTGCGAAGTCAGGTTCTGAGATGTTCGCAGTGCGAGCAATACTTTGCTCTGCGAAGTATGCGAAATTTCAAACTCAGAAGCTGTTTCTGAACAGAAGTTCAGAAACTGCTTCTAAGCAAGCTTCAGAACCTAAAGGAGGTTTAAAAGCTTTGCAAAATGGAAGAAAATGGGGTGTAAAAACTCAGTTTCAAAGCTTGGCCCCTTTGAGGTCCCTTTTGAGCTTCAAAAGGGGTTTTTGTGCACAAAACAAATTTGAACAAAGCAAGTGATGAAAGCAGCAAACACAATGAAAAAGAAAGATTATAGGAGACTTACAGAACTCCTGGCTGTGCTTGAGCAATAGATTGGAAGTGGTTTGCTTGCTTGGTGAGAGGTTATGAACAATGTTCTAGTTGGTTTGTGATGAACTGATTTGGTGCTGCAATGCAAGGGATTTGGATGTGAATTTCGTGTGTGTAAGGCTGTGTGTTTCAGGTTTTTTCAATGTGGATAATGGTCTGTAATCCTTGTGCCTTGCCATTCCTTTTATAGGCAAAAAATGCAATCTTTGCAATGATGAACCATATCCTAAAACACTAGCTGATTTGGGCTAAGTTCAGGCTAGAACACTTTGCATTTAATGCTAATGGATAGAAGTTGCTTTGCCTTGTGCCAAGGGGCAAGATCTTGACTGATCTCAGCCACAAATGCCACTAATTCTAGAAGGTAATGATGAGAAAAAACTGCAAAACAGGGCAGCTGCAAAAGGGGTGATTCTTGGGATCAATCCTTGCAATCTTGGAAGGTCAAACAATGAAAACGTGTACTGCCATGTACAGGGAGGTTGGGGGAAGCAAAATGAGCATGTGGGCTGGTGTGTGGGAGGAGAAATCCAGCTCAAAACAGGGCAGCACAAACAGCTTTTTGCAAGCAAAAACCACTTGTGTTTGGCTGGTTTTGGCAGAGAAAAAGGGAAGGAAAAGGATCAAGCAGCTGGCTGGCAAGCTCAGGTTGGGTGATGGGTCAATTTGGAGGGACAAGAGCTGACCAAGGGCAGCCAATTTGTTTGATCACATGATAGGTTGGAAGAAAATCCTTCTTTCCTTTTACCTTTAATGTCACACATTAATTCTTGCCTTGCTGCACCAAATCAGTCACAAAATAGCAATAATAATAGTAATAATACTAATAATAACAATTGCAATTGAAAATAAAAAGGATAAATCAATAAATAAAATTCTGCAGAAAATTTCGCAGAGGTCGCAGTGCGAAGGTGATTTCGCACTGCGAACTCCCCTTTTTTTGATTTTTGTATTTTAAAATAAAAGGGTGGAAAATGAATAATAATAAATAATAATAATAATGATAATAATAAAAAAGGTAAATAAAATGAAATGCAATGAGAATGAAAAGGGTGATAATAATAAAAAGGATGAAGAAACTTAATATTATTAGTTAGTAAAACCTTAATAATAATAATAATAGATAATAATGATATTATTAATGAAAAATAGAATAATATTAATACTAATAATATTAATGATAATATTAGTAATAGTAAGGCTAGTAATGATAAAATGCAAATAAAATACTATGACAAGAAGGAAATGATAAAAAGTAATAATAAGTAATGAAATAATAAAAGATAAAACACATAAAAATATAAGTCAAAAAATGGGGTATGACATATATATTTAAACTAACCTGAAAGAGATTAAACCAACGCTCTTTCTCATCATCATCCACATCACCATAAGTCTTACACAATCTATTATAGCAATTGTGAATGATATCTCTGATAGCTTCCGCCGCGGGTTTGCAAGGCAAAAAGCTGAAACAATAAAAACTCATAATCAAACTTAAAATAATCATAAAATTATTAAAATTGAACTATGTACGAATTATGATAATACTTACGAGTTCCCACTAGGCTTTAAGATAAAGCGATTCCGATTATCCGTGGGATAAACTTCTGGCTCATCAACGGCCTGCACCACCTCTCCACCACCATCCATCTGGCCTGCACCATCCTCTTCGACCACATTTTCTTGCTCTGGTTGTGGTGGGTTTTGCTGGGGTTGTGGTGTGTTTTGTTGTTGTGGTTGGATTTGGAGTTGGGTTTGTGGTGGGATTGGATACGGGAAGGGATAGCCCGCAGGGTAGGGAAAGGAAGGTGAAGACCCAAAATGATATCCTGGAGGTCCCTGAGGGAAAAGGTAAGGAGATGACGAGAAAGATGGTGTCGAGAAAGCTGGAGCTATAGGAGGAGCAGCTGCACTAGCCTGGGAGGACCCAGTCGATCCCTGGCTAGAAGATGCAGCAGGTGTGGGAGGCATTGGGGTTAATCGGGCTTGTGTGGCTGGGTCCACAACTTGAGTGACATACCGCCTCCTGCGGGCTTTGCTCTTGCTCTGATCCTCAATCCTTGGAGGCATGGCTAACTATTTATCAATAACAGAAAAACCATAATGTAAACAATAAATCATCACAACACTAATTAACACAAATAAACAACATATTCATCCATTTTGAAATTAAAATCATTACAATTAGAACAATACATCAATTATAACAATACAACAATACATCAATTATAATCCAAAAACACTTTCATCATGATCCCCTTCATCAATATTGTTCTCTTCAGAATCAACATCATCCTCATCATTTTCATCTTCATTAGGAGTCAACAAAACAGCAGGATCAACATGATCCCCTTCAACTTGTGCATCACGCCAACCTGTAACTTGCTCAACTTCAATTATCTCATTAACATGTGAAATTTCATCAGTTTGTTTAACTTCATCAATTGATTCTTCAGTCTCAATGCGACCCCTTGGCTTTGTTTTGATTGCAACTGACCATCCTCGTTTGCGTGGTTGCGTTGGGGGATAAGGAACATAGTACACTTGCCTAACGTTATGTGCCATGATAAACGGGTCATAAACATTATATTTTTTGTCCACACGAATGTCAACATTGTTGCTTATTTTGTTCATTTTCGTCCATCTAGGTGACGGATCAAACCAGTCACAATAAAACAACACCACTTTATCCTGATTGTAAAACAACTCGTAAACGTGTTTGATCACGCCATAGAAGTCATCTTCACCTCCTTCCGTAACTCCTTTTACGTATACACCACTGTTATATGTCTTCTTCCCCTCACTCCATGAATGAGTATGAAATTTATATCCATTCACGAAGTATGTATGATATTCAGTGGCACATTGTAAAGGACCTTGAGATAAACCTCTTAAACGAATGATTTCTTCGGTTGGCTCGGCATTGTATACTTGTTGTTTAAACCAACCGGGAAAATATTCATGAATATAACCAGGCGAATCATCACCAAATTCTTCATAAAAGGTCTTAAATTCCCTACACCAAAATTTAAGTCAAAGTTAGATGTGTTTTAACTTAATGTCCTAGTAAAAAGTAATAGTTTTGTTTTACTTACTCAAGGTATGGTTTAACCTCTGCGCAATTAATCAACACATGAACATGAGCTGATCGATACTCTTTCTGATCTACCATCCAATGTTCACTCGCCTTGCCAGAGGGACGACCAGGTAGATTGAAAACTGATAAGGTCGACGGATCCCTTTCATTTTCAACAGCAACATCATTTCTTGTAGTAGTTGGAATAAGCACACGGTCGATGAAGTAATGACTGAGAAAGTATGAGGTTTCCTTGTGAATGTAAACAGCACATATTGATCCTTCAACTTTAGCCCTATTTTTAACTGCTCGTTTTGAGTCACCCATAAATCTTTCAAACGGGTACATCCACCTATATTGAACAGGCCCGCCAAGCTTAGCCTCATATGCCAGATGAACCGGAAGATGTTCCATAGAGTCAAAAAAACCAGGGGAAAAATTTGCTCCAGCTGACAGAGTATGATTGGAATTATCTTGTCCAATTTATCAAGTTCATCGACTCTCAAAGTTGAAGCACACATATTTTTTAAAAAATGACTAATCTCAGTGAGTGGATTTAACACCTGGGTGGGTAGTGAACTAAACGCACTTGGGATTAAGTTCTCCATGAAAACATGACAATCATGACTTTTCATCCCATGTAACCTTCCAGTTTTAACATCGGCACACCTGGCCAAGTTAGAAGAATATCCATCAGGCATTCTCAAATCCTTCAACCACTGACAAACTGATTTTGCTTCTTCGGAAGTTAGAGTGTAGATTGCCTTGGGTTTCAACAACTTTCCATTCGGTTGAGGTTTTAACTCCAAGTCCCTTCTTTTACAATACAATTCTAAATCTTTCCTGGCTTTCTCATTATCTTTCGTTTTTCCTTTGACATCCATCACTGTGTTAAATATGTTGTCAAAAAAATTCTTCTCAATGTGCATTACATCAAGATTATGTCTGAGCAAGTTATCTTTCCAATATGGGAGGTCCCAAAATATACTTTGTTTAGTCCAGTTGTGGTCAACTCCGTATCCTGGTATTGGGATAGTTTGGCCAAAATCAGTGACTTTTGGATAATCACAAACTCTTGTCCAAACTTCTTCTGATGTAATCTTAGGGGGCGGGGCATCTAATACTCTCTCATCCTTCAAGAATCCATTCCTACTTCTTCTAAACGGGTGATTATGAGGCAAGAACCTACGATGAGAGTCAAACCACGAACTCTTCCCACCATTTTTCAAAGTAAATGCCTTTGTATTTTCCATACAATGTGGACAAGCAAATCTCCCATGAGTGCTCCAACCAGACAACATGCCATACGCTGGAAAATCGTTAATTGTCCACATCAAAGATGCTCTCATTAGAAAAAAAAATTTTGTCGAAATATCGTAAGTCCATTCTTCAATCCACAACCTCTTCAAATCATCAATTAAAGGTTGTAGAAACACATCTATGCCTGCTTTAGGGTTATCTGGCCCCGGAACAACACACGCCAAAAACATGTAGGGCTTTGTCATGCACATCTCGGGAGGGAGATTATAGGGGGTTACAATGACCGGCCAACAAGAGTATGGTTTTGTTGATGCTTGGATATACGGAGTGAAACCATCAGAGCATAATCCTAGTCTTACGTTTCGCGGATCTGCTGCGAAATCAGGATATACTTGATCAAAGTGTTTCCACGCTTCACCATCAGAAGGATGTCGCAAGACTCCGGGAATTTTATTTGAATGATGCCACGTCATTTGACTAGCAGTTTTCATCGATGCAAACAACCTTTGTAATCTTGGTATTATGGGCAAATAAAACATTGACTTATTCGGAATTCTCCCTCGCCTACCCACACGATACCGTGGACTTCCACAAAATTTGCATTCCTCCAATGCTCCGTCACTTATCCCAAATTCATTGTCATAAAACAACATGCAGGCGTTTATGCAACAATCAATCCTTTTAACTTTTAATCCCAACTTCATCACCAACCTCTCAGCATCATAATAACTTGCTGGCAAATTATCTTTAAATGGAGTCGCATCCAACAACATCTTCGTAACATCATCCACGCCTTTATCAGCAACACTATAATTTGACTTATGAGCTAAAAGTCTCACACACATAGATAACTTTGATTCCGAAGACCCTTCAAACAATGGGGCATTACATTCACTCAACAATTGGTAAAATCTCTGTGCTTTCTCATTTGGGAGTTGTTCGCCTTGTTCATCTTCAACATCATCAGCGTAAGACAGTTCCACACCTAAAGCATCAGCAACCATATCATCCATCATGTTGAATTGTTCATCGTTGAATTGTTCATTGTATTCCACATTTGTTCCACTACTCGAAGCTTGTGCATTGACTCCTTGCCCAAAATTTTGAAACTTTTCACCGTTATAAACCCAAACCCAATAATCAGGCATAAACCCAACTCTATCCAAGTGTTTCTTAACTTCTCTGGGGTCACTCTTTATATATCTACAGGTACATTTAACACACGGACATCTTATCCCTCCCTCATCTTTACAAACTTGCTGTACCCATGCCCATGCAATAAATCCTTGAACTCCATCCACAAAATGGGGTTTTAATCCTCTTCTTCCTGGAAACGTTCTATCATACATACAACTACGATAATGCTGATAATACTCCATTTTTTGCACGTTTAACTATAATGTTCACATTTGCACTATTAGTAATTTTTTGTTAGTATCGCTACGTACTAACGCAAAAAATTATAAGTTCAATCAACAAGACTAAATAGTCGATCACGTAACGAGTCAAAAAATTTATTTATCTAACTAACCTATAATTACTATATTGTGTATACTGTTTTTTTACACAGAAATTTATTTTAGGCGCAAAACTATTTTTAATAAATAAATTTTTTTACGCGCAATTTTTTTTTTACAAACTAAAAAAAATCTCGTGAAATTTATTTACGCGCGAAACTGTTTTTAATAAAGAAAAATTTTTACGCGCGAAAGATTTTAATACTAACTTAAAAAATTATTCCACATTTATTTCAATTACTTATAAAAAAAAATTTACGCGCGAAAAATTATTCCACATTTATTTCAATTACTTATAAAAAACAATTTCATATCAAAAACATTATTATTATAATTTGTTTTAGATAAAAAAACAGTTTTACTTCCTTTTAATAATTAAGAAAAAATAGTTTTGTAGTTAAAAAAACAAAATTATTTCCACAACATTATTATAATTTATTACACTTAAAAACAAACATTTTAAAATTTTAAAAAATATAAAAAACAGTTTTAATATTTGGAAAAAATTTCTCTAATTTAACTTAAAAAAATACAGTTTTAATAATTTGAAAAACAATTAAAATTTGAATAAACAACAATTTCGCTGACTTAACTTAAAAAAATATGCATGGTTTTAAATTAACAAAAAACAGTATACACAATTAGGGGAACCAAATTTAATTATTAAAAAACAACCTAATATAAGACTATATTTAATCAAGAGATATAGACAAAAAAAACATATATTCAAGAGATCTTGAAAAAAAAATATCATAAACACAACAAACATACATACTTATTAAACACAACAACATACATACTACACTTATATTCTATATATAAATAATAATAATCCCTAAAAAAAACATATTCAACATGCAATACACATACACTAAAAAAAAAAATTTATACATTCCATAAAAAAAATTCGAAATATAACAACATTATTATTCTAAAAAACAAAAATTCGTAATATAACACATTATTATTTTAAAAATTCGAAAATTATACATACACTAATTTATTTATCCATTAATTAACATCATTATTCCAAAAAAATTATATATAACAGATCCAAAAATTTATACATACAATTCAGGCATTAATTAATTAACAAATTCAAAAAATTACATTACAACTTTTATAACATATCAACAATTTAAAGTAGACTAACTACTAACTTGTTCAAGCTTCTCAAAAGTTCCAAAACCAAGTTGAGCAAAGAATCACAGGAGGAGGCTGCTTCACATAATTTGACATGCAAATGACAAAGAAGAAATTATATGTCAATATATATATATATAACAAAAAAATTGAATGAAGAAATTAAATATAAGTATAAAGAGATTTACCAAAGTATGTGTGTTGAAGAAAGGTTGGTGAAAGATTGGTGTGTGTTGTGTTGAATAAAGGATGTATGTTGAAGAAAGGAAGAAGAAAGGAAGAAGCTGTGTAAGTTATGTCTAAATTTTTTCTAAGTTACGGTCCTGAAGCAAGCTTTATAGTGTAATTTATGCCAAGGCCTACACGAGGGATATGCCCCTCGCAAAATGACTCTGCATGGTCAATGAAACGCGTCAGAAAAAGCCACTCCATCTTGCAATTTCCCAGGAGCAATGGCCAGGCTTTTTCAGCTTTCTGCACCGCTTGGTCATGTCAAGCACGTTTTTACGTGTCCCAGGGTCAGCTCCTGGCAGGATCCCTCGCAATATGCCTGACACGCCTGCACCGTTGTCCCCGTTTTGAATTTCAAAATCTGGCGCTTAAAGTGAGCCAGGCCTTGAGCAATTTGCGAGGGCCTTGCCCCTGGTACAAGTCATCTCAGTGCGCCAATTCTTCTTTGCATTTTGCCAGGAGCTTCCCTGGCTTTACTCCTGGTTTTTTTGCCAGGAGTGCATGCTCCTGGCTTAATTCCCTGGCAAACTGCAACTTTTCTTGTAGTGGATTTACTAACATCAATCACATTAAAAAATAATCCTCAATAACAGGTACCATGAATCAATTTGTTAGGAACTAATATTTTATAAACTTTGCATAAACATCACGCAAAGAAAATGACGAAAGGAGTATTTTGGGGGACTGTGTTGCCTTAAGGATTTTGCAGCGCGAGGGTTTTCCAAAAATTGAACAAAAGAAAAATGAAATTGAAGATTTATGAAGACATAATCAGTTTGTTTGTAAAAAGCTTTTTGAATGTTCAATTTATGTTTTGTTGTTTTTCTGGGTTTATGAGTTTTAATGTTTGAAGATTGATGAATGTTAATGAAGGTGAGGTTGAAGATGATAAAGAAGATGAAGGAAGAAGATAAAAAAATGTTAAAAAAAAATTAGACGTTGGTGATGCACCGTTAGATACAATAGACCTTCATAATCTAGCATTCTCCTTCTTGAAAATAAAGATTGACGGGCTGAAATTAAAAAATTAATAAGGCCTACGATGGACCACCTACAATGTTGGTCCACCTAATACATTTGTGGTTAAAGTTAACAGAAACTGACCAAATTGACTGACAGAGGTATATTTGAGGGACCAAACGGAAAAAATTTAGTGTTGTGGGACCAAAATGAAAACAACAAATAAGTTAGGGGAACAAATGTTCAATTAAGTCTAAAAAAATGATGGTCCAACATGATTGGCTCACAAGGCTTAGTGAGCTGGCAGTACAGTAGCCTGTGGTCGTCGAGAGCCGGAGGTGTTCGCTACTCTATGAATCCAGCCTCACGATATACCCTCCCGTCTAGGAGACGAGACCCAAGCCTTCGCCCAAGTCCCGTGCCTTAACTCTCAACTTGGAGCAGGCAGGCCAACATGGTGCCACTACTAGCCCAACCTGACAAGCCAAAGCCGTGTTCCATCAACGACAAACTGACAGATGTGTTAGAAGTATATAAAGACTCATTTGTGTCATATTCTAGCCAAGGTGGGACTTGTCAATGCTAACATGAACAATAGATCCAAGAGGTCTTCAGTAGGTTGGAATTTGGTCTGTTGCAATGGAATTTGATACTGTGTAATCCAAAATTGTTGGGGTTGATGTGATGGTTTTTTCTGCTTGAATCAAATGATCTACTGGGTAGTATATTTGGGAGTTGCAAGTTGCAGGGGAGAAACCATGAATGATGTGATGTTGCACATTGTACCAAAAGTAAAATTGAAAAGATACAGATTGTATGATTGCAATCTACCACATGCTGTATTAGAACTGTTGTTTTTTCATGTTGTCAAAATGCATATACATTTAATCAACATGTCACCGGTTCAAAAATTAAGCATACCAAATTCCAATAGAACCAAATAGCCAATCTTATTGTCATTCATTAACTTATGACTTCTTTAATTATTTGCTTCAACTGCTTGGTTAAAACATCGTACGTTTTCGGTTTTAAATGTACATTTTATTTTGTATATATAGATTGTCTGAAACCTTTTGATACATGCATCCAATCAAATTATTTTATGATGTCACTTTTTTAAGTTAGTTTCTAAAATGTCTCTACAAATATGATCTATTTAACACAATTTCATTGAATACATGTGTAGAAATGTTTTACACCATTGGTGCATATAAATTAATCTCTAAATAAATGTGATTTTCACATTATAACAATTTGTTAAAACTAATGTGTGTGAATTGAGTTTGTAAAAAAAAAAGGATTTTGGACATATCACTAAATCAGAACAATCCAGTTCATGAGAATCAATCTAGTGTCATGTATAATACTGAAAAAAAAGAAAAATAGAAAAGGCTGAACTCCATGTTATTCACATCGAATTTTCTATACTTAGCTTTTGTTAGAAGATGTCCATAGTTAACTAGTGTTAGTTTGTTAATTCAAGTTTGTTAGTGATGTAATCACGTTTAGTTGGTTAATCACATTAGATTTTTTGTTTGTTATTGATTAGTTACAAGTTCCCTAGAATTTAGCTAAAATTCTGAGGTTTCAGAGTCTGAGGTTGTTAGAGTTTGTTACTTAGCTTGTGCTTCAAGCAATCTAGCATAACTTTTGTATATAAGCCAATTCACTTGTACATTCTCAAAAAATCAATAACACAATTTCCTTTTCTCATTCTTATCCTCTCATTCTCTCTAAATTCACCAAAACCAGAAAAACACTAAGATCAAAATAGTTGCTTAAAAAAGTTAAGCTTCATAGTTGCGCTAACAAATTGACATCTAGAGCCTTGGGTTTCGTTCTAAGGGGTAATCAAGATCTTCAATCACGTAAGTACATAGAAGAAACGCTGAAGGAAGTACCATGAATGGTAGCAGCAGCTTCAACACTCATCTTCAAATTCTTGAAGCACGCAATTGGGAAAGATGGAGTGCAGTGATGAAGAACCTGTTTGGAGCACAAGATTTGCTTGAAATTGTGCAGAATGGAGTTGGTGAGTTAGCTTTGAATGCAACAAAAGTGCAAAGGAACACACACAAAGATTTGAAGAAGAAAGATTGCAAGGCTTTGTTCTTGATTCAACAGAGTCTTGATGAAGCAAATTTTGAAAGAATCTAAACAACAGTTAGTTCAAAGGAAGCATGGGATATTCTTTCAAAGTATCATGAAGGGGATGATAAGGTGAAGTTGATTAAGCTTCAATCACTGAGGAGGAAATTCGAATTGATGCAGATGGAAGATGAGCAAAAGATTGCAGAGTACATCTCCAAACTCATCAGTGTTGTGAATCAGATGAAGGCTTGTGGAGAGACGATGACTGATCAACAAATTGTTGAGAAGATCATGAGGACTCTATCATCAAGGTTTGATTTCATTGTTGTGGCAATTCAGGAATCAAAAGATGTAAAAACCTTGAAGATTGAGGAGCTTCAGAGTTCATTAGAAGCTCATGAATTGATGGTTTCAGAAAGAAAAAGTGAAAGACCAATTCAACAAGCCTTACAAGTTCAAACTATCAAGAAGGATGATTATGATAGGAAGAACTACAAGAAAGGGAAGAATAACACTAAGGGAGGAAATTGGTCTAAAGGCAGGAACAAAGAAACTGACAAAAGTGAATCTTTAAAAGAAAGAAACTCTAATCAAAAGAAGAGAAATTTTGATAAGAAGAAGATTCAGTGTTTCAAATGTGAGAAATTTGGACACTTTGCTTCTGAATGTTGGTATGGTAAGGGAAAACAAGGTCAGAATGATGAGGAACAAGCTAAGATTGCACAAGATGATTTAGATGATTCATTATTATTGATGGTTACAACAACTAGTGCTGAGAGCTGCAATTCAGAAAGTTGGTTCTTGGATACTGGTTGTTCTAATCACATGACTGGAAACAAAGCATGGTTGAGGGAAGTTGATCATGGAAGGAACACAAAGGTGAAACTTGCAGATCATAGTACATTAACTTCAGAAGGTATGGGGAAGATTGCTATTGAAGGAAATAATGGAAAAGTAGCAATAATTGAAGAAGTTCTGTATGTCCGTGGAATGCAGTGCAATTTACTTAGTGTTGGTCAACTCATTAAGAAAGGATACTCAGTTGCTATGAAGGATAATGTTTTGAAGTTGTTTGATAAACATCAAAGGTTAGTCTTGAAAACTCCCCTTGCAAAAAATAGAACATTTCTGACCAATATGAAAGCTGTAGAGTTGAACTGCTTATCTGCTATGACAAAAGATGAAGATAGCTGGTTATGGCATTATAGGTTTGGTCATCTTAACTTTAGAGGTCTTAATCAACTGGTTGATAAGGAAATGATTATTGGTGTACCTTAAATTGAGATACCTAACACTGCCTGTGATACTTGTTTGTTGGGCAAGCAACCTAGAAATGCATTCAGTTCAAGTACTGCTAATAGATCAAAGGAGCTACTCAATGTTGTGTACTCAGATGTATGTGGTCCTTTAGAGGTTCCTTCATTAGGGGGCAACAGATACTTCATAAGTTTTGTTGATGAGTTCAGCAGAAAACTCTGGTTATATTTGATCAAGACCAAAAGTGAAGCATTTGATATGTTTCAGAAGTTCAAAATCTTAGTAGAAAAGTAAAGTGGAAAATATATCAAGGTTTTAAGAACTGATGGTGGTGGTGAGTATACCTCAAAAGTGTTTGAGAAATTTTGTGAAGACAATGGTATCATACATGAAGTAACTGCTCCTTATACTCCATAACACAATGGTTTGGCTGAAAGAAGAAACAGAAGTCTGCTTGACATGACCAGAAGTATGTTGAAATTGAAGAAGATGCCTAATACTTTTTGGGGAGAAGCTGTAAGAACTGCAGCCTACATCTTGAATAGATGCCCCACTAAGAAACTGAATCAAATCCTTGAAGAAATTTGGCTAGGATGCAAGCAGTCATTTAAACACTTAAGAGTTTTTGGCTCCTTATGTTACAAACATATCCCTGATGCAAAGAGAAGAAAGTTAGGGGATAAGAGTGAGCCTATGATAATGGTTGGTTATCATGAAACAGGTGCATACAGGTTATATCATCCTCTAACTCATTCAATAGTGATTAGTAGGGATGTTAAAATCTGTGAGAATAAAGCTTGGGATTGGAACAAGAAAGAGAAGAGTTCCAATCACACAGTTCCCACAATAATTGAAGAAGATGATCAAGTTGAACAAGTTCAACTTGATACTGAAGTTCAAGCTGAAGTACATGTTGAAGAGAATCAAGCTACTAGAACTTCAGGGAGACAGAGATTTGCTTCCACAAGGTTAGCTGAACATGAAGTTATTCCAGATAATCTAGTTAATGAAGAAGGGGAATTTGTTCACTTTGCCTTATTAGCAGATGCAGAACCAATCAACCATGAAATAACATTGAATGAAGAAGTGTGGAAGAATGCTATGATTGAAGAGTTGAATTCAATCATCAGAAACAACACATGGGAACTGACTAAACTACCTGTTAGCAAGAAACCTATAGATGTGAAATGGATTTTCAAGTTGAAACTGAAGCCAAATGGTGAAGTAGCCAAACACAAAGCTGGATTAGTTGCTAGGGGATTCATGTAGAAGGCTAGTATGGATTACTTTGAAGTATATGCCCCAGTAGCAAGATTAGAGACTGTGAGACTGATAGTTGCTATAGCTTGTGGAAGAAACTGGCCAATGTATCATTTGGATGTAAAATCTGCTTTCCTAAACGGTCCTTTAGATGAAGAAGTGTATGTAACACAGTCACCAGGTTTCAAAATCAAAGGGAAAGAAGATATGGTGTATAAATTACACAAAGCACTCTATGGACTGAAGCAAGCACCAAGAGCTTGGAACTTTGATGTAGATTGGTGTAGAGATAAGCATGATAGGAAGAGCACCTCAGGTTACCTATTCAAGTTTCTGAATGCCCCAATTTCATGGTGTGCTCAGAAGCAACCAGTTGTGGCATTGTCAATCTATGAATCTGAGTATATTGCAGGGTGTATGGCAGCATGTCAGGCAGTTTGACTTGAATATATACTCAAGGAGATAGAGATAGAGGTTAGCAGACCTATTACATTGTTCATAGATAACAAATTGGCTATAAACTTAGCCAGAAATCCAGTTTTACATGGAAGAAGCAAGCATATAAAAGCTAAGTTTCATTTTCTGAGGGAGCAAGTGAACAAAGGAGCATTGCAGGTTGTTCATTGTTCCACTGAGCTGCAGTTTGCATACATATTCACTAAGTCATTGAAGGTTGACAGGTTCATCAAGCTAAGGAGTTTGATTGGCATGAAGGAAGTGGAAACTTGAATTAAGGGAGGATGTTAGTTTGTTAATTCAAGTTTGTTAGTGATGTAATCACGTTTAGTTGGTTAATCACATTAGATTTTTTGTTTGTTATTGATTAGTTACAAGTTCCCTAGACTTTAGCTAAAGTTCTGAGGTTTCAGAGTCTGAGGTTGTTAGAGTTTGTTACTTAGCTTGTGCTTCAAGCAATCTAGCATAGCTTTTGTATGTAAGTCAATTCACTTGTACATTCTCAAAAAATCAATAACACAATTTCCTTTTCTCATTCTTCTCCTCTCATTCTCTCTAAATTCACCAAAACCAGAAAAACCCTAAGATCAAAATAGTTGCTTAAGAAAGTTAAGCTTCATAGCTGCGCTAACAACTAGAATGAGCAAATTAAGAACACACATTATTATTTGAAATATCGTTGCATGTATGGTTCCGATTTCCAAACATCTTGTTATAACTCCCTATCAATCTTTTTCATTTTCAAATTCAGAGAGACCCATACAGAAGTTAAAAAAAATGCTGATTGGCCATTATAAATCCTGGATCAATATTAAAAATCATTGTAAAATTGGCAGATCAATATAAAAATGTACTCCACAAAATATCTTTTCAGAAGATGAATAGAAGCCATTTGGGTTGGTCTAGTGGTTTTGACTTGAGACTTTGAAGTGGGTTCCTCTCAAGATCTCATGTTCAATTTCTCATGGGTTAGTCCATACAAAGCTACTTTAAATGCCACCAACAATTCTAATACGGGATTGGACCTTTCAGATAAGTCGTTCTTTAGTCGGATACCGAGTTTAAAAACAAAATAAGAAATGAATGGTGTCATGACTACTACCGCTGTTATAATAATAATCAAGTTCCTTAAAAAATAATAATAATAAGAACAAGTGAAATGACTTAGAATTAGTTAGTTTCCACATCCTTCGTTGACTTCTGGTTCACACATCTTACCACTGATTCTTGAGCATACAAAAGCCGACCATTTAGGTTTATTGATGGAGAAATGATATTTATACAACTATTTTGTGATAACTTTTATGTAACTCACTTTCATACTTACCTTATGTTTTTACTTTCTCTCTATTGTTTTGGTTTTCGTGTCAATACCAATATTTCTTCATAAATCTATGCTTATCCTAGAAGTTGTCATACAAATGATTTTCAAATAACATTCCATATCCAGAAATGATATTTGTATAACTATTTTGTGACAACTTTTGTGAATGATTAATTTAAGATGTTGATGTTAATTTAATTTTTTTAGGGAATTTTTAGATTTTATTGTTTTCTTAATGGAGTACAAACATTCTTGGCATTGGTCATATACAAGGTAGAAACAAAATTATCGGTACAAACACTCTTGCACTAATTTATATTACTTCCGTCCCTAAATATAGAACCCTTTTGTCAAAATAACGGGATTTAAGAAAGCTGGTAGTAATATTAAATTTGTATATAATTGCTATCGTTTTTACAATTTTATCCTTAAGAGAGAGAGTTAGTTTATGTTTTCATCATAATATTTGTTGTTGATTGAAGAAAAAGATGCAAAATAAACAAGAGTATGTTTGCAAAAAAATAATTAATGTTATTGGAAATACCAAATGGGTATTGTAAAAAGGGACAATTTTTTTCTCAAAAGGGTCTTATAAAAATAGCTCATAATTTTATCATATTTTTTCTTAATATTCTTACCACACATATGTTTGATAGCAAAAAGTTTTATTTTATTTCAGTTTGTACTTTTACGTCAAAAAGAAATACACCTTCTGGTCTATTTGAATAAAAATCTACATTTTAGTTTCATGTAATTAATGATATATATGATCTTTATTATAGACCACATACATCATTTAATAAATGAATCTAAAATAGTGATTTTTGCTTATAATAGTGACGAGAGGGTATATTTTTTTGGGAAATTCTTGTTTACCCACCAATAAAAGGTGGGTAATACTATCCATGTTAAGTTGACCCAATCAAAAAAATGTATTTATATAACATTAAAAATAATAGAAAACAAACAAATAATTTTGATTGGTGCCAACTCAGCATGAGTTGTGTTACCCACCTTTTATTGATAGGTACCCAAGCTGTCATCATTTTTTTAAGATATAATTGCTTCCAAATGTAATTTTTTCATATCTAAATCTTGATATATTTTAAGGGTTTGTCTAACATGTGCAACATTGCACATGTTAAAGAAACTAAAAGTGGAAACTTTTTATTGAAAAACAACAATTATTTATTAAAAAGATATATAGTTAATATTAAATGCACAAGTTCCAATGCAAACTTACCTTTTTGAACTTCTTAACATGTGCAAATTTACACATGATAGAAAAACCCATATTTTAAAGTTTAATTTCGATGCACGTAAAAATTACTCCACAAATATAACTAATTAAATTTCATAATGTCACCTTTTATTCAAGTTTGAATTTTGAGCATTAATTGCATCACACAGTTTTTTATATCAATATTCTTATCTTAACATATAATACTTGTTTAAAGTATTATTTTTATTATTGTCTGATGAACCAACTCATCTCAGATTTTAGATTGAGATTGTTTAATGCGTGTAAGAGTATGATTTACCCATTATAGGAAATCGGTCGGAATCCTTTTATTTTTATATATTTATGTGAATTTTAAGACGTCTGTTTTTTGAAGAATCTGAATTTTAAGAGGTCTTAATTGCACTTTTGTTCTTTGCTTTTTCAACGGCATGTTATTGATCCTCTGTTTTTCTCTTAACAGTTTTGGCCCCTCCTCATTTATCCCTTTTTTATTTCCCAAGTCCTCTACTTGTTTTCCTCTATTAAAAATATGTATTTCTATTCAAAAATTAAAATACGTTTTTTTATATTCCTATTTATAGATGAATCTATTACAACAAAATATTTAAGTAGAAAGAAATTTGAACAATTAAAAGGACAATTTTATTGAATCGTCCAGGATATAAAAACAAAAAAGTCTTAAGTCATGAATATTATGTCGTGAATATTCCGTCGAAAACAAATAAATCATGAATATTAATTTTTTTGGAAAAATCAAATGAAATCATGAATATTCAAACGGTAAAACATACACACACCTAGACTTTAAGCGTGTGTGCATTTCATACGACATAACTAGATTATGTTTGATTTTCATTTGAAAAATCCCAGTCCATTAAGAATATTAACCCATTTTACTCAATTTGAAAAGGAAGGGTTGCATTTGCCACATCAGTTATAAAATAAAATTCATTCAAACCAAAATTTCTTTTGAAATTAGAGAAATCATAGGAAGTTAAAATAAAGAAGTTGTTACTATGTTTTCTAAAAGAATTAGAAAGAGAATGAAGCTCATGTTGCTATATTTTTAAATCAACAACCTCTTCAGTCTTTTTCTTTAAGGCGAATAAGTTCTATTAAAAATGAAGTAAGAAAACAAGATTGCGAGACTGAGTCAAAAAGCAATAAAACACAAAAACACAGTTAAAAGTCAAAACCTAATAAAACAAACAACAAAACTGTTAAAGATAATGAAATGTAGAAAAACCCTTCGAACGATGAAATATCAATGCGTACAAGTGAATATAATAAGAAAGATGAAATATCGAACATCTTGTAATTTTATAGATTACCAAATAAAATGAATTAATAATAGTAGAGCAATGAAGGATGATATTTTGTTAAGTGATAATATTTGGCTAAGCAGATCCTCTGTCTTTAAACGACATGACGTGTAAGAAGGATAAATGGGGCACTGTTTACAAGAGTTAGTATATTCTTGCCTTACCAAATAAGTTTGAGAGGTAACCTACTTTTTAGCAACCATTCCATTGTACGAACCCTTTTAATATATTAAGACTCTTTTGATTAAAACACAATGATTAAAAAATAATTTTTGCATTAAATTTGTCAATAATATACATTCTTTTTTCAAAATCATCCTTCGGATATTAAGAGAGAGAAATAAGTGATCTTTTAATTCTCCTCGTTTAATTTGAGGTATTTTTGTGAAAAAGTTAATTAATGCATTTGAAAACAATTCTCATAAAATGGGACAACAAAATTTCACAAAAATATGTTAAATATAGGAACAAGGTAGTAATAGATAACTTCTTGGCCTAAACAATAAGGTTCTCTAACACAAAAATAAAGAAGAAAATTGAGAGTCACTGGTTAGTAGCTTGTATAAAATTCTGTCTAAGGTGCTAGCTAACAGACTTAGAAAAGTGGTTGGTAAGGTGGTGTCTGAATCTCAATCAGAGTTTGTTCAAGGTAATCAAATCATTGATGGACTTCTTATTTCAATTGAAATAGTGGATGATGTTCGCAGGTTAAAGAATGATCTACTCTTATTTAAGGTAGATTTTGAAAAAACATGATTCGATGGATTGATTGTTTTTAGGTGATGTTATGATTAAAATGAATTTTTCACTTGTTTGGCGTAAGTGTATTTTGGAATGTGTTACTACAGCCTCAGCGTCGGTGCTTGTGAATGAGAGTCTGACTGATGAGTTTAATTTGGAGAGAGGGCTTCAGCAAGGTGACCCTCGTTCTCCCTTTCTTTTATTATTAGATGCTGAAGGCCTGAATGTAATGATGAATGCGATGGTGGAATATGGTTTATTTACTGGTTATAAGGTGGGGGCGCAGACCTCTTTGTCTGTTACCCATTTACAATTTGTTGATGATACCCTTTTGATTGGTGAAAAAATTTGGGCAAATGTTCGTGCTTTAAAAAATGTTCTGCTTCTTTTTGAAAAGATATATGGGTTAAAAGTCAATTTCCATAAAAGCATGTTGTTTGGAATTAATGTGATGGGTTCTTGGCTTCATTAGGCGCGGTTGTTATGAATTGTAAGCATGGTAGTCTTCCTTTTGTGTATTTGGGGCTGCCTATATGTGGTGATCCGAGAAAGCTTCAGTTTTGGTATCCTTTGGTTGATCGTATTGGAAGTAGACTGTCCGGTTGGAAGAGTAATAATCTTTCTTTGGATGGTCGACTGATTCTCCTTAAATATGTATTGTCCTCCATTCCAGTTTATTTTCTTTATTTCTTCAAAGCTCCAGCAGGTATCCTTTCTTCC
Source organism: Medicago ruthenica (assembly GCA_018208015.1). NCBI lineage: Eukaryota > Viridiplantae > Streptophyta > Magnoliopsida > Fabales > Fabaceae > Medicago > Medicago ruthenica. The sequence continues at coordinate 806,067 of CM031377.1, read as the reverse complement.
CTTAACTCTATTTTTTGTAATTTTTTATTGGAGGGTTGTGAGGATTTTAGGAATTTGCCTTGGGTAAAATGGGACACTTTGTGTCTAATGTTTGGTGGTTAGGAGACTGAACGAGTTTAATTTATCTTTACTTGATAAATGGGTATGGAGGATGTTGGAGGAAAGGGGAAGTATGTGGTATAATGTGCTTTGTGCAAAATATGGAGAGGAGGGGGCGATTATGTGTTGGTAGAGGAGGGGGTTCAGTGTGGTGGCAACACTGGCATCACATTCAAATGGGGGTTGGTTTGCTAGATGATAGGTGGTTGTTGGATAATATTATTCGACAGGTGGGGGATGAGGTTTCTACGTTGTTTTGGAAGGACTCGTGGTTAGATGATGTATCTTTTTATGTTAGATATGCTAGGTTGTTTGATCTTCATGTTAATAAATTAGCTACAGTTGCGAAGATGTTTTCTTTGGGTTGGTAGTTTAATGGTGAGGCGTGGGAGTGGTGTAGGAGATTGTTTGCATGGAAGGAGGGGTTGGTGAGGGAGTATGCGGAGCAGCTGTCACTTGTTGTTTTGCAGGTTGGTGTGATTGCCAGGTGGATTTGGAAGCTTCATTCTTCCCATCGGTATACAGTCAAAAGTGCTTATAATCATTTGACAACTTCTGAAGTTGGTGTTGATGACCGTTTTAATCATGTTTTGTGGCTTAAGTAAATTCCTCTTAAGGTCAGTATTTTTATTTGGCATTTGTTCCTGAATAGATTCTTTATGCACTGATACTTATGGCTTGGTGGAGGATCAAGACCATTTGTTTTTTACTTGTGCTTTTTACAGTCAACTTTGGCTCTTGATATCGGGTTGGCTAGGCTTTTCAACGGCTCTTCATGGTTCGTTAATTGAGCATTTTACCCAGTTTGGAGGTCTTGGAGGCTTTTCCAACAAGTCTCGTTTGACTTTTAACATAATTTCTTTTTATTATTTGGAAGGATCACAATAGGAGGCATTTCCATAATAAGACTGAACAACTTCCTTCTTTGTTGGAAAATGTTAAACTTCAATCTTATTGGAGGTTAAAATTGCGTTATGTCCTTTTCAATTTTGAGTAAACGGTTTGGAGATTGAGTCCTTTGTTATACTTTCAAGCTATAACGTAATTATTTATTTTCGGCTCTTGTGTAGTAGCTTCTTTGTGTTATTGTAACATCTGAATATTTTAACTTTCTTTAGTACACCTTCTACTAGAGGAGCTTTTGCTGGTTTTTAATATATTTGCTTAACTTTTTTTAAAAAAAGAACTACTTAAAAATAATAAATATGCTACTTCCTTAAAAAAAATGCTAATTAAAATAACAATATTTATGATTCTAGATTTTTTTTTCTAACAAAAAAGATTTTTTTTTCTGACAAAAGAATGATAAAAACTTAAAACAAAAAGGTATTTTAGATTTTTTTTGCTAACAAAAAAGATAACTTTTTTTATTATGACATGAAGATACTAGATAACTTAAAACAAAAAGGTATTTTTTTTTCAATCAAAAAGATTCTTTCATACTTAGAAAAAGTTTTAAAGCACTACTGGAGAAATTTTATTTTGACAAAAGGATTTTAGATCTGTTGTCAAAGAAATTTGTAGATGAGCTTGTAGATTTTTTTTTTTAAGGAAAGTGTGTTTCTAGATTAAAATTAGGACAAAACTTATGCACAGTGCTTTAAGTGCAGTTTTTGTTGTTCCCCAATAAAAATGAGACACATGTATTATGTTTCCATGTCATCTTAATATCAACGCTTAATTGCTAATTCCGTTGTCTATCCCCGCTTTGTGCATTCCGATTTTTTCTCCCCCTCTTTCCAATTTGTGCAAAAGAACCTCTCTGCTTTTGGCGCTTCAAGAAATCGTCAATTCCAAATCATATTGTTTCATGTTACTTTGTTTAGTGACATACATCATTCTTATTTCCTCTCTCTCTCTCTCTTTCTGTCTCTCTGTCTCGTTCCTCCGCTCATCTTTTCTCTCTTCGTTTCTGCACACATTGAAGCCATCGATTCTATATCTTCTTTGTTTCATGTACTTATGAAAAATTGCTTTAGATTGTTCTTTAGCTAGCAAATTTTAGAAAACCTATGTTCATGTTCCATGTTTACTTATTTCTTTTTCTTATAATGTGTTAACTCATCGCTTGCTTATAATAGACTGAGTCAATGATTTAACTATTCAATTTTTATATTTTCTTATGCACAGTTAAATGGAATGATAACATTGAGCACGAACTAACTGAAGAAGATATAATCTCATATGTTGGCATGAAGTTTGATACCGAAGATCACACATATAGGTTTTATAATATATATGCTGGCTTTGTTGGTTTTAGCATTAGAAAAGATTGGAGAAACAAAAGCAAGTTAGATAATGAAACTGTGATGTCTCGAAAGTTCGTGTGTTTTAAAGAAGGCTTTAAGAGGATCAAAGATGATGATGAAAAAGTGTCTCACAAAGATATCAGAACTGGATGTTTAGAACATGTTGTCATCAGTCGGGAATCAAGTGGCAAATATGCTGTTACATCTTTCAAAAAAGACCATAATCACGAGTTTGCATCCCCCATAAGTAAGCATAAATTACCATCACAAAGGAGGGTTTCTGCTGCTCAAGCAGCAGAGGTAGAAATGGCAAACCGATCTGGTATACGCCAAAAATTGATTTTTGAGTTTATAAGTCAACACGTCGGAGGGAGAGAGAACGTTGGCTACACTTCTAAAGATATTAGCAATCATTTAACCGTCAAAAAGATGAAGGAAATGAAGGAAGGTGAAGCATATAGTCTACTTCATTATTTTAAATCAAAGCAGAGAGAAAATCAATCATTCTTTTATGATATTCAACTTGATGTTGATAATCAAATAACAAACATTTTCTGGGCAGATGCTAAAATGGTTTTAGATTATGTTTATTTTGGAGATGCAATATGCTTTGATACCACATACCGCACTAATAAGAATTTACGACCATTTGCTCCTTTTGTTGTATTCAACCATCATAGAGAAAGTGTGTTATTTGGTGCAGCATTGTTATATGATGAAACTGCTGCATCATTCGAGTAAGATGCTGCCATGGCAAAAGCGAGAGAGAAAATCAATCATTCTTTTATGATATTCAACTTGATGTTGATAATCAAATAACAAACATTTTCTGGGCAGATGCTAAAATGGTTTTAGATTATGTTTATTTTGGAGATGTAGTATGCTTTGATACCACACACCGCACTAATAAGAATTTACGACCATTTGCTCCTTTCGTTGTATTCAACCATCATAGAGAAAGTGTATTATTTGGTGCAACATTGTTATATGATGAAACTGCTGCATCATTTGAGTGAGATGCTGCCATGGCAAAAGCGATTTCAGAGGTTTTTCCTGAAACATATCATCATTTATGCTTGTGGCATTTATTTCAGAATGCACTTAAGAATGTTAATCATGCCTTTAAGAGATCAGATTCTTTTGCTGATGATTTGAGAAGTTGTATTTGAAGGTGAGAAAAACACAAGAAGGGGGGGGGGGGGGGTTGAATTATGTTGGCCTTTTTCTTTCTCAAAAACTTAAGTTAGTTCAGAGTCTGATGTTGATCAGATTCTGAAGCTATTTTCAGAGTTATGTTGCAGCGGATATAAAGTAAATGAGAGAGAGAGAGAGAGAAGGACACAAACAATTATCCTGGTTCCTTCCACAACCCGGAAGTAGTCCAGTCCCCTTGTCATTTACAAGAGATTTTTCACTATAATCCAACAATTACAATTGCTCAAGCACAAAGCAAGAGACTTCCTATGCTCAAACACAAAGTAAGAGACTTCCAAATGCTCAAACACAAAGTAAGAGACTTCCTATGCTCAAACACAAAGTAAGAGACTTCCAATTGCTCAACACACAAAGTAAGAGACTTTCTATGCTCAAACATAAAGTAAGAGACTTCGAATCAAACAGATTTACAAAGAATATGTTTGAGTTGAACACTTGATATACTATCAGTGGTGTTCACAGAATACAACACAGTTTCAGACTCTATACTTAAGAAATTCTAAGATAAGAAAGTTTGTGAGAATTTCTAAGTTATTGATGACTTTCGAATTTAGCAGAGTAATGGTGCTTTCAGAATTGCAGAGTCTCGTTATGTTCTTCTTCAAATCTTCAGTCCTTTATAGAGGAATAAAGAGCCGTTGAGAAGATGCCAGGTCATCAATAGAGTCGTTTGAAATTGAAGCTTCATCCATCGTTGGTTTTATCCTTGATATGGATTGCGTGTTTCGTTCAGGGAGACAACGTTGCAGAGAGCGGTTCTGACTCTGAGATTTTTGCAGAGGTCTTGTCGTACAATACTGTTGATAGTGACAGTTGTTGACTTCTGAGTTTCCTTCAGACTTCAGACTCCCAGTCTTCAGACGTTGATCTTCAGACACTGTTCATCAGACGCTGATCTTCAAACGCTGACCTTCAGACGCTGAATGTCTTCAAACTTGCAACATAAGCTTCAAAGATTTTCTTCGCTCTTAACTTGATCTTTCAGAACCATTGTTAGATACATAATCTTTAAGTATATGGTCTTGCACACTAGAACAAGTATTAGCATATCCAATTTTCTTTTTAACACTTTGTTATCATCAAAACTCAAAAGGGACTTGTTCATACATTTTGTTCCAACAATCTCCCCTTTTTTGATGATGACAAACACAAGTATTAATAGAAAATTGTTGTTAATTTAATTAACAAGTTGACTTCAGGGTCTGAGGTTTGTAAGCTCCCCCTGAGTCTAATAATCCACAAGGTGAGGTTTGTAAGCTCCCCCTGAGTCTTATCCAGGTTAATTAAATTCAATTTAAATCAAAAAGTTGAAAAGTCCAAAATGTTTCTGAGTGATTTTTCACATAATTAATCAGAGGCTAAGAGATGAGAAGATGTTCTCCTAAGTTAATTAATTTTCAAAAAATTAACTTATATTCTGACATGGCTCAGAGCCTGAAATCTTGTTACTTACTCCCCCTTTTGTCATCAACAAAAAAATTCAAAAATTTAAGACAAAAGAGAGTTAAAATGTGAGATAAAATTGTTCAGAGCAAAACAATTTTAACAAGAATCAGAGCAAACTATCAGAGATATCAGACACAGAATGATGTTAGGGGGCGCAAAGTACAACTTTCAAAGCTAACTCATCACTGCCCAGCAGTTATTACTTACCAGTTTCAGACCACGTGTCAGAATACTGTTCAGATTCACTCTCATTAGTGGGCCACGTGTAAAGTGTCCACTTACAATGAGTTTTATCAAAAGTAAAAAAAATTCAAATTCTGAAACTCATAATCTGATGTCTCCAGAAGCTGAACTTTCTCCAGACTCTCAAAGTGAGCGTCTGATAAGTCTTAGCTTCTGATGTACTTCAGATTCTCAGTTTTTATTCAGAGTCAAGCAGATTTTTCAGAGATGAAATGCATGTTCAGATTCTTTTTAATAAAATTAAATCTATCTTCTGCTAGGATTTTTGTAAATATATCAGCCCACTGATGATCAGTATCAATGAATTGAATATTCAAAACACCCTTCTGAACATAATCTCTAATAAAATGATGTTTAATTTCAATGCTTGGCTCTTGAATGCAGAATAGGATTTTTAGACAAACAAATAGCAGCAGTATTATCACAAAAGATAGGAATGTTGTTTTCATGAATCTGATAGTCTTCCAACTGATGTTTCATCCAGAGTAGTTGTGTGCAACAACTTGCAGCTGAGATGTATTCTGCTTCTGCTGTTGACAATGCAATAGTTGATTGTCTTTTACTGGCCCGGGATATCAGATTCTCACCAAGGAATTAACAATTTCCACTGGTGGATTTTCTTTCAATCCTATCACCAGCATAATCAGCATCACAGAATCCAACCAACTTATAATCTAAGGATTTCTTATACAGAAGTCCAAGATTAGTTGTTCCCTTCAGATACCTGAAGATTCTCTTGACAGCAGTCATATGAGATTCTTTGGGATCTAATTGGAATCCTGCACATAAGCATACACTGGACAAAATATCTGGTCTAGAAGTTGTCAAGTATAACAGAGAACCAATCATACCTATGTAGAGCTTCTGATATACCTTTGAGCCTGTGTCTTCTTTGCTTAAGTTGTAGGTTGGATGCATTGATGTTGTCATCAATTTACAATCTTCAAGCTTGAACTTCTTCAGAAGCTCCTTTGTATATTTTGATTGATGAACATACACTCCATCTTTGCATTGGTTGATTTGAATTCCAAGAAAGAACTTCAATTCTCCTATCATGCTCATTTCAAATTCATCCTGCATTAACTTAGAGAATTCCTTGCGAAGAGTGGCATTAGTAGAACCAAATATAATATCATCCGCATAGATTTGAACAATTAATATATCTTTCTTAAGTGTCTTTCTGAAAAGTGTAGTGTCAACTTGTCCTCTTACAAAATCATTTTTAAGTAAGAAATTACTCAGTCTCTCATACCAAGCTCTAAAAGCTTGTTTCAGACCATACAATGATTTCTTAAGCTTAAAAACAAAGTCTGGATGTTTTAAATCTTCAAAACCAGGAGGTTGTTTGACATACACTTCTTCAGAAATGACACCATTTAGAAAAACACTCTTAACATCCATTTGATATAAAATGATATTATGATTTACTGCATAGGAAAGAAGTAACTTGATTGCTTCCAATCTTGCAACTTGAGCAAATGTTTTAGTGTAATCAATTCCTTCCTGCTGACTGTAGCCTTGAGCAACAAGTCTAGCTTTATTTCTGACTACCTCTCCTTGTTCATTCAGTTTGTTTCTGAACACCCATTTTGTTCCAATAATGTTCTTGTGATTTGGTTTTGCAACTAAATCCCAAACAACATTTCTTTGAAACTGATTGAGTTCTTCTTGCATAGCCACAATCCATCCATCATCTACAAGTGCTTCATTAACTGTTGTAGGTTCAATCATTGACAGTAATCCAAGCAAAGAGTCATTCTGACTGAATGCTGATCTGGTCTTTCTTGGACTATCCTTGTTTCCAATGATTAACTCTTCAGGATGTGAAGACTTGTACTTGAATGTGTTTCTGGGTGGATTTGCTTCGTGAGAATCATTAAGACCTTGTTCAGAAACATCTTGATCTTGATTAGCTTTAGGAGGAGTGTCAGCTTCTGAGAGTTTTTCAGCATCTGGAGGATTTTCAGCTTCTGAACTTTCTTCAGACTCAGAAATCTGTTCAGGTTCTGAAGTGTCCTCTGAGAGCCGAATATCTGCAAAACTCTCAACTAGCTCTGATATTTTATAATCAGGCTTCCTGTCATCAAATCTAATGTGTATTGATTCTTCAACAACATGTGTTTCTGAATTATACACTCTGTATGCTTTGGATCTCTCAGAGTATCCTAAAAAGATACCCTTGTGAGCCTTAGCATCAAATTTCTTTAGATAGACTTTATTGTTTAGAATGTAACATGTACATCCAAACTGATGAAAATAAGAAATGCTTGGCTTTCTTCCTTTGAATAATTCATATGCTGTTTTATTCAGAATTGGTCTAATATAGATTATGTTCTGAATATAACATGTTGTGTTAACAGCTTCTGCCCAGAAGTACTTTGCAATGTTAGATTCATGAATCATGGTTCTGGCCATTTCTTGCAAAGATCTGTTCTTTCTCTCTACAACTCCATTTTGTTGTGGAGTTCTAGGAGAAGAGAACTCATGGAGAATTCCATGTTCTTCACAAAAGGTTTCAAAAGGTTCATTTTCAAATTCACCACCATGATCACTTCTAACTTTTAAAATTTTCAATTCATTTTCAGTTTGTACTTGCTTGCAGAAATTGTTAAACACATCATATGTTTCATTCTTGGTTCTGAGGAATTACCAACCCATACTTCTTCCCATTGATTGATGTTGTGCCAACAGGACCAAACAGATCAATGTGAAGTAGTTCTAAGGGTCTGGAGGTAGAAACAATGTTTTTGGATTTAAAAGAAGTTTTAGCAATTTTTCCTATCTGGCATGCTCCACAAAGAGCATCTGAGTGATAGTCAATGTTTGGTAAGCCTTTGACCAGTTGTAACTTGCTAAGCTTAGAGATGAGTCTCAAGTTAGCATGTCCCAACCTTTTGTGCCATACCCATTTCTCATCACTCACTAACAGAAGAGAAACTACCTTCTGATCAACCAGTTTTGTAAAATTAATTTTATAAACATTATTCTTCCTCTTTCCTTTGAACACAACAGATTTATCTTTGTTGTTGATTATAGTGCAAGTGTTCTTATCAAACAAGACATCATAACCACTGTCACATAATTGACTTATGCTAAGTAGGTTAATGTTTAGTCCATCTACTAACCAAACATTATCAATGGAAAGGGAGGAATTGCCTATCTTACCAGTACCAATGATCTTGCCTTTCTGGTTTCCTCCAAATCCCACAGTTCCTCCCTCTTTCATGGTCAAGGTTTGGAACATAGACTTTGAAATTCTGGCAGATACTTGAACAACACGAAAAACAGAGCACAAAGTATTCAAAACAGAGCACAATGATGCAGGTTCAGAAGCAACAAATAAAAGTGCAGAAAGTAAATAACACACAATATTTGTTAACCCAGTTCGGTGTAAACACCACCTACATCTGGAGGATACCAATCCAGGAAGGAAATCCACTATGAGGAATTAATCCTAAGACTTAAGACACAGACCCCCTGTTCCTAGTCTTCTGACTTAATCTCCACCAGTCTGATTTCTACCCAGTAACCCCTGAGTATAAGAACCCCCTCTTACTTCCTAATCAAGTAACTACAACCCAGTTACTGACAACTTCTGAAAACAACCCAGTTTATGAAGAAACTCTTCAATACATCAATGACAACACTCGTACTTAAAAGCTTAGAGTGAATTACAACTCAAACAATCTAAATCAACTCAGAACATATGAGTGGTGTACAAATAAAGCAAAAGCTTAACAAACTAAGACTCTAAACTCTGATTTCTGATTTTCTATTCGCAGTCACCAATAGCAACAACACGTCTCTTTATATAGGCTTCAGCAACTCTCATAATTTTGAACACAATCTTCTTCAAAATACAATTCTGAAATTCCACAAAGGCTCAAAAAGGAAACATATATTTCTGAATCAAATTTTCCAAAGATACTTTGAAAATATATTCATCAATAAACACGAAGCCGATCTTCAATAGATCTTCACTTAAAATAATCATACTTCTGGAAACTTCAGCCTTAATAAAACCTCAACAAATCTTCAAAAGATACGCACAGAATAAATCACAAAGAATACGGAAATCCAGCTTCTGAAGGTCAACGCTGGTCAACGTCTGAACAGTGCGTCTGAAGACCCATCCTGCGTCTGATGACCCATCCTGCGTCTGAAGACCAAATCTGCGTCTGAAGGCCATTTCAGCTTCTGAACCTCCTCAAATCCAATTTCTTGCTTCTGAAGACTCAAATAACTTCAGGAGACGCATTGCTTGAAGACTTTGATTTTACCAAAACATGCAGCCAACATATAAATTCTCAACAATCTCCCCCTTTGGCAAATTTTTGGCTAAAATCAAATAAACCATAAAACTAAGTTCTTCACTCTTCAAAAATAAATCCACCATGAAGAACTACACATAAACCAAACATAGCCACAGAGTCAGCAGCGGATACAAGCTATGTTAAACCAATACAAAACAGCTTCAGTTCATCTCATAATCACACAAACACATCCTAAAGCATACAACACCAACTTCTGATATTCTGAAGTACACAAATAAACAAACTCAGTTTCTGATCTTCTCATGTAAACTCCCCCTGAAGCTTCACAAACACACACCAGCTTCACAACTCCCAGACAACTCCCCCTGCAACTCAGCTCAAAACAAACAACTTTACCTGAGACAAAAACTCCCCCTCAAACATATCTGCAACAGCTCTTATTGTAATTCTGAATTCTGAATAAAACTGTCAACTTCTGAACAATAACCTCTGAATTCTGAAACTTAACACATTCTGAACATCTCCAATCTGAAACCAACCACAAGTTTTTCTCCCCCTTTTTAGCCAAAAAATCTTGACAAAACACAGTCTTCATATGGAGAACAAAAACTAAATTTTTATCAAATATAGTATCAGACTCAGACACAGACTCAGCATTTGCAACACCTTCATCTCCCTCACCTCCAGCTTGCTCACCCTCTGCAATCTGTAATTGCTATAATTCCTCATGCAGACAAACTCCTAGCTTGCTTCTTAGATTCTCAAATTGCCTGGCATCCAAGGCTTTTGTAAAAATGTCAGCAATCTGCTCTTCAGTATCCACATGTTCAAGCTGCACAATCTTTTCCTCCACAAGATTTCTGATGAAATGATGTCTGATATCAACGTGCTTGGTCCTGCTGTGTTGTATGGGGTTCTTTGAAATATTTATAGCACTGAGATTATCACAGAATAGAGTCATAACTCTTTGTTCAATGTTGTATTCCTCCAGCATCTGCTTCATCCACACCAACTGAGAACAACTGCTTCCAGCTGCTATATATTCAGCTTCAGCTGTAGACAATGACACACAATTTTGTTTCTTACTGAACCAAGAAATCAAGTTATTCCCCAGAAAGAAACATCCACCAGAAGTACTCTTCCTGTTATCTGCACTTCCTGCCCAGTCAGCATCACAATACCCAATCAATTCAGAACTTGCACTGTGTGAGTACATGATTCCATAATCACTTGTACTGTTGACATACTTCAAGATCCTCTTTACTTGTGTCAAATGACTCATCTTTGGATCTGCTTGATATCTTGCACACACTCTAACAGCGAAAGTAATATCAGGTCTGCTTACAGTAAGATACAGTAAACTCCCAATCATACTCCTGTACTGACTCTGATCAACTGCAACTCCTTGTTCATCTTTAGTTAGCTTCAAATGAGTAGCTGCATGAGTTCTCTTATGGCTGGCATTATCCATCCCAAATTTCTTGACTATATTCCTTGCATATTTGCTTTGTGAAATGAAAATAGTATCTTCCATTTGCTTGATTTGAAGTCCAAGAAAATATGTCAGCTCACCCACAAGACTCATCTCAAATTCTGACTGCATCTGCTGAACAAATAACTGAACCATTTTGTTTGACATCCCACCAAACACTATGTCATCAACATAAATTTGAGCAATCATCAGACTTCCATCTTCTTCCTTCACAAACAAAGTCTTGTCAGTTCCTCCTTTTTTGTATCCTTGAGTCACAAGAAACTGTGTGAGTCTCTCATACCATGCTCTAGGTGCTTGCTTCAATCCATACAAAGCCTTCTTCAATTTATAAACATGATCTGGAAATTTAGGATCCACAAAACCTTTAGGCTGTTCAACATACACTTCTTCTTGTAAATAACCATTCAAAAAAGCACTCTTCACATCCATCTGAAACAGTTTGAACTTTAAAATGCATGCTACTCCCAACAGTAATCTTATGGACTCTAATCTGGCCACAGGTGCAAAGGTGTCATCAAAGTCAAGTCCCTCCACTTGAGTATATCCTTGAGCAACTAACCTTGCCTTGTTTCTGACCACAGTTCCATGTTCATCTGTTTTGTTCTTGTAAATCCACTTAGTGCCAATGACATTCAAACCTTCAGGTCTTGGAACAAGATCCCACACTTCACTTCTTTTAAACTGATTCAATTCATCTTGCATGGCTTCAATCCAGAATTCATCAGTTAGAGCTTCTTTAACATTTTTGGGTTCAAATTTGACACAAAACAAGAATCAGTAGCAACTGAGTCTGATCTTCTGGTTCTGACACCTTGATCAAGACTCCCAATGATTAAATCTCTGGGATGATCCTTCTGAACTCTAATAGAGGGTCCTTTACCAGTAGGAACATGATCTGGATGAATTTCTTCTGCTTCAGACTCTACTTGATTTTCTGGTTCTGGAGCTTCTGACAGTTGTTCTTCTGATGCTTCAGTATTTGGAACCACTTCAGACTCATCTCTTTCTTTTTCAGCAGACAGATCATCAATCACAACATTAATAGACTCCATAACAACCTTGGTTCTGGAATTAAACACTCTATAAGCTCTGCTGTTCACTGAGTAACCCAGAAAAATTCCTTCATCAGACTTAGGATCCAGCTTTCTTCTGTTTTCTCTATCAGCCAAATATAGCATTTGCTCCCAAAAACATGAAAATATTTGACTGTAGGCTTTCTTCCTTTCCACAGTTCATACAAAGTAGAGGTAGGCTTTCTTTCTTAGCATGTAACATAACTCTAGCTGATTCTGCTAAGGTTCTGTTCTTCCTCTCAACTATACCATTTTGCTGAGGTGTTATAGGTGCAGAAAACTCATGCTTAATCCCTTCAGATGCATAGAACTCAGAAAACTTCTTGTTCTCAAACTCCTTCCCATGATCACTTCTGATTCTGATAATAACACAGTCCTTCTCTCTTTGTAACTGAGTGCACAAATCTCTAAATACCTCAAAAGTATCTGATTTTTCTCTAACAAAGCTTACCCAAGTAAATCTTGAAAAATCATCAACCATCACAAATGCATACCTCTTTCCTCCAATGCTCTCAACTTGCATAGGTCCCATTAAATCCATATGTAACAATTCAAGAACTTTAGTTGTTACATGGTGTTCTAATCTGGGATGAGACTTTCTTGTTTGTTTTCCAATTTGACGTTCACCACAAACACTGTCCTCATTAATCTTCAGATTAGGTAGACCTCTGATAGCTTCAGTATTTAAGATTTTCTTGATACCTTTCAGATGCAGATGACCCAGTTTCTGGTGCCAGAGTCTGACCTCTTCTTCTGAACTTATAAGACAGGTAGACAAGCTTCTTTCTTCTTCAGACACCCACAAATAACAGTTATCTTTTGATCTGCAACCCCTCATCAAAACCTCACCTTCTTGACCACTTACTAAACATTCTTCCTTGTTGAAATTCACCTTCAAGTCTTGATCACACAGCTGGCTTATACTGATCAGATTTGAAGTCAACCTTTCACAAGTAACACATTATCCAGTCTTGGTAATCCTTCACTGATTAAGTCACCAATACCAAGAATCTCTCCTTTTGCTCCATCACCAAATGTTACGTAACTGCTGGTATATGGCTTTAAATTAATCAGAAGTTTCCTCACACCAGTCATGTGTCTGGAACAACCACTAGCAAAATACCAATCTTCTTTAGAGGTGGCTCTCAAAGAAGTATGAGTTATGAGGCCAACAGTCTTGTCTTTGGGTTTCCACACCATCTTGAAATTGTTTCTGGATGCAGCAGGTTCCACTTTTCTATACTGAAAATGCTCAGGATAACCATACAGTTTGAAACAAAATGGTTTAATATGCCCCTTCTTTCCACAATGATGACAAACCCATGGATGATTTCTTCTCTTGTTTTTGAACTTCTGAGGTTGCTTCTGAGGTTTCATCTTAGATGTTCCAATCATAGGATCATAAGTTTCAGTAGCAAGAACAAACCTTTTAGCAGGATTCTTCTGTTTGAGGTTCAAAGTCTGATCAACAAATCCTAAGCCAGTTTGTTTTCCTTGTTTCTGATTCTCCAATATCTCCTCCAGCACATCAGTAGTAGTATTCATCATTCTGACCTGCTTTTTCATATTCTCAAGTTGGGAATTCAGTTGGCTCACTTCTTCTTTGAGATCAGAATTTTGCACTAACAGTTCATCCTTCTCAGCTTCCAGTTGACAGATGGTCTTCTTCTGATCCACTACATGCTTGCAAACTTCTACACTTCAGATGTATAGGTTCTTGTAATTGTTTGTCAGTTCATCATATGAGGATTTTTCAACTCTGGCTTCAGACACTGATGAAACTCCAGACAGAGCAACAACATACTTTGCAGACTCACTTTCTACATCTTCTTTTACATCTTCATCAGACCATGAAACAGCCAAGCTCTTCTTCTGCTTCTTAAGAAAAGTAGGACATTCTGACTTGATATGTCCATAACCTTCACACTCAAATCACTGAACACCTTTTGCTTGATTGCTCTTCTCCTCAGTCTTGGTCTTCTTCACATCAGTTTGTTGCTTACTCTTGTTGAATCTGAAGTTCTGACCTTTGGTTTTGGATTTTCTGTCAACATGCTTCAGAATTTTGTTGAACTGTCTCCCCAGCAACGCAAGTGCTTCTGATAAGTCTCCATCATCGTCATCACACTCTTGTTGATCCTCAGCTTCAGTATTAACTACAAAAGCAATTCCTTTCCCTTTCTTCTCAGTCTGTTTACAGAAAGCTGTTTCAAAATTCAGCAAGGATCCAATTAGCTCCTCAACCTTCATAGTGGAGATGTCATGAGCTTCCTCTATAGCAGTCACCTTCATGTCAAATCTTTTTGGAAGTGATCTGAGAATTTTTCTAACAATCTTCTCATCTGACATCTTCTCTCCAAGAGACTCAAAAGAATTAGCCATATCCAGGACATTCATATAGAAATCTTGAATATTTTCATCCTCCATCATCTTCAAGTTTTCAAATTTAGTGGTGAGTAGCTGGAGTCTGGACATCTTAACCTTTGAAGTTCCTTCATGAGTGGTCTTGAGTATCTTCCAGGCATCCTTGTCAATGGTACACTGCTTGATCAATCTGAACATGTTCTTGTCCACTCCTTTGAATAGTGCATTCAAAGCTTTGGAGTTTCCAAGAGCCAGATCATCTTCAGCCTTTGTCCATTCTTCTTCTGGTTTCAGCACCTCAGTCTTATTCCCATCTTTGTCTAACACAACTGGATGATCCCAACCTTTTAACACTGCTTTCCAGGTTCTGCTGTCTATTGATTTCAGAAAAGCACACATTCTAGACTTCCAATATTCATAGTTTGTGCCATCCAGCAGAGGTGGTCTGTTGACATATCCTCCCTCCTTGTCCATGCTTGCCAGAATAATCTTCCCTGGAGCTCACCCAAATACAGGCAGGGTGCCTGCTCTGATGCCAATTGAAATTCTGGCAGGTACTTGAACAACACGAAAAACAGAGCACAAAGTATTCAAAACATAGCACAATGATGCAGGTTCAGAAGCAACAAATAAAAGTGCAGAAAGTAAAGAACACACAATATTTGTTAACCCAGTTCGGTGTAAACACCACCCACATCTGGAGGATACCAATCCAGGAAGGAAATCCAATATAAGGAATTAATCCTAAGACTCAAGACACATACCCCCTGTTCCTAGTCTTGTGACTTAATCTCCACCAGTCTGATTTCTACCCAGTAACCCCTGAGTATAAGAACCCCCTCTTACTTCCTAATCAAGTAACTACAACCCAGTTACTGACAACTTCTGAAAACAACCCAGTTTATGAAGAAACTCTTCAATACATCAATGACAACACTCGTACTTAAAAGCTTAGAGTGAATTACAACTCAAACAATCTAAACCAACTCAGAACATATGAGTAGTGTACAAATAAAGCAAAAGCTTAACAAACTAAGACTCTAAACTCTGATTTCTGATTTTCTATTCGCAGTCACCAATAGCAGCAGCACGTCTCTTTATATAGGCTTCAGCAACTCTCATAATTCTGAACACAATCTTCTTCAAAATACAATTCTGAAATTCCACAAAGGCTCAAAAAGGAAACATATATTTCTGAATCATATTTTCCAAAGATACTTTGAAAATATATTCATCAATAAACACGAAGCCAATCTTCAATAGATCTTCACTTAAAATAATCATACTTCTGGAAACTTCAGCCTTAATAAAACCTCAACAAATCTTCAAAAGATACGCACAGAATAAATCACAAAGAATGCAGAAATCCAGCTTCTGAAAACAGCTTCTGAAGGTCAACGCTGGTCAACGTCTGAACAGTGCGTCTGAAGACCCATCCTGTGTCTGAAGACCAAATCTGCGTTTGAAGGCCATTTCAGCTTCTGAACCTCCTCAAATCCAATTTCTTGCTTCTGAAGACTCAAATAACTTCTGGAGACGCATTGCATGAACACTTTGATTTTACCAAAACATGCAGCCAACATATAGATACTCAACAGACTTTTCTCCTATCATGTGACGCGAGCAACCACTGTCCAGGTACCAAGACTTCTCTTTTTCTTTGGCTTTTAAGCATATCTGCAACAGAAATTATTTCAGATTTAGGTACCCATATCTTTATGGGTCCTCTTTGGTTAGTTCTGAAAGGATATGGCTTCTTTTGTATCCTTTGTCTGACATTCTGTGATTTAAAAGGTTTTGTATAAACTGGTTTAGTATTCCTTGAAGGTTTTACAAACACAGCCTTTTGAAAATGTGTGACTGAATTTTTCAGAGTCTGAGAATTGCTTGTCTTAGGTTCTGATCTTTTCAGACTCTGAACCTTTTCAGATTTAGAGTCTATTTTCCTCATAATCTTAGACTTAGAACCTTTTGGCTTAGATTTTGGCAAGGTTTTAGACTTTGCCTTCATCTTTTCCTTAGGTTCAGAAGTTTTAGATTCTGAGTTGTTCAGAACTTCAGACTCAGCTGTCTTTGATTCTGATAAATTCAGTTTCTCAGAAGTGTCAGATGCAGATACAAAACACACCTCAGTGTCTTTCATAATATCTCCAGAACATGATGGTAGGTTTGTTTCTTTTGAATGACTGAAAGGATCATTTTTTAAACCAATACCTTCTCCCCTGTTTCTGTTAATATTATAAATCATAGAAGCAACCTTACTCTGTTGATTTCAGTTAAGATGAAATCCTGAAGTGCAATTTCTTGTTCACTTGGAACTTCATCAGGCTTCTTATGAGCCATTTCTCTGAGTTCTCTAACTTCGTCATCAATCTCATTGATATGATTGTGAAGTTGGAGATTCTCATCAGACAGCAAGTTATATTTCTTTTTCAAAGATTTTAACTGAATTAGCTTGCTTCTGAGATGGTTCATAAGATCCTTAACTGTATCAACAAGTTCAGAACGAGTAAGTTCAGAATATACCTCATCTTCATCTTCAGAGTCTGAACCTGACTCTGTATCAGAAGATATTGTTGTCACTAAAGCTAGGTTAGCTTCTTCTTCATCATCCTTATCAGATTCAGATTCATTATCAAGATCATCCCATGTTGCCAAAAGACTTTTCTTGAGCTTGTTTATGAAGTTGCTTGATTTTGAGCTGGTCTTCTTGGATTTCTCCTTTGATTTGTCCTTTTGTAGCTCAGGACATTCAACTATGAAATGACCAGACTTCTTGCAATTGTAGCAACCCTTCTGATCTTCCTTCTTGGAGACAGATCCTTTAAAGTTACTGCTCCTGTTAGAGAACTGCTTTTGTCTTTTCATCAAGTACTGAAATCTTTTAGAAAGCATGGCTAGCTCCTCAGCTTCTGAATCTTCTTCAGAACTTCCCTCAGGAGATTCTTCATCAGATTCTATAGCTTTTAGAGCTTTTGATGACTTCCCTTTAGATTTAAGTGCTTTAAACTTAGATTTTCTAACAGGTTCATCTTCATTGAGTCCTAATTCATGCACTTTAAGAGAGCTTATAAGATCTTCAATACTTAGAGTATTCAGATCTTTAGCTTCCTCAATAGCAGTCACTTTAGGTCTCCATTTAGATGGCAGACTTCTGAGAATCTTGTTCACATGATCAACAGTTGAGTAACTCTTTTTCAGAATTTGAAGTCCAGAAACCAGAGTCTGAAATCTTGAGAACATAGTCTCAATGTTTTCATCCTCCTTCATTTTGAACAGCTCATACTGCTGAACCAGAAGATTTGCTTTTGCTTCTCTAACCTTCTTGTTTCCTTCATAGTTAGAGCAGAGAGAGGTGAAGTTGGCTTTTACTGTTGATTTATCACTTAGCTTTAGATACTCAATGTGAGGTAGAGAGTCCACAATGATACCTCTTACTATGTGATGCTTTCTGTAGATCTTTCTTTCAGCATCAGTAAGGCTTTTTCTATCAATAGCTACTCCTTCTTCATCAACTGGTATAGTTATACCATCTTCAATGATGTCCCATAGACTATCATCTATTCCAATGATATGACTATACATCTTGCTTTTCCACCATGAAAATTTCTCAGGATCACTAGTAAACATAGGAGGTTTATGGTAAGAGTGAGATTGCCTTTCACCTGTACCATAGTCATATGATATAGAAACACCACTTCTAGGAGAGGGTTGAGGAGAACCACTGGATTCACCAGAAGACATGTTTTTCTCAGGATCTTGACTGACTCATTGTTAGGTGATTGAATATTAGAACCGGAGCTCTGATACCAACTGAAGGTGAGAAAAACACAAGAAGGGGGGTTGAATTGTGTTGGCCTTTTTCTTTCTCAAAAACTTAAGTTAGTTCAGAGTCTGACGTTGATCAGATTCTGAAGCTATTTTCAGAGTTATGTTGCAGCGGATATAAAGTAAATGAGAGAGAGAGAGAGAGAGAGAGAGAGAGAGAGAGAGAAGGACACAAGCAATTATCCTGGTTCCTTCCACAACCCGGAAGTAGTCCAGTCCCCTTGTCACTTACAAGAGATTTTTCACTATAATCCAACGATTACAATTGCTCAAGCACAAAGCAAGATACTTTCTATGCTCAAACACAAAGTAAGAGACTTCCTATGCTCAAACACAAAGTAAGAGACTTCCAATTGCTCAAACACAAAGTAAGAGACTTTCTATGCTCAAACACAAAGTAAGAGACTTCGAATCAAACAAATTTACAAAAGAATATGTTTGAGTTGAACACTTGATATACTATCAGTGGTGTTCACAGAATACAACACAGTTTCAGACTCTATACTTAAGAAATTCTAAGATAAGAAAGTTTGTGAGAATTTCTAAGTTATTGATGACTTTCGAATTTAGCAGAGTAATGGCGCTTTCAGAATTGCAGAGTCTCGTTATGTTCTTCTTCAAATCTTCAGTCCTTTATAGAGGAATAAAGAGCCGTTGAGAAGATGTCAGGTCATCAATAGAGTCGTTTGAAATTGAAGCTTCATCCATCGTTGGTTTCATCCTTGATATGGATTGCGTGTTTCGTCCAGGGAGACAACGTTGCAGAGAGCGGTTCTGACTCTGAGATTTTTGCAGAGGTCTTGTCGTACAGTACTGTTGACAGTGACAGCTGTTGACTTCTGAGTTTCCTTCAGACTTCAGACTCCCAGTCTTCAGACGCTGAACTTCAGACACTGTTCATCAGACGCTGACCTTCAAACGCTGAATGTCTTCAGACTTGCAACATAAGCTTCAAAGATTTTCTTCGCTCTTAGCTTGATCTTTCAGAACCATTGTTAGATACATAATCTTTAAGTATATGGTCCTGCACACTAGAACAAGTATTAGCGTATCCAATTTTCTTTTTAACACTTTGTTATCATCAAAACTCAAAAGGGACTTATTCATACATTTTGTTCCAACAGTATTTATGGTTTCGAATATGAGGATGACTTTCTTGCTGCTTGGAACTCATTACTTGACAAGCACAACCTTCACCAAAATAAATGGAGGCAAGATTTCTATAAGAAAAAAGAAAAATGGGCTTTAGTATATGGGCAAAACACGTTTTCAGCTGGTGCTACAACAACACAATTAAGTGAGAGCTTCAATGGTCGTTTACGGCTTTACACGAAGTCTACTTATAATGTGTTAGAATTTTTCACACACTTTGAAAGATTGATAGCTGACATGCGTTATAAGGAGATAGAGTCTAACTATTAAATGAGCAAGAAGATGCCATCATTAAATATGGATATCATGTTATGTTACTGAAAACTGCTAGAGATATCTACACACCAGTTATTTTTTCTCTAGTTCGTGGAGAATATGAGCAGTTGCTCTAGAAACTTGCAATTATATGAATATGAAGTGTGTTTTTTTTTAGGACACGAGGCTACATAAAGTTACCTTTAACTATGAAGATCAAAATATTGAGTGTAGCTGTCGACTTTTTCAATTCATCGGAATCCTTTGTTGTCATGCTCTTTGAGTACTTAATAATCAAAATATAATTATTATTCCCCAAAAATATATATTGAAGAGGTGGACTAAGCAAGCTCGAAGTGGATGTGTTCTAGACAGTAAGGGACAAGTTAACAAAGAAGATCCAAAGATAGTTGTGGCATCGCTTCAAAGACCTATGTCGCACTGCGGTAGGAGTATCAAGCAAGGTTGCTGAATCTGGAGATGCCTCAGCAGTTTTAGCAAGAAAATTGATGGAAGCTGACATTGAAGTTGATAGAATCTTAAGCAAAAGATCTTCCACACCAACAACAAATCTCGGTGATGTAAATAGTCATACCAATGAGAAAATAACAGATGATATTACCGTTGTATCACAAGCCATAAGTATAAAAAAGAAGGATGGTAAATCACGGATAAAAGGTAGGCATAAGAGTTGTGTGGAGAAAAAACATAGAAGAAGCAGAGGCACTCATAAGTGTAGTCCTGTGACACAAAATTCAACCACTATGTCAATTATGCAGGTACTACGGGATAGTAATTATCTTTCTTTGTTTGAGTCTAAATTATTTTGTTTAATACTTTATCTATTAAATATGTTTTTTTTTACTGTTGTATGTGCTGAACTTTTCACATTCACATACCGTAGAAATTACTCTATAACTTGAGAGTTGTTTATTTCAATGAAAATGGTGCTCCTTTTATAGGTGAGAATACAACTAATTAACTCCTTAATTTAAGGAGTGATATAATGAAAAATAAACAACCATTAAAATAAAATAATAATTAAAGGAAGTAATATATATTTCAACACCCCCCCTCAAGTTGGTGCATAGATATCAATCATGTCCAGCTTGTTTATGAGATGCTCAAAACTTGTCTTTGCTAAGCTCTTGGTCAAAATATTAGTTGTTTGTTGATTTGAAGACACAAAAGGTAGACAAAGTATTCCAGAATCAATTTTCTCTTTTATAAAGTGACGATCGATTTCAATATGTTTTGTTCGATCATGTTGAACTGGATTATGGGCTATACTTATTGCGGCCTTGTTGTCACAATATAATTTCAATGGAAGTTCTACCGTCATCTTTAGCTCCTTTAGGACTAGATGAATCCAAAGACCCTCACAAATTCCTTGGGCCATTGCTCTAAACTCAGCCTCTGCACTGCTTCTAGCAACTACACCTTGCTTCTTACTTCTCCATGTTACTAAGTTTCCCCATACATAGGTACAATAACCTGAAGTCGACTTTCTATCTGTAATGGATCCTACCCAATCAGCATCAGTAAAAATAGCCACATTCCTATCACTAGTTTTTCCAAAGAATAGGCCTTTTTCGGGGGCAGCTTTCAAATATCTCAGGATTCTATTGACGGCGTCAAGGTGTTCTTCATAAGGGGCATGCATAAATTGACTAACAATACTAACAAAGAAAGCAATGTCAGGCTGTGTATGTGCCAAGTAAATCAATTTCCCAACTAACCTTTGGTATCTTCCTGTGTCGACAGGTGTGTCCCCTTTTTCCCAAAGTTTTGCATTTGGGTCCATGGGAGTATCAGCAGGTCTACATCCACCCATACCTGTTTCTTTTAAGAGATTGAGAACATACTTTCATTGAGACACTGTTATTCCTTCTTTGATCTAGCTACTTCCATGCCAAGGAAGTACTTTAGGGATCCAGGGTCTTTGATTTCAAACTCTGCTGCGAGGCTTCTCTTTAGTCTTTCCATTTCTGTCACATCATCTCCAGTAAGAACTATATCATCGACATAAACAATTAAAATAGTAATTTTTCCACAAGGATTGTACTTTATGAATAGAGTGTGGTCTGATTCCCCTTGAGTGTATCCGTGTTTCTTTATTGATTGAGTAAATTTTTTGAACCAAGCTCTTGGAGACTGCTTTAAACCATAAAGAGATTTTTTCAATTTGCACACCTTTGACCCAAATGTTTCTTCAAAGCCTGGAGGGCCATCCATGTACACTTCTTCTTCTAGATCACCATTGAGAAACACATTTTTTTTACATCTAATTGATGTAGAGGCCAATCCAAATTCGCAACAAGAGATAAGATGATCCTAACAATGTTCAACTTTGCAACATGAGCAAAAGTTTCTGAGTAGTCCATGTCATAGGTCTGAGTAAATCCTTTAGCAACCAACCTTGCCTTATATCTTTCTACTGAACCATCAGAGTTGTATTTTACTGTAAACACCCACTTACAACCCACAGTTCTCTTTCCAGTTGGTAAAGTCGTAACACTCCAAGTGTTATTCTTCTCAAGTGCTCTCATCTCCTCAAACACAGCTTCCTTCCACTTTGGAACATTTAGAACTTCCTATACATTCTTAGGAATTTCTATACAAGACAAGTGAGAGGTAAAAGCAGAAAAAAAAGATGATAAATGTCGCGGTGATTTTCGGAGATCAAGCTATTGATTAGCGTTGACTCACTAATTTTATTTCACGACTGAACTTTTAATTTTTTAAATGAAAAGTGGAAAAAGTTCTAAATTACCACATTTTTAAAGATTAGGGTTCGGGGGTTAGTTACGTTTAGGGAAGGTGTTAGCACCCTAAACGTTCGTAGTACTCTACGAGAACCTCTTGATTTTATTTATTTATTTTGGCTATAACTTGCTTATTTTTTAAGAGACAGAATTAAAGTAATGAGAAAAGAAAATGTTTTATTTTTCATTTTTTATGATTTGGAAGGACAAGGTCCTTTGCCTACGTACCCGTGAGGGATCAAAACCTCGTAGTTCGGGGTAAAAATGACGATTGATTTGTTTTGTATTTTTTATTAGTTTTAAAAAGGTTTTAAAGATAAAATAAAGGCCAAGTGGCAAAATAAGATTGATTTGTGTTTTTTTTTAATTTTTGAAAATGATTTAAATATTATTAAAATGGATTAATGATTTTTTAAGAAAGTGAAAGAAAAAAAAGGGCACTTGATTGAAAATCAAGGTTTATTTAAGAAAAGATTTTTTTGTGATTTTTGATTATTTGCATGTTTTTGTTTTTTTTTTTAATAATGAACTAAGACTAAAAACATAACTAAAAGTTAAAAACGAGGAATTTCCGTGGTGACGTTGGATCAACACGAAATCCCTTTGAAAACAAACTAACCTAATATTTTTGTATTTTTTTTTGTAAAGCGAAATAAATAAATAAAAAAAGACATAAAGCAGAATAAATAAAATGTGGGTGTCAGTGCATATCCTCATTTATATTTACATTTGCTCCTAAATACATTCTAATAAAAATAAAAATGACAAAATGATAAACAAAAAAACAAAATTGCAAATGCATTAAAATAAATATGCTAAGAATAAAAATAAAATGAAAATGCATGAAATAAAAGAAAAATAAAAAAAAATGCATGATGTGCTAAAAATAAAAGCAGTGAAATAAAATGCATGAACATAAAAAAAGGGACTAAAAAATAAAATGCAAGAAAAGAAATAAAAGGGAAAAGAAAAAAAATAAAGAAAACAGGGGGTGCAGAAAAAGGAAAGGGGGTAAGTAAATGAAACCAGAAAAGAGGAGAAGAAGGAAGTCTGGGCCGAGTCTGGGCCTTGGCTTGTGAGGGTATAAATTTGAAAAAATATGATTTTTACTTCATTTTCACCCTTTCTTCTCTCTCTCTACCATCCTCTCTCTAAAACTCTCCTTCTCCCCTCTCTCTGAAAAACTGCCACGGCCAGCAAGTTTCCGGCGCGGTGGGCGCCGGCCTAGACGGCGGCGCCACCGTGCCGGAAACAGAAAACTTATATTTTTTTAAAAAAAATTTGCTTTTCGAATATCCTTTTCTTCCCTCTCCTCAAATTCAAACGCGGATTTTTTTAAAAAAATTGAGGAAAGGAATAGATCTAGGCTTGAAAAAAAAAACAAAATCTACCTCTTTTGTGTTTTTTTGTGTTCGGCCTTGTGGTGGTGGTGGAAGGGAGGAGCGCGGCTGTTGTGTGGTGGGGAGGAGTGGAGGCGTGGTTGTGGAGAAGGGGGTCTGGGCGTGAGTGGTTTTGGTAAGTGGTGGTGGCGCGGCTGTGTATGTTTGATGGTGGTGGAGTTCGTGTGGTTGTTGGGTGGTGGTTGGAGTCCGTGTGTTGTGTGGTTGAGTGGGTGAGGAGGAGGTGTTGTGTGGGCAATTGTGTGGTTATGTGGATTTGATCGTGGGTGAGGGGGAGGTGTTGTGTGGGCGGTTGTGTGGGATTTGTGTGCTTGGTTCTGGTGGATTTTGAGGGGTGGTTCGTGGGTTGATGGTGGCTGGGCGCGTGTTTATATTGTTTTATGGTGGTATGTGGTTTTGTTGGTTACTGTTTGTGATGTTTGGTTGTTGTGAGATTTTTGTGATGCTGGAAAAATTGAGTGTTTTTGGTAACTGATGAATTCTGAATGATTTGTTCGTGTGTTCCCCCCTTGTGTTATGGCTGTCTCCCTCTTCAAATACTAATTGCCATCACTAATATTCAATAAAGGTCAGATTGACAAATTAAGTGACAATAATACTCAATAAAAGACAAATAAGTGACAACTTAAAACACATTAATTTTATGAAAAAAAGTCTTCTCCATAAAAAGGTCAGATTGTAAAAATTAGAAAAGGTAACTAGTAAAAAAAGAAAAAATAATAAACAATAAAAATGCTAAATAAAATAACACTAAAAATATTTACAAGAATAAAAATAAAGATAAAAATAATAATAAAAACAAAAACAAAAAGACGGACCCGAATGAAACCAAAAAAAATGAGGTATTTTAAAATACCTCTCTGTCGAAATTTCGTCTGAGACGACGAGAAATTCCGAACTAAAAAGACGAGTAAAAACAGAAAATTTAGGTCAAAAATTGGGGTATGACAATAAATTTGAATATGATACGAACCTAGACATGGGGTGCTTGGTGCAAGCTCTAAATGGTTTCCTATGAACTATTGGAACATCAAGAATAGGATCATGAATATCAGGAGGAATTTTACCTTTACCTTTCTTTGTATTTCTAGGTTGATTCTCCCTCGGTTCAGATCCATGTCTGTGCTGAGGAATCAAGTCTTCTACTACCTTATCATGGTTCCTTCTTCCATAAATTACTCCTTTCCAAGTTCCTTCACCTTCTCCAAACTTTCTTTCTGTTTCATTATAGGGATGTTCATGTAGTGACATTTGACTTAATTCTTGATTATCATTAGGTTCCAAAGAGTCATTGTTAGAATTTTTCCTCACTCATGAAAAGAGTAGGTTCACTTACATTATCTGGGGCATTTTCTTTAGGTGCAAACGACCTAGAACTATGTGATATAAACATATTTTATGATAGAATTAAATTCTCAAAAAAATAAGATGAAATTCGATTTCCCCCCTTGAAGATGATTGCTCTAAAAAAAAAGGTTTATTTTCAAAAAAAGTAACATCCATAGTTACCAGCAACCGTTTAGAACTGGGATCAAAACATTTATACCCTTTTCGAGTGGGGGAATATCCAACAAAGTCACATTTAATATCATGAGGTTCAAGTTTTCCTATTTGTTTGTGTTCATGGACAAATGCAGTGCATCCAAATATTTTTAGAGGCAAATCGGCTAAAATAGAGGCAATGAGAAAGAATTTTAGAAAATTTTCGAGAGGAGTCTTTAGGTTTAAAACACGAGATGGCATGCGGTTTATCAAATGTGCAGCGGTTAAAGCAGCCTCACCCCATAAGTATTTTGGAACTTTAGTGGAAAAAGGTAAGGCTCTAGCCACTTCAAGAAGGTGCCTATTTTTCCTCTCTGCAATTCCATTTTGTTGGGGTGAGTTAACACATGTACTTTGATGAACTATCCCATTTTCCATAAATTTTTTTTCCCAAAACTGTGTTAAAATATTCAGTTCCATTGTCAGTTTTGAAAACTTGTATAGTGGAATTAAACTGATTCTGAACCAATTTAATAAAATTCTTGACAATTTGTCCTACCTCTGATTTTTCTTTTAATAAATATACCCAACAAAGTCTAGTATGATCATCTATAAAAGGTGATAAACCATCTTTTGTTGGATAAAGAATTAATCCTATTAGGCCCCCAAAAATCGCTATGAATAATAAAAAAAGGTTTTGAAGGTTTATATGTTTGGGCAGGAAAAGAGCTTCGGTGATGTTTTGCATGGTCACAAATTTCACATTGAAAAGAAGAAAAATCTTGATCAACAAACAATTTCAGAAATACGGTTTTTAAACATTTGACACTTGGGTGACCTAATCTTAAATGCCACAACATAACATCATCCTTATTATTTGAAACAAAAAAGGATCAAGAGAAAGAACTTATTTGTCCAAGTTGATGTCTAGTTTCAAGTTCATCTTCAAGGTAGAAGAGTCCTCTATTCTGCTTAGCATTGTCAATCGTCTTCCCTGAGATTGAATCCTGAAACAAACAATGAGTATTAAAAAAATGAGTTTGACCCCTTTTATCTTGGGTTAATTTACTGACAGACAATAGGTTACACAACAGATTGGAGACATGTAAAACATCTTGAAGAGTTAATAATGGAGAAATAATGACAAAACCTTATCCTGCCACAGTTGAAAGAGAACCATCAGCAATCTTAATTTTTTAAATTACCTGCACAAGGATTATATGAAGAAAACATACTAGACTCTCCTGTCATATGATCAGTAGCACCTGAATCAACAATCCAAGTACAACTTGGTTTGACATTAAGCAGGGCTGACTCTAAAAAATTACCTTTTTGGGCAATGGAACCGAAAGAAAACATACAAGAAGTTGTTTGAGACTCAAGAAGCTTGTACAATTGTTCATTAGTGGACGAAAGTGAGTTTGAGGAAGACTGTTGCCCTTGATCGGAAGTATCTTGGAGTGCATGACCTTCGGTTGACGAGTTGAAAATTGTCTTACCCATCATCACCCTTTGCCGCGCCTTCTCTCTTCTGGTCTTAGATTTATTCATCCCTTTTTAATTTCCACTTTTTGATCCGACTCAGACACTGCAAGCTACGATTGTGGTTTTTTCTTTTCGTGAACAATACCGGCGATCTAAATAGTGCACGCGCGAACAATACCCACAGTATGAACAGTACCGGCGATATGAATAGTGCACACGTGAACAGTGCCACTGTATGAACAATATTTGCTGGATATAAAAAAACAAGGAAAAAAAAGCCGTAATGATGGCGGCTAAGGTTTATGCGGAAGCAAGACCCTCAAAAATCGGGGGCTCTAATGCCATGTAGAAATTACTCTATAACTTGAGAGTTGTTTATTTCAATGAGAATGTTGCTCCTTTTATAGGAGAGAATACAACTAATTAACTCCTTAATTTAAGGAGTGACATAATGAAAAATAAATAACCATTAAAATAAAATAATAATTAAAGGAAGTAATATATATTTCAACAATACATATCAAGATCTAGTATCAACTAGTATTAATACATCACAGTTTAGATTAGTGATCACACAATTTATTTTCATTTATGTACTTGCAGATTTTGTATTTTGTTTAGTTTTATATGTGTCTCATACTCATCCCCTTCAAATCTATGCTAATGGTAAGAATAAGGAAATTGGAGAACACATGGAAAAATTTGGTCTTTCTACTCATGCTTGTCAAGTCAAAGTCCTTTGGTATTTTCATGCACTCAATGTTTTATCACTAATGTTGTCACCAAGTCCTTGAGATATGTGTTATAAGGAAAATTTGAAGAAAAATCATAACATGTTAATAAAACTTCAGCACACTTTATTGGAGCATAACCATGTCTGAAAATTATGTTGTTGATAATTTCTTAAACTCTAAATCCTGACAATTTCATTTCTTCAATTCCATTAACAATATAACATGGCTTTAACGATGTAAAACTTTCAACAATTGAATACCCTTCTAATTTTCTTCATGAATGATCCATTGAGAATCTCATAAGTAGGCTCAGCAAAATAAGTTAAGGTTGTACCGGTATCAATTATTGTTCCACGAACACCTTCTTTTGGAAAATTGCAAGTTTTCCACTTGATGTCCCTAATTTTTAATGGTACACCAAACACAGAAGTTTTGGAATTCACTGGTTTCTTTTGCGCGAATTGAAAAGAGGGAGAGAAAAAATCGGAATGCACGAAGCGGGGATAGAAAACGGAATTAGCAATTAAGCGTTTATATTAAGATGACATAGAAACTTAATACATGTGTCTCATTTTTATTGGGGAACAACAAAAACAGCACTTAAAGCACTGTACATAAGTTTTGTCCTTAAAATTAATAGAAAGGGAAAGGAAGGAAAATATATATTTTTGGTCTAAAAAAAGAAAAAATATTATAAATATTATGATAAAAGGTAATTTAAACATTAGAAGATATCAAATCCAATTTTAGATTTGAAATGTTTAATAAATTATTAATTTATGGCAATTTAAATACAAAATGGTAATTTTTTTTAAAAAAAATTAAAGTTACTAGATATTCCGTTTCTCCTTCAAATAAAAAAAAGATATTCCGTTTGAAAAATCGCCACTCCAAAAACAAATCCGTTTGAAAAATCTGCAAGAGTTGTGCATATAGTGTGTATAAATTCAAGGGATTCATACAAACGAAAATCGGAAAATAACTAATTTCCTTATTGTAATAAATAGCTAATATATCCTAGAAAAAGTTACTTTAATATAACAGTTTAAACCAAATTCTAATCAACGTAAAATAAAAAAGGTAATTTGATAAACGATTCTTTCATTTATAATTTTTATCATTCAAGTCAGCATTTGATGTCAAATATTTGTTAAATTTTTAGTTAAGTAAACTTAAATTTAAAAAGGTAATTCAAATCAGAAAAAAGTTAAAAGTACTGGATATTAGTATAGCAAATCTGTAAATTCAATGTAAAAAAATCTGTAAATTGGTGTATAAACTCAAAGGATTCAAACTGATAAAAAGAGGAAAAATAACTAATTTCCTTATTGTATTATAAAATAATAGTTTAAAAGTATTCTAACTGGCATAAAAATAAAAATAAGGTAATTTAAGTATTAAAAAAATATCAAATCTGATTTTATTTTTATTTTTACTATTTTAAGAATTATTAATTTGATAGACTATATGTGAAATATTTATTAAATTCTTAATTTACGGTAATTCAAATATAAAACGGTAATTTCAAAATTAGAAAAAAAATTAAAAGTACTAGATATTCCGTATAAACTTTTCGCAGATTTGTGTATATAGTGATTACAGTCAAACGATTCATACTAATAAAAATGGGAAAAAATCTGTAAATTAGTGTATGACTTCAAAAGATTCAAACAGATAAAAAGAGGAACAATAACTAATTTCTTTATTGTATTATAAAATAATAGTTTAAAAATATTCTAACTAGCATAAAAATAAAAATAAAGGTAATTTAAAATATTTATAAATTCTTAATTTACGGTAATTTAAATTTAAAACGAAAAATTTCAAAATTAGAAAAAAAATTAAAAGTACTAGATATTCCATATAATTTTTTTTTTGTAGATTTGTGTATATAGTGATTACAGTCAAACGATTCATACTAATAAACATGGGAAAAATAACTAATACTCATCCTATGTAAAAAAAAACTAATATTCTTATTGTAAAAAACAGCTAATATCCTAAAAAAAGAGTTATTATAATAAAATAGTTTAATATAAATTCTAAATAGCACAAAAATAAAAGGAATTTTAGGATCAATGAAGTTTTATTTTATTTTTTCATTATCAGTATTAATGTTTGAATTTCATTTTATAATAATGTGCAACGAAGTCTGGGAATTATTAATTTTAAAACAACAAAAGTCTGGGTTTAAAGGAAGAGACTAAACTCATATAATGCGACAAATTAATATTTGAATTTCATCGGAGATATATCTATCCACATTTAAAGTCTGACATGACTCAATTATAATTTTTTTAAGGAAAGACATGACTCAAATATGATTGATTATCTACAAAACCTATGAGAAATAAAGAAAATAAAAATTATAGTTTTTAGTATATATTTTCGTGTATGGAGTCAAGATTTTTTTTAGGTGTGTTATTTGAATAACCATTTGATTGACAACTTATTAGACAACCATGAATTTACAAAGAAAAAATAGGTATTAATACGAAAACCAAAACAATAGAGAGATAAGTGAAAACATAATTGAGTATGAGAGATAAAGTTGTCACAAAATGACTGTACAAATATAATTTTTTTTTATATTAAATTATTATTACCACCAAATATTTTCATTTTCTATTAAATTGCTATGCAAACTAATTTTACACGCTCCTCTTTCAAAATCTTATCTAAAACATGCCCAAATGTTTTTACGCCTTGATATGTAATTTAAGGATGACTTGATGGTTAAGATGATGAACAAGGATCGCCAACTAATCTACTAAATAAGAACAGAAACGTTATCTTCTCATTCTCATCTCTCAGCATTAATAAAAACATCACGACATATGAATAACTGTATAAAACAAACGTTAACACGAATGTGTACATGCAAACCACAAATGACAAAGCGAATGATCATCAATTTATCATTTTTAAATAAGAAATTATAACATATATAAGAGATACATATGGTCCAACTCTATTCAACCCGAGTGTCTAAAGCATGCGGTAAGAGATTCAGTTTTTAAATTATGCATATGTGAAACCATGCTACGGTCTAGAAAACTTAAAATAAATATTGGTTAAAAGTCACACCGATATATATAATCTAAATAAAAAAAACATGCGGACAAACATTCATTCGTTGTTTGTGACACGTGATTTGGTTGTGCGCAGCGGATCCTGTACATTTATTGTAAAAATCAGCTACCAATAAATGATTGACAAATCATCATTCCAATTTCGGGTATTTAAGAGGAGAACCGGGGCATCAAAGTAACACTAACACACATGGCTTATTGGCTCAGCGTCGCTTTCAAATCGAGCATTAGTGATGTGTTATTTGATCCTAGCTACCATGGCTCAACGATCGGAGTTGTTGCTGTGTTTCAAGTTGAACCCTGCTATGGCGGGAGTTTTATAGCACCAACAGTTTATTCATTTAGTCATGTATGTACAATTGCTTCTTTTTTGGTGAGCTGTTCTTGAATTTTAAGAAATACGTCTGTCTGTCGAGTCAAGAGTATATTTCAATATTTTTTTACTGTGGATTATGATAGAGATGATTATATTTCAAGTTGTTAGTTCTGCTGCTAAATGATTTGAGTTATTATATATTAATGTACAGGTGATGGCTATGCAGCTGTCAAAGTTAGAACTCTGCGCATTAGCTCCTGCATCCTGGCTGCGAAAAGTCCGTTCTTTGTATATTTTGCAGCTTTCTCCAATGAATGGGATGAGGGAGTCAGAGCAAAGGCATGTTTAAATCTCAAATGACATTTTGACCTTTGAATGCTAATAAGTTTCATTAACGAGCTTAGCTGGAGGGACGAGCTGCGCAGGTTGCATCATATCTGAGGAATGGATGCAGTGCACGACTTTGTGCTTAAGTCAAGTCTTCGCTTCCCACTCATTGACCTGCAGATAGATAGGTCAATGAGTTGTCTCTTTTAGTTGGTAGCTCTGTGACTGTGACTTCTTCGTACCATAGTTTCTCATTTCCTTTTCTTGTAATATATACTGCCAACAAAATGTCCCTGCACTTCAGCTTTGGCACCGCAAAACTTCACTTAGTATATGTGTTTTACGTTGAATTAATGTATTGCGTATTGTAAAAAAAACTTTACTTTTTCCATGTTTTATTGTTCTAAAGTAAGTTCGATGTTGAATTCAATGTAAATTTTTAATATAATAAGTTACTTTTATGGCTTATGGTTAAAAGGATATTTAGAGGTAAAAT
This sequence comes from Medicago ruthenica, assembly GCA_018208015.1. Lineage (NCBI taxonomy): Eukaryota > Viridiplantae > Streptophyta > Magnoliopsida > Fabales > Fabaceae > Medicago > Medicago ruthenica. The sequence continues at coordinate 774,277 of CM031377.1, read as the reverse complement.
TAATCCTAACACAGAGAAACACATACATATTTGTTATTTCTCTTCGGCTGATGAATGTTGATGAAGATTTTGTAGTTCTAGTTCTTTTGTCCCAGGGGTTGTTGTGAATCTCGAGAAAATAATTGTTCTATTGAAATTTTGATTGTCAATTTTTATAACTTAAGAGCTCTGTTTATTTTGTTAGTTGTTGGATTGAAAGCAATTTATATTTTAAACAAAATTATATTTGGGGGAGAAAGCAACAACAAAAAATTCGAATGGTTACGGGTAGATGGATTGCGGAAGATATTTTTTTTTATTTGTAATTGCTAAAGACATTAGGTTAAAATTTAATCTTTTTTCAATTCATATCCACCACTAATTGAATAGTGAGTTTTAATTTCAATATGAGCAACACATAATATAGATGAAGCATTTGTGAAGGTGCGCAAGTGGAGAAGATATGAACGAAAACTGCACATAGCAGATAACGTACATATAACGAGAGAATGAAGACGAAGGTGAGGTTCAGTGCGTCACGCGTTGGGTGCAAGGTTAAGTGAATTAATAATAGTTATTGGATCAAATGAAATCAAGAAGACGAAGGTGAGGGTCAATGCGTCGCATGTTGGGTGCAAGGTTAAGTGAATTAATAATAGTTATTGGATCAAATGAAATCAAGAAGACGAAGGTGAGGGTCAATGCGTCACGCGTTGGGTGCAAGGTTAAGTGAATTAATAATAGTTATTGGATCAAATGAAATCAAGAAGACGAAGGTGAGGGTCAATGCGTCACGCGTTGGGTGCAAGGTTAAGTGAATTAATAATAGCTATTGGATCAAATGAAATCAAGAGATATGATTTGGTGTCAATATAAAGTTTGACATCTGATATCAACATATCCTCTATATATATATATATATATACTTTAGGAGGAGTTTATATACATCATCATTATTATTTTTGAAAGGACTAATATTATTATTAAGAGTATAAAATTCTGATGTGATATGGAAAATTTAAATATTAAAATTATTGTTGTTAGTGCTTGTTTTTTTTTCCTTTGGTTGAAAAGAATACCGGTGCTTTTTTTTTTTTTTTTTGGTTGAAAGGAATATTAGTGTTTGTTGTTAATTGGATTCATTGGGATAAGGTGTATCGAGAGAATGGGGGTTATAAGTCTTGTCAGCAGAATATGGGGTAGATGGCAGTCGGATTGGGGGGGGGGGGGGGGTCTAAGGCGTTTGGATGGTGGAAACTGGAAAGAGTTATGCGGTGTTAGGGAGGGAGTTGGTGTGGTGATGGTGGTTATTTTGAGGATGGTCTAGGACGTCGTTTAGGCAGTGGTGAAAGTTCCTCATTCTAGATTGATCTTTGGTTAGACGGTGGACCTTTACGTTTTAGATTTAGCTGCCCTTTCGAATTATACGTAGATACTAATATTTCAATGGCTGAGATGAGGAGACTAGGCTGAGGGGGTTGAGGGTTAGAGTTGGAGATGAAGGAGGAGGCATTTTGTTGGGAGGAGGAACAATAAGCTGAGTGTTGCTCTTTGTTGGATAATATATTACTTTGCAGGATTCTGTCTGACATACACTTGGTTTTGAAAACACAACCTACAACAAGGGTATTCAGTCAAAGGAGTCTATCATCTGCTGACTTACGATGAACAACAAGTTCAATTACCTTTTACACATCATTTGGAATAAAAGAGTGTCTCTCAAAGTCTCACTTTTTGCAAGGATATTGCTGAAGAAAAGACAGGTTGGTTAGGTGTGGAGTTCTTCAGATAGGGCCACCTTTGTGCGCTGGTGGTTGTGGGAAGGAGGAAACGATCAATCACCTCTTTTTGGAATGTGAATTTTTCGAAAGTGTTTGGTTGGAAATCCTACGGTGGTTGGGGATCTTCAGTGTGCTCCCATCTGACATTGTCACTCACGCTTCTCAGTTTGGAGGTTTTTTTCTTTTCATTTTTAATTTTAATTTTTTTGAATGATAAATGTTGGCAATCGGTTGTTAAATTAAAATTTCCTCATTTGTTCAGGTTTGAAGACATGCCGTCTAATATGTATGCATAGCTTTTTTTTTTTAGTATTTGAACAATTATTAAGTAAAATAAGAATTTATTTTAACAAAATAATCGAATATTCAATATTCCATCAAAAAACCCTTTAAAAAAGTTTCATCAAAAACCTCCATTTACAATTTTTATCATTGAAGTAATATGATGGTTCTTAAGATATTGCGTTTAGCGCAATTGAATCACATTCTTCAGATATTCGCTGGTGCTTCATGATTTACACAATAAGGATATATGATTGAGAAGACACAATAAGGATATTAGATTTTGTTAAGTATCAAGGCGTACATGTTCCTGTTCTTGTTCTACTGTTATTTAATTCATTTTCTATAAACATACGAGTTCCGTTGACAAATTCTACAGATGATATAACATGCTAAACATAACAATTATAAACCTCACGTAACACTTTTGCTTGCAAAATCCTATTACAGTATTACTGCTTCATCTTTCTATTTGCCGCAAACATCTCACGTTTGCCATGGCACCGCATGCCACTGTGGAATTCTTTAAACCTCGCATGTCAGTTCTCTGCCATTATTCTCTTTTCTTCGTCATTGCGCCCTTCCCACACCTTGTGGTTTTTCCGCCATCGTCTTCACCGCCGTTTAGACCTCAAATCTCAATTCTCTGTTATTTTCTCTATGATCGTCATGGAACGAGTATGCTTTTCTTCTCTTTTCTTCCCCATTTTGTGCGAGATATGAAATTGATTGATGGAGGTATGAATTTGAACTTATTTTGATGTTTCCAACTATTTTTTAGTGTGTATTTATGTGTTTAAAGAATTTGGGGTTGATGGAGGTATGCTTTACTATTGCAGATGGTTTGGTGTTGACATTTGAACTGATGTCTTAATGAGTATGACTGGAACTGTCATGAAGAATGATAAATTGCCAGAGAAATTGAGAATAAACAAGACAATGTTGAACCATTTGATGATCTCTCATGATGTTTTACTAGTGTTTTTATTAGATTTTGGTTGCTTATAATGTTTTTGTATTGAACCACTCATTATGTTTCCTATTTAATACAATACTTGTTAAACATGTTTTAAGAATTGTGAGAATTCAGTATCTAGCTTTGATTTTACTGGAAACATGTTTTAAGAATTCAGTATTTAGCTTTGATTTTATTGGAAACATGTTGAGAATTGTGAGAACCTCACGCTATTGATAAAAATGCTAGAACAAATGCTAATTTGAAATCTGTTGTGACAAACTGCTAATTTTAACTATAAAATATTGGACATGTTGAATTATGTGGGCATACAACCATTCTTACTCTAAAGAAACTGCTTTGGCTCGTGAAGTTAACGCGAACTTACGTACTGTCGCTGCTTTTGGTGCATAAGATCGAATATTAATTCAATTTGCGTCTGAACCGAACAAACCTAACAAGCAGGCACTTCTAGGAGGCCGCATATCAGTTTTTGTTTACGGCTCGACAGCTATCTGCTTTCTACTCCTACGCATTGGCCTTTGGTATCCATCGATTTTAATTAAGAAGAAAGAATCTAATTTTGGAGATATCATGAAGTCCTTAATGGTCTTAATCATCACTACTCTTAGAAGAAAATGAGAGGTGTGTGTACAAAAGAATATTAAAGTTTCAAATTTGGCCTACTTACACCTTGAACTTTTCGTATAATGCAAAATTAACCAATATGACTGTCAAATTAAAAGTTTTCATTTAGTAAATCAAAGTTAAATAATATAAGCTGAGACAAAACACACACTGCATAAGACTCCAAAATCTTTTGTTAAGTTACATGCAGTGATTCAAGAATATCAGAAAAATTTGCCGTGAAGAATAAGAATGAATTGTATATTAAAAGAACTTTTTTATTCTCATTGCATATAATATTGGATAGTACTATTGATTTGATGATAATACAAAACTAACTCTAACTGAAAATTACAATGAGAACATTCAAACTACGCCATTTAGAAATAAACAATGAGCAATCGCTATAGTTGCTAAGCATCTCATATGTTCTTCTTGTCATAAATTTCTTCCTCTTCCACTATCACGTGCTTTCTTCTCCAAGGCTTTTAGTTTCACAATATCTTCTTGCTTTTACCTAGGGGTGTTCGCGGTGCGGTTTGGTTCGGTTTTGAGGTTAAAAGTCATCTGAACCGCAAGATAAAAAAACATGCGGTTTGGTTTGGTTTGGTTCGGTTGACTTCTAAAATAAAATCCGAACCAAACCAAATCAAACCAATGCGGTTTAGGTTGGATCGGTTTGTGCGGTTTTTATCGAGCCAATACAATTTTTTGTTTTCAATATTAAAATCAAGTTAAATAGCTAAAACACAACAAATTTTCAGCAATATTCCCAACAACATAAACCAAATTTAAAACATGTACAAAAAATAATCTTATTATGTAAGAAATGCAAATAATAAGATTTTATCATTCTCTAAAAGTTTAAGTAACACATAAACATATTTTTGAAATAAAAAGTTAAGAAGAAACTTAACAAGAGGAAAAATATGTCATTTTATAAAAGTTTTCATTTGAGTTTCTATAAATATTGGTTTAGGTGACATATGTTTAATTAGTCTTTTTTGTATGTTGTGGTTTGGTTTGGTTTGGTTCGGTTGATAAAACAAAAACCGCAAACCGAACCAAACCATGCGGTTGAGTAAGAAAGCAATCCGAATACATTCGAACCAAATGCGGTTTTTTGCGGTTTCGGTTTGGATTGGTTCGGTTTGCGGTTTTTCTATTGGATTGGTTTGGTTTTGAACCCCCCTACTTTTACCACATCTATTTACACAATTGAAAGATAGTAGTTCGACCAAAGTTCAATCCGAACAGTTTGGAGTACAGATTCTGTGTGTTTGAATCCATCTTGTCAGGCCTATAAACACTAACACATCCATCATCTAAGAATCTGAAATTTCTACATATGACATTTTTGCATATGCTGTGTTCAACCAATCTTCATACCCTTTGCCTAACTTCATATCAATTTCCGCATCAGACATTTCTTCCTTATCCCACATACCACTTTTAAGACAGTGCAGAACCAAGCGAAAAAGAACTGATATTAGGATGTAAAAAAAAGTCTTATTACATCAAATCTAGCTAATATTAGGAAGATTCTAGTGTTATGGATACTTAAAACCACATCAAGTTGTTATCTCTCAAATTTGTAAAATCCACACTCTATCTATTATTTATCTTTAATATTCTTTGTGAGTTGATTTTCACTCGCATATTGAGAAAACTAATAGGAAATATAGCAAATAAAAAGTCATTTGAAAAGTAATAAACTGATACCAACCTAAAAATAAGAGCGGAGATATCTGGGTAAGTGAACAATAGAGATAGTACCTAAGAAGGCGACTCACCAAAAATTTCCAACACTTGTAACAACAAACAATCAATATTAAATGTCAAAGTAGCACAACAAATACCAAAATGAAGAAAATAGAAATTAGTAGACATAATCAGAAAAATTGGATTATTTGTCCACTGTCTTACCGATGGCAACTTATGTTGTTTGCACCTTTCTTTTTATTTTTAGTAGTAAATCGGAACCATGTTCCGTCTTCCTTTTATTTTCGACATTTTTTTTTGCCAGTTGCAACAATTGTGAAATGGCAAATTCTATGTTGCACCCCAAAATTTGAGTGTACGGGTACACCAAATTGTTAATTTAATAATTAAATAAGTTTTTTTTTTGAAAAAAAGAATTATTTTCTATCATTGAAAATTATAATAATTAAATATTATTTACCAAAAACGTCGACGAAATAAAATATACTTTTTTTTTGAATTTTTATTACTCATAACAAAGAATATAATTATTTTTTATGAGAAAATGTTAAAAATTTAATATGATTCGGATAAACAATGAAATGATGTTTTTTCTTATGAAATGATATTTTCTAAAATATAAATATTGACAAATAACTCTTTATTTTATAAAATGATCGTTAATTTATAAATTTATAAAGTAAGAGTACCGGTACACCTCAATTTGTGAGGTGTACCGTAGAAGTTCCCTTGTGAAATTAGTTCTTAAAAATCTCCCCCTCATGTTATGATTATGATACATGACAAACTGAGATTTTGGATCAATAGAAAAGTATAGTGAAGCGAGTCATGCAGCCACATGTTATGCTCCTTTCCTCTTCTATCGTTTTCCCTCTTTCCTCTGTGTGGACAGTTTGTGTAAGGAAGAAATTTTGATAACCTCCATTGTTATGCTTTCATAAGTAAAAAACTAAGAAGAAAATAGGATGAAACCGTGGAAGTGTGTTTGTTATTTCTTTAGAGTAACCCGCATATGGAGGGCAATAAGGAAATAAAATAGGGCAGACCTAATCAGCCTATTTTTTTTTTATATATGTAGGAGAATATATATGTAGGAGATACATTAAATAAATTCAAAAGGGGAGAAGGGTGGTCATGGTACCATTGGACCACCCCATCCCTCGGCCCTTAAATTTGCTTCATACATAGTGCTTCAATGCATTGGACTGTAGCAGTAACTTACCAACTCTGGTTATCGACGGGGCCAAAAGGAAGAAGTGAAAAAGCATTCCCAATTTGTGAAGAAGGAGGTAGATTACCATACCTAAGAGGAAGATGATGAAGCGCAGTGATTATCATTACGATTCTGAATTGTCGGACGTGAAGAAGAAGAGGAATGTGGTTGAGGATGGACCTTGCCAGTTATAAGTTCTAGGCACTTTCTCATTTAAAACTTCATATTTGTCTTGATAAGTGTGAATTTTTCATGAACTTCCTTTTGATTAATAGGGTTTGTGTCAGTGTGTCATTTCATAAGCTTACCACAAGCTTACCATAAGCTTGCTCTGAAATGGCACCTGACAGAAACCCTAATAATCAAAAGGAAGTTCATGAAAAAATTCACACTTATCAAAGACGCCAATGACATTTTAAGTGAGAAAGTGCATACAACTCGCAAGGTTCATCCTCAGCCACCTTCCTCTTCTTCTTCACGTTCGGCAAATCAGAATTGTAATCATAACCACTCTTCATCATCTTCCTCTTATGCATCAACATCATCCTCTTAGGTAAGGTAATCTACCTCCTTCAAAAATTGGGGGACAAGGAATGCTTCTCCACTTCTTCCTTGCGGCCACGTCAGTAATGCCTCATCAGTTTCTTTCTCAAAACTCTCAATGACACTCTTGTCAATACCTCCAAGCTTGTTGATCAAATGATTAGCAATGGTTGACTTCCCACGGTCAACATGATCAACAACCACAATGTTAATATGAACCCTTTTCCTCCTTAAACTTGAAATCACAAAAAGAACTGCCAATTCAACACAGAAAACATTCTGACAAGTCAAAAAGATGCACTATACAATGACAACGATACACCAGATATCATGTACAACAAACAATACACCAAATAACATTTACAACAACATTTTATTTTTTTCTATTATGATATTTTATATTATATGCACCAAGTATCACACCATCTGGATTGAGAATAAGAATTAATGAATGGGACACATAATCGAATAACATATGAAAAAGAAAAAAGCAGAGAACAAAGAAATAAAAACAATATCTAAATAGTGCGAAAAACCTACGAATGGGTGACATCGATATTAGAAACGAAACTTACCGCGCAAAAACCCTAACAACAAGGATGAGAAGAGAAAGAGAAAACAGGGTTGGGGTTGCAGTTTTTGTTTTTGTTTTTTGTTTCAGACGAGGGTCAGTTACGTTACAGATTTATATAGTATTATAGATTTTTTTTTACTAATATATTGGAATTATTAATATACGTATATATTTATATCATATTTAAATATTTTTTAAACTTTTATAAAGTTGTTTTAGGTTTTTCTACCAAACAAAAAGCCTGTTTAGGTTCACTCACAAAAAAAAAGTTTGGGTTTGTCAAAAATCTTTTAGGATGAAACAATATTAATTAACAATTTCAATCAATAATATCTACTATATAAATAAAATAGAAATCAAAATTTAAGTGCACCTTGCAGAAAGCCAGAAACTTGTGCCGCAAGAAACTATGAATATGTGAACATTGCTTTTCTCTACACTTTTGACGGTCGTAGAATTCCAAGGAACAGATAGACCTTGCTGGTCATTTTGATGCATATAGTATGTATGTACCAAAATAAGTGCTAAAATAAAGTCATGTCAAAAAGGGAACAAAAGGCTTGTTTACTTCACATTTGCACATCAGTGTTCTTTTCCTGTTGCTATGCTTGGAATTTGGAAAGGCTCTTCAGACAGAGAGATCTTTTTGACTATGTTTGGGTTCAATTTTACAAGAATCTGCCTTGTCAATTGAGATAACCAAAATCTTCCAACAACTGTACCATATTTAAGGGGGTTCACTCACATGAACCAAAAAGTTAGTAGATTAATATTTATTGAAAAGTTACAAAAAATAAACCTTGAGTATGTACCTCTTAACAATTTCTTTGTCATATGAATTTCTTCTCTGTTGGTGACTTTTATTATGAACTTGGTAATATCATATCATAGTTGACCACTTTTCTTCTAACATTGGCACATTGTACTTAATGTGTGTGCTTTACGTTGGGAGTACCATATGTGTGTGTGTATTTACAAGAGTTGAAGAGTCTAATAACTGTCGAAGTATTTGTATTGCTCAAAATTTAGTGAACTAATTAAATACAGTGAATTGAACAGATGCAATATGGTTCGTTGTGTATCAAATAATTGCATTTTACCTTGTCAAAAATAATGATAATCCTTTTTAGAATATAATTTCATTAATTCAATTTGAAAGGTGTACATGATAGTAGTCATGTAAATCCATGAGCAAGTGACTCAATTTTACAACCACAATGATCAGTACATAACAAAGGTTGGACCATATATAGTTTCTTTGCTTGAGCCTTATGTGCTTCGACCATCTCAATCAACATCACCATCAATTTATTTGCTTTAGCAAGTTGGTCTCTTGAAGCCTTACAAGAGTTGTTGCATTATACCATCTGTTCCTCTGCACCCAAAAACAAACTATGTTATTGTTTTTTCAACTTTTAATACTCATTATGTTGTTCACCAAACAAAAAACTTAATTTTGTTGATTTTCAAGGCTTAATCACATGTTTATTGCATTTATACAGATACTGATTGGACCACCCCCTCCCTCTGAGTAGTGAGACGGTGCCTCACTTGTTTTTGCTGTGTGATACCATCCTCCTTGTTTGGCACGGGATTTTCAGGTGGCAATGTGTACCTCAGAGGGATGTCCATCGTTTTTTCTTATACTTCTTGAGGTTGGGGGTAGTAGGAGGGTGGCGTTAGGTTTTACTCATATTTGACATGTTGTTTTATGGACTATATGGAGCTCCCGCAATGAGCTTATCTTTGCTAGCTAGGGGGTCTATGTATTTTGAGTCTTCAGTGGTAAGGGCGAAACGTTCCTCGTGGGAGGTCAACCCTAAAATGTGTTGGTCTCGGTAGAGGGTTGTGGTGTCAGTGTTGGGGTCCCTAGTGGGTTCGTGGGATTTGGCTTCTGGTTCTTGGCCATCCCTCTGGTGATGTCCCTTGATCTGGTCTTCTTGGGTAGGGTAGTCTCTCTTTGGGGAGGTTTCATGTGGTTATGAAGTGTTTCGAATTTTGGTGTCGCGTTGAGGGGTGTTCTTGGTTGTGATGTTTGTGAGGTCTCTGGTGTTTCCCGTTTCATTTCTTCTTTTGTTGTTTGTTGGTGCGTAAGGGTGTCTTGGGGGTGGGGTTTAGTATGGGAAAGGAAAGTTGTTTCCTACTATGGGAAAGCTAATTTTGACCATTACATAAAGTAGAGAACATACTTCTACCATAGACATTCAACACCATATTTTTTTCCCACACTCACCACTCAACAACATACGGCTGCTGCTTCAACTCTGGAAACTGATCTTCTCCAACGTTTTCCCTCATGTTGGTCTCTCCTGTGCAGTTTTTAGCGGTTGGATTAATCTATCAGTTGAATGATAAAGGGACAATTAAAGGAGAGAGAAAATTATTTCATCTTCTTCAATTTTTCCTGGGGTTTCTTCAACTTTGTTACTGTGCAATCTCTTTATTTTAGTTGTGATAATTAGTATACACCCACCGCTCCACCATTATCAACGATTAATTTTTGCGCCTAAGACCTCAAGAATCATATCTATGTATGTTGAATGGTGTTTATCCATTGAAGAATTTTCGTGGTATAGATTTAGTGACACAACAGAGAAATTTAATAATAACCTAAAATTTGGTATTGTTCAATTTGATGTAAAATGTTATCCAAATAACATGACTGTAATTATTTGTTCTATCTTCAAAACACAAACACTTCATTATTGTCAAAAAGAACAGATCAACATAAATTTTTCTGTCAACAAAAACACAGAAAGGTAATTCGATGGTGGGGGAAACACAAAGACACTTGGTTTGTTGGGGGAGAGAAGTGATTTTTGGCTTGTTTTGTCTTTGAAAGCTTCATGAAGCTTTTGAGAAAGAACCACAGACACGGGAAGGAGAGCAAGAAAGAGAGTTGGGACAGCTACAGGTGGTGGGTCAATGTGGAAATAAAATTTGGTGTTGAGTGTCTATGATAGAAGTATGTTCTCTATTTTATCTAATGGTCAAAATTAATTTTCCCATGGTGAGAAACAACTTTCCTTTCCTATACTAAACCCCACCGTGTCTTGGCTATATCTTATACTCTGCCCGTGGACAACCTACCTTGTATCTCGCTCCTCTTTTCATTTTATCTATTTGTTGTTTATCTTAAAAAAAAATTGTTTGGCGATCTGCAAATTAATTAAACCTAATTTATTGCTTGTTTATTTTTAGTCTTATATATTGTTATAATTTAATCTATATTATTACTATTTCATATTTTTTGAATATAATAGGTCATTTTCATTTTGTAATGTTAATTTTTTTTTTAATACTCCAGTTTATGTTATATTTTGAATCAAAACTATAATTTTATTGAGTAATATTAATATAAAAAAATTACATGTTGTATTTTGGATGTCCAACAATTTATCAAAATTAAACTGCATATATTTGGATCGGATTGAATCAATATATTTTTTAAAATAGTCATGCAAACCAATCAAACAACATTGCATTTATCAGCTCCGTCGAGCCACATATCCTCGATCATGCCTGCCGCATAAGTGCCAATCTTTTTTTTTACTTTTACTATATACTACTATTTACTATGTACTACTCTCTTCGTCTCAAAATAATTGTCTCTTTACCTTTTTTTTCTCTGTCTCAAAATAATTGTCACTTTAGAATAACAATTTTTTCCATTATTATACCTTTATTTATTGAATTTCATCCAACTTAACTACTCCACTAACTACAATTAATAAGGGTGTTTTAGTAAATGATACTAATTTTACCATTAAAATCAACACAATTAATCATTTCATTAAAAATCGTGCACAAACCTTAAACGACTATTATTTTGAGGCGAAGGGAGTACTATTAAATTTTTAGTACAATGTAGTCTTTGTTTCTAAATACATGTCACATTTGATTACTTCACACATGTCAATACACAACTTTTACTGTTAATATATTTAATTATCTATGATAATTAAAAAGACATAAAAGATGAATCTGCAAACAAACTCACATCATCCAAGTTATTAGCATACAACAGCAAAATGCCTACAAATAATATGATATAATTAAAGTGATCGGAATACCCCATGCATATGGATCTGCAACGTTGACGCTCAAATCATTGATTGAATAGCCGATCTTTCAGCACAAACTAAATGAACACCGCAACAAGACGAAAATTCAAAGAACACTGCACAAGACGACTAACAACATAGTGTCGCACTCAGACGACAAAATCACAAAGAAAAACCTAGATCTATGTGAATTGCCTGCAGCCACTAAAGACTTGTGGCTCTCAGCCCATGTTTAAATCATTGCGCTGCCATCCGCGCCTTGTTTGGTCTGTGAATTGCCTCAATCTTCTTTTCGTTATTCACGCACTTCAAGTTGTCACGTCACTGCAAAAATTAAAAACAACAAATTAACAACACTTTCCAATCGGAATAATACATGACAATAAATTAACAACAGTTTACAAATTAACAAATTAACAACAACACAGTTTCACAGTAATCGGAATAATACATGACAATAATCAACAACAGTTTACAATTATTATTAAAACAACATAGAAAATCAATTTTCATTAAGCTAAATGGTGTAGTGTCTTACCACTCCGTCAGTCGCCATCCTAGCCACATGAACATGGTACTTCGTTAGAACCGTCAAGTCGTGTGGGTCACCAGGATAGTCGTCAAGCTCCTCTGGCTCTGGCACACGGTCCTCCTCCTCCCCATCATCGTCCACCTCCACCCCCTGGTCATCCTGCACCTGCTCCTCCATCTCTACCTGAAGCTCATACTGTGGCTCAGCATATTTCCCCTGGGAGGTTCCCTCGCCATCAACACTAACACGACGTGCCCTTCCGCTGCCCCTGCCACGCCTGGGCTCTCCCCCCTCCGCTTGCATCCTCTCCATACGCTCCCTCCTAACATAAGCATGCATAGTTGTTCTTTGACCCCTGGTGCGATCAACATGTTGTTCCATACCTGTAACATGCATAAAAGGGTTAAGTAATGTCAACATAAATCCATAAAAGTCAAAAAATCTTCATATTGTACATACTGGTACAGTTCGGATTTTAAAATTGAAACTGCAACAATCTAGTTTCAATTTTAAAATCTAAACTGCTTCAGTACCCAGAAAAAAAATTCAAACTGAAACGATTGCATGCAGAGCGAATGAGACCTAACATTCAGTTTGGTGTTTGATAAACCTTGAAATGTGATGATTTTGAGCAAAAAAAGGCAAGATTCGACTGATTTGTTGATTTTCGGATTTTAGGATAAGAAGATGGAGAAAGGGAAAGTAAAAAGTTAAACTGTAAAAATGGGGGAAGTTGCTGCTCTTGCATATATATATATATATATATATATATATATATATATATATATATATATATATATATATATATATATATATATATATATATATATATATCGAATTGGTTCGGATTTTATAATTGAAACCGGTGTCCGGATTATATAATCTGAGGGGCATTTTGAAAAGAAAAAAAAAATAGGGCGTGTGAGAACCTCATAGGGTAGGAAAAGTAATAGCCTACAGTAAGGGTATGTTGGGAACTACAATCCTTAGAGTCCTCAATAGGCCCTTCATACATTGGGCTTTTCAAATTGGATCAGGTAGTATTCTTTATGGGCTTGGTTTTTTTTTTCAACGTTTACGGGCCTCGTAGGTTAAACATCAAAGTCTAAAGAACAACATTTAAGTCTAAATGAAGTGGAATTAAATTTGCAAATAATAAATATTTGTGAAAGTTTAATTACCTCCTTGAGGACAAGGTGTCTCAAAAAGACCAATGGAATGTAATGAATTAAGATAGGCCGGATAGAATAGAATAAGCTCATTTATGATGAGTCATAGATGAAGTTGTTAGAATATCAAGACTATAAATAAAGTGATTGGTCACTGTAAGGATTATAATCAATATAAAATGAATGAATGAAGAAATTAGTTTGTTAGTATAGTTTAGTTGTAGTTTTTACTCTCTTTTAGAATATTATCTCATCCATTTATGAACAACTCAAAAGTTATTCATAACAATAGCGCACACAATTAAACTACAACATGTATTTACTAACGAAATGACTAACTAATATCATGTTCATCACTTCTAATTCAATATTTTTCATTTTAAATTTATGATAATCGTGTAAAAATATAATATTCACAATTCACATTTATTATTGTTTATAATATTTTCCGGTATGTGTAGAAAAATATGTAATACTTTACTTGAAACATGAAGGAGGAATATTAAAAGCAAATATTCTGATCCAAAACAAAACAAAACAAAGTGAGGACAGGACAGCGGTGTTAGTTCTAACAAAGCGGCAATACAAGAAGAATAAGTAGAAGGAGTGTCTTTTGAGATATGTGAGATATTTTTCTTTTTGCAATTCCTTTATAATTAATAAATAAACAAAGTAATAATAATATTAAATATTCACTAATTAGTTACTTATTTGTTAATAAAACAATGAATTGAGTGATTTTCACTTGAAAATGAAATGAATTCCTTGCCGCAAGTTTCAACAAAAATATACTTTAATATCTTCTTCATTTGATGATTAATTAAGTAATGAATGAATTAATTATATATTAATCTTCTTCATTTGTTGTTGTTGTTGTTTATAGCTAGAGGCTCTTGTGGTGCATTACCTAGAGATAGAGATGGAGTTGGCAATGACATTCGACGAGGTTTCAATGGAACAGAGTAAGAGCTTTGTCTTCGCCCTTCAGGTGCCTCTCCTCACCTTCATCCAGATCTATCTATTACATTTACACCTATTCTTGTTCTAATTCAAATTACCAATTGATCATGCGTTTGAGTTCAAGTGGTTAATTAATTTCAATTAATAATGAATTGTTTGAAATAACTAAATTTTGAATCCTGTTGGAATAATGCTTGACAAGACTTTACTTATCTTATTACCGATGATTTCTTATATTGTCAGGACTCCTTTCCATTAGGGAACAGGAGCCTTAAGACCAAACAAAAATCAAATAAATGAGGAGTTTCTCCAATTATTCAAATATATATTGTGTGACTAATTGGAGGGACATAGATACTAACTACAAATATTATTTTTCAAATTAAATTCTACTCAGAATAAATATCTATGGAACATGGATATGAATATGATGATGATGATGCAAGAAGATCACAGGAGTTTCTTTTTATACCAAATAAAAAGCTTATAAATGATAATATATTAATACTCCATTTTTTACTGGTATTGGGTAGTACTGGTATTACTGTAAAATGTTTATGGCATGTCTAGCAACTGTACTAAGCATGACCATGACCATGATCATGGATTGCATAGGGAATTGAACACATGGGGTGGGACTGATAGGAGCTTTAGTCAACAAATGCCAAGGTCAAGAATACCAAAGAGAGAAATATGCATTTGGGTTGGAACTGTTAATGTCTGGAAAAATAATATATCACTCGTCTTATAATAGCTTTTTTTTTTGTTAACCTCCTGTTCTCGGGAGAAAGGGGCCCTAGTAATCCAGAGTTTGGCCGTGAGGTAAGTATAGTCTGGCCAAAAATCGAACTCGGGTTCTCCTGACTCATTTCATAATTATTGAATTACTGCATTTCCATTATTATTTTTCTGGAGGGTCTTCATCTCATGTGAAAAGTTTGTGGTTTGAACAATTTCTAATATTGATCCCTGTGTTATGTCTTTTCAGGAACTTAAGAACCTGAGGCCTCAACTCTATTCTGCTGCAGACTACTGCGAAAAATCTTATCTCCGTAGTGATCAGAAAGAAATGTAAGATGTTTGATTGGTAACGAGACTTTTAGTTTGTTGTTTTAGAAGGCAATCTTAGCCCCTTCTTTCAACCTTTTTTTTTGGGGAAATTATTAAAGCTCTTATACCGTAACACCGGTACAAACAGTTGATTTTATCGGAGCACTTTGCCAATTAATGTTATGGCTAAACAATAGTAATTTAATTCGACGATTTCTGATGACAAAAATTTGAATGGTCTGAAAGTGGTGACCCAAAGAACACTAAATAACGTTTTTTTGTTGTTAACAGATCTTGTGCTGAGCACTGATTACTGTTTATATGCAAAAGCATTTATTATTCTGATTCTTAAAATGTATGTTGTCTCAATAGTGAAAAGGGTGAAACGGATGTTGTGGCATATCGTCATCCTTAAAAGGACATGACTTTGTGTTCTTGAAATTTTTGTGACTAGTTATTTTAACAGCACGTGGGAGATATTATAAGCTCGTGCATGATCTGCTTACCGATAATTATTGTGTATTTGACCTGCATGGATTTCAGGGTACTTGACAACATGAAAGATTATGCTGCAAGAGCCATTGTCAATGCCGTTGATCATCTTGGGACTGTAGCCTACAAGTTAACTGACCTTATTGAACAGCAAACATTGGATGTCTCAACCATGGACTTGAAGATCTCTACTCTAAATCAGGTCACTACAAAAAATTTATAAACATCATGTTAAACTAGGTATTTCTAATGGATTTTAAGTGACATTTTTCATATTTTCTTACATGCAGAGACTTCTTACATGCCAAGTATACACAAATAAAGAGGGTGTTCGACAACAACAGTTGTTGGCTATTATTCCTAGACATCACAAGCATTACATTTTGCCAAGTAGGCTTAACTGCTATAACTTTTCTCCATAAGTAGTTATTGACACCACAGACTGTGAATTTTGTTTACTTATGGTTCTTGTTCATTTCTGTTACACAATGCAAGCTAGATTCGGTCAATAAAAAGGTACATTTCCGTCCAAACAAACAGACTGATGCAAAACAAAGTTCATTTAGAACCAGAACTTGTCCTCAACCTTCAGGTGTGTGGTTGGGAAATCTCTGTCTCTTGTCCTAATGTATGTTCTCCCCCCACCCATCAGGTTTGTTGGTAAGCGGTGGACACTATTTTAAACAACTGAATGTGTATTGTTGTACTTAGGTACCCCTGTTGCAAAAACTCTTTCATGGCATCTAGCATCAGAAACTAAGTCGACCTTAAAAAAACGGAGTTCACATGCTTCAAAAAAGTAAGTTTTTAATTTGAGGCTGCACAGCTGTTGATTTATTTATTTGGTTAAAACGTGGTTTTGGTCCCTACAAATATACCTCATTTTGGTTTTCATCCCTGGTAAATTTTTTTTTGAAATGAGTGCTTGCAAATTTTTTTGTTTTTTAAAATGGTTCTTGAGCCCACTTGTGTGCTGATTTGTCACATTTTTTAATACGTGACACATGCTGACTCATGTAAGTTGCCCAAGTGGCATCCACATGGCATATATCTTATTTTAAAATCATTTTTGAAAATTAGAAAATAAATTTTCGTTTTTTAATAAATAATAATTTTCATTAAATTAAAAAAAATTAAAATGCAGAAAAGGGGGAAAACACGTTAGGGTTCCCATTTTCCCCCTTTCTTCTTCCTTCAATCCTTCTTCTTCTTCAATCCTTCATTCCTTCTTCTTCTATCCTTCAATTCGTTTTGTTTCCGCAGTTTCGCCCGGTTGTTCCTGCGCAACAGCAACAATTTGTTCCAATGCCTGCTCAACATTACCACCAACAATTTAACGTTGGAATGCCGCCTCAAAATCAACAACCGCAATTTTCTCAACCAATTCAACAGTTTCAGCAGAGAGGAATGGGTAACTTTCATCACTGACTCCCCTATACCCCCACCTGAGAGAATCACATTCACTTTGCCTGTTATCAATTCTGCATCCAATGTAGTGGTGGTCGCAGCAGGTGAAAGCAAAGCAAACGCTGTACTGTTGGCAGTAGATGAGATCGGACCTGATTGCCCGTCAATACCGGCAAGAATGGTCCAACCAGCTAAGGGGAAGTTGGTGTAGTTTTTGGATAAGCTAGCTGCCACAAAACTCGAAGACTCCGACTTGAACAATTAGTATATGAACACCATTGCAGAGGTCTAATTTTGTATGTAGTGTTGAGGGATTTGACAAATGTTTGATCCTAAGATCCTGCTTATTTATTTTCTCTTGGATAGAAAGTCTTTGTTTTGCCTTTTTTTGTTTGATCCTAAGAAGAATGAATGAAGGATTGAAGAAGAAGAAGAAGGATTAAAGGATTGAAGGAAGAAGAAAGGGGGAAAATGGGAACCCTAATGTGTTTTCCCCCTTTTCTGCATTTTAATTTTTTTTAATTTAATGAAAATTATTATTTATTAAAAAAACGAAAATTTATTTTCTAATTTTCAAAAATGATTTTTAAATAAAATATATGTCATGTGGATGCTACCTGGGCAACTTACATGATTCAGCATGTGCCACGTATTAAAAAATGTGACAAATCAGCACACAAGTGGGCCTAAGGACCATTTTAAAAAACAAAAAAATTTGCAAAGACTCGTTTCAAAAAAAAAAATTTACGAAAACCAAAATGGGGTATATTTGCAGGAACCAAACCCACATTTTAACCTATTTATTTTTCTCTTTTACCATTGATGGTATTATTGTTGCACAAAGTTGCAGAGTGTTTTTTTAATACGTTTACACATCCACTTTTGCAGAATCAAGGATGCAAAATTCTCTGCCAAAACCACTGGAGTTTTCCACCTTACAGGTTTGTTGTTGTTGAACAATTGTGTCCCTCGTATTTGTTGATTGTGTTTTATTCTTTCTGTTTTTCTTTTATTAATTTTTTTATTACCTTTTATTCCTTGATATGATTTAGTTTCCTTAGACAGTGGGACTCACAACTGTGACCTCTCAATCCATAAGATTTTTGGATTCCCTTTTATGTAGTAAATATATTTGTTTTGTATCGTCGAATTATACGAGACCGTCTTTTCATCATATATTTGTTTTGTATCGTCAAATTATATGAGACCGTCTTTTCATCATTTTGAGTTGGTATGTAGAAGACTAACCCTGCTGCAGTTGGTTTTCACTTCTTTGATTTCGGGGCATTCAGTCACTTTTTTAGTTTTGCAAGAGTGAACTAAACGTATTGAGGTTTATTGTTATTTCTTTTGGGAAAAGACTCTTGTAAATATCATTAAGAGATAAGACTTCTTTGGTGTATTCTAATGATCAACTTTTGGCATGTAAGCTCTGGTTTTAGGGGTGTTGATTATAATTTTTTTCTTGTTTTCTTTCATCCGTCAATATGATTTAGCTACCTTAGACTAGATTCGCAGATGTCATCTTTCTCAATTGTTTTGGGGATTCCATTTTATTCACCACTTGTATATATTTGTTTTGAATCATCAACTAATCATATATTAGATCTTAATCAGTTTCAAGCACATCAAATAATTCAGTTCAATTGGGCAACCAATGTTTGTTTTTCCCTATAAAAATAATAGCCTAGTTGCATGCCTGCAGATAATGAAGAGATTACACGGTTGAAACCTTCAGCATTGAACAACCACGTACCAAATGGAGTGCCTACTTCTGGTGCTGCCACCCAAACACTCGGTGTCACAGGAAGGGTAATGTCATATTCATCAGCAAGTTCAAATGTTGTTCCATGCTTAATAAAATAGTCAAACTGTAATCATATTAACCCATTTTTCGCAATTGTTTGCATGTTTTTTAAACTGATAATATTTTGCCATTTACTATTTTTAGTGCTTTTGTTATGTAACATTTTTTTAGTGATGTTATTGATGATTCTGTCTGCAGGATGCATTAGAGGGTTTCAGACCATTGACAACATTTGGATCCTTTGACAATCTAAATGTACATGAGACTATCCATGTTCCTAGTCGCAGCAAAAGTGTGCTATCAAGTTTTTTTGTCAAGCAAAGATCTGCAAAATTGAGAGCCGGCCCTGTCTCATAAGAGCCATTATGTTTTGTGACAGATTTTGACAGAAGAGTTAAGAAAACACCATTCACTATGCGTCCACAAATGCCCAAAATTACTTGATTTTTTCTTCTTTTGGTAAATCAAAGTATCCTGCGCATAACTGCGGACTAGAATTGCTTTATTTTATATTTGTAGTTTATGCCTTTGAACAATGACAGTGCATAATAATTGTATAGCAAAAAATATTGTCCTAAAATAAATGTCATTTTCAGTTTTCAATATAATAGTAATTTTTTTTTTCCAATTATACTCTATTATATTATTTCCATCACTTCTAAGGTATTATATTCCATTACTTAGTTTCAAATTATCTAGTTCAATTGTGGCTAGCCCGGGAGTCGAACCCAAGTCTGTTGCTTGGAAGGCAATTATCCTAACCGTTGGACTACAAACGCTGCTTGATGACAGAATTTGTTATTCGCAATATATTAATTTATGCTTTCCTAATATACTGTCTCAGCTCAACACACCTTAATTGATGTGGGTATTGTTCAATGGTCAGAGACAACATAACATATTTAAAGACTTAAAGTTTGACTTTTAATGAAAATAAAATCCATCAAAACACTCTACTTTCATTGTGAATTTGATGATTTCACTATTAATTCAGACATGCATTAAACTATATTTGATATTATTGTTTTTCTGAAGGTGTGTTTGATATTATTAGACATAGAATTTACTAACATGCACCCATTAATTTTGTAGTTGGTCTAAATTAACAAATACATTGAAGTGTGCATTAAAAAAAAAAATAGAGTCCCTTACGGTACATTTAACATATTTGTAGCTACAACTTTCACCTTCTAAAAAATGAGTATGAAAATTAACAAATCCCTATTTAATATATTGATAGGTTTGATTAATATTATATTTTTTTTAAAACATCTAACAAAAGAAAGCAACACATTTTTTAACACCAATGTTAGATGGTCAATTGTTAATAGTATGGAAATGAACTTTCAAAATCTCAGCTTCGATTCACTCCGGTGTCAATTTCAGTTGACAAGTTTGACCTCTTTAAAAAGAAACAAAAAATATCATGGGAGAGAATAGAGCCTTTAACTTCAGATGTTCAAACAACATCACAACTAACTACTTGAGATGCCATTTCTTTGATTTGTTTAGGTAAACTTAATAAATACTTTTAATAAGTAATAAAGCAATAGATAAATACTTTTAAGAAATAAATATTATAGATATGTATGTAATATAAATATAAATATAAATTGAAATTAACTTTTACGTCTCAATAATATTTTTTTAGTATGCCCAACTTTTATTTATTATTCATTCCAAAATGCTAATGGTTAGTTTGTGAGGGAATAGAGAAATTCTTAGATCAAAACTTGAACCTCTTTCCATATCACTAAATGAATGCATGATCAGTACAGAAACAGCAACAATTCTTTGGTGCAAGATTCAGACACACAACATTTATGTGTGTATATAGTATAAGGGATATCACAATAGTTTTTAAGACCAACATAGTGACATAAAATAGAAATACGTCAGTTTTTCTTTTTGAAACATCAAAAAATAGTTTTTCTTTTTGAAACATCAAAAAATAATCTTTTGTTGATATAGTTGTTTTTCTACAAACACAACTTAAATATGTGATATCATGGAATTGTTTTGCACAAGCTGAAAATTTGCTCTCATCAAGAATGAAATTAAACATATTGTTTGAAAAACATGCCTCATTCGGATCATATTCGACATGAAATGTGCAATACTTTGTCCACATCATATGGGAGTTTGCTGCTCACATGTTTCATCATCTGAAGGTTTTCCTATTTGTGATTCCTCCTTCCAAACATGTGATTCTACCAATAAAATTCTTAAACAAAAAATATTCTTCTTTTTTATTGGACATGATCTATATTCAATTAAGTGAAACAAAACTTTATTAATTAACTTGACTCAACAGTCCAAACTCATTACAACGACTTGCATTTATTTATGGATACAAATTAACCAAAGTAAAGAAAATCTCAAACATGGTTGTAACTAAAGCTCAAACAGGGTCTTAATGTTCCTAGAGTATCCATTTTGCTTATCAGCAAACCTATCCCAAAGCATCACACCTCCATACTTTCTTGATCTTTTAACAAAAGGCAACACTTGATTTATAAGTACTTGTGTTGGCACATAACCACTACTAGCAGTAGCAGCTGATGGTGAGGCTGGAACTCCAACATAAATCATACTAACCTTAATAGTGGAAACCCATTGGTTCCAAGATTTTTGGAACTTGTTGAGGTTACTAGCTTCAATTTGACAAGGACCATTGTTGTAAAATTGAACCCAAACATAGTCAAATAGCCCTGTTGATAATGCCCCTTTGAGATGTTGATCAGGAAAAGGACATTGAGGTGCAGCTGTTAAGTACACTTTTTTGGTCCCTCTATGTTGAGAGAGTCTTCTTGCAAGCTCACTATCAAAAACTTCACCACCACCAACTTCAATGTCAAAATCTACACCATCTAACAGAACATCACCTAATGGTCTTGATTTCGATGTCCCTCCTAAGAAATTGTTCCATATGTAATCTCCCACGTTTCTAGCATCTTCATTGGTGGATAAAGAGTAACCATTGACACCACCACCAATTGAAAGCATGATTTTGATGCCTTTCTTTTGGCAATTTTTTTTGTCTATGCTCAAACTCTTGCAACCATTGTTTGATGTGGGGTCACAGTGACCTGCTAGATTGAGTTGAGGTTTACGACCACTACCAAATATTGATAGAAATGCTATGTTCACAATTTCGTATAGTCCAGTGTTACATGTTTCAGTCAATGAACCTTCTCTCTCGTTTTGACCCCAATAAACCACAATGTATCCACCATTTGTACTAGAAACCAAAGTAAGAAAAATTAAGAGAAAGATAATTGAATTTGAAAGGCTACGTGTTTCATTGCCCATTGCAATACTTTTAGTTTAGTTTTATCAGCTTGATGCTTATCCTAGTGTAGCTAGTAATAAGGACTAAGGAACCATTTATAGAGGCCACGGGATAATGTTGTTAAGCAATCAATTCATATAATTCAATTGATAATTTACTTAAATCAATTTTAACTTATTTCATATAGTATCTTATTTTCCAAATTACTATCTTATTTTATTAACCATAGTGTAACAACAAAAGCCGCGACGTGACTGAAGACAAAAATACCAAGAGTTGATTATGTGGAAATACTTCATGGGCATATCAAAACAAAAAGATGAGTAAAAAATAGGTAGCATCCTAGAATAACACTATCCAATTTTGTTTACTCGCAAAAAAATGTGTTAGAACATGTAATGAAGCAGATTTTCGGCCTCAAGACCTGAAGAAAGTAGTCGTATTCTTCAGCTGGATTCAATCATACTCGCTTACTAATTAAGGTTTTTATTATCAAGCTTTGGATTTGAACCACCAGCTTCCATTGTCCAATGATGTTGGTAGTCAGTAGAGCTATTATTTGAATGAGCAGCGATATTTGAACAACTATTTAAAACAATTTTGGTGATAACTTTCTTTCTCACTCTTTTTATTGGTCAAAAACAATAGAGAAAGAAAAAGAAAGAGAGAGACTAATAACATAGTGTGAGTGTGAGAGAGACCGTTGTTAAAAAGTGTACAAATATCATTTCTCTATTTGAATATATATTTTGTGGTTTTTATCTTTTGTCTGTCTGATTTAATGGAGGGAGGTTCAGGTTTTATCTTTTTATCTTATCTCTTATTTTGCGACAATAATAAACATCACATCCCCTAAAAAAATAATAAACATCATGTATAAAAGACATTTATAATTTTATGGTTTAATTGTAATTTTGATCTTCCTATTTTACAGTTACCTAATTTTGGTACCTTTTTCATATGTGACGTACTAAATGACGTGTCATACGATTCGATGATGTTGATATGGATCCAATAAGGATTCACCATACAAGGATCTTTGACATGAGTGTAAATTTCTTGAATTGGGATAGAAAATGAAGGAAAACATACAAAATGGAATTTGATGAGAAGTGTGAAGAACGATCGTCACATTCAAGATGAACGATAAGATTGAATCGCGGATCCGCCACAAGAATAAGATGCTCCTGATGAGGATTTAGATTTGGTTCATCCAAGAACCTAGAAGAGCAATTCTAACTCTCCCTTCAATCAAAGATTGAAAAAATTAATTTGTGTATTAACCTCCTAAAAAATGATAACAAGATTGTTATTTATACCTACATATTGGCCATCACCTATAAGGCTCAATAAAGAACTAGAAAAACAAGAGCTTTATACAACTCCAAAATAAAAGCAATATGAGTTTTAAAACTAAACAATTTATTACAAACAAGATTCACCAAAGAAAGATAGCATATTGGTCCTCATCAGATGTAGTATTATACCCAACCATGAAATTACCCGAAACCCTCCTATAATTTTCAATTTTTATATGATATATAACCATTTTTAAGTTAAAAAATATGAAAGAGGGACCAAAACTGAGTAATTTTAAAATAAAGGCATCAATTCCATGAGGAAGTAAAAATAGAGAGATCATAATTATAATTAAACCTAATTTTATAAACATTTTATGTGAAGACAAATACATATAAATATAAATATTTGTAAATGTACATATTATAAGCATATTATGGTTGGGCAAGATCCCTCCTGGCGTGGGTAAGATATTTCAAAAGTTTGTCTCATTATTATACCGATACGTATGTATAGTGATTTGAAATAGTGTTTATATTTGTTGACATGTTTTTAAGAAAATAATTATATTTGGAGATAACTCTTTTTAACTATATTATTGGTGCATAATATTCACTAATTTTATTGTAGACCGATCTCCATCGAATAATATGACATATCAGGTCTCTCCTCCCACTCGGAGGTAGTTGGAGGATTATCCTTTATTATATTTTTCTTTCCTCCTTCTTTTTAACCAAAATCTTCCCTCTCCCTACTTTTTAGTTTCCAAAAAGACACTACACAAACACAGCTAATTGGATCGTTGGATGCTTTACATTATTAAAAATTCACCATTTCTTAAGTTGTCAAACTTTCCATGTCATTTCTTAGGAGTTTATTTTTAGACCATGGAAAGATTTTTATAACTTGTTGACCTTGTTTTCTTGGCCTAAATCACAAAACATTAAGGTTGTTCCATATAGAGTTCTCCTTCTAGTTCACCATTTAATGAGGCAACTTTCACATCCATTTGGTGTACTATCAAGTTATGAACAACAGCTAAAAGGACTAGCACCCATATGGATATGATTCTATTGACTGGTGACTAAGTGTCGAAGAAATCTATATTTTTTCTCTTTCTCTTTGCCTGAAACCTTTTTCTACAAGGTGAGCCTTGTATTTAGCAACCGAACCATCAGATTTTAGTTTCTTTTTCTGAAATTCAAATACAACCAATTAGTTTGCAACCAGGAGGTAAGTCAACTAAGAGTCGTGTTTCGTTAGACTCTAGAGAATCCATTTCATCGTTTATTGCTCCTTGCCATAATTCAACATCCAATGAGGATATAGCTTCTTTAAGGCTTAATGGATCTTCTTCCAATGTATAAACCATATAACCAGGTTCATACTCTTTAGCTATTCTTGTTTTCTTACCTCTTCGAGGTTCTATAACATCTCGTACGATGTTTTCATAATTATTTCTGATTTCTGGAATGTGATCAGATATAGTGCCCCCACTAACTCTTAATTTTTAAAATGGAATTTATTTTGCCCCAACTAATGTCTTGCTCTCACTAACGCCCCCACTAGTGCCCCCACTATTCTTTATTTAAAGGGTTATTTATTTACATAGAAATCGACATCGTTTAATTTTATGTTCACTTTAGCATTTAGGTCATAAAACCTATATGATTTGATATTTATAGCATAACCAATGAATACACATTCATAGGCTCTACTAGTGAGTTCAACTCTCTTGGGGTCTGAAATCCGAACATAGGCCGGACAATCCCAAGTTCAAAAAATAGAACAAGTTGGGTTGTCTTTTCTTCAAAACTTCTCAATTAGAAATTTTGTTCTTAGACTTGGGTACTCTATTCAACATAAATTTCAATTTTTGTTATAAAAATTGAACATATCAAGCGTATCAGTTTTATTTTTCAAAATTTACAGTCATCAACGAATATGATAAAATATCTTTTTATCATTTCTAGTTTATGTGTCATCAAGTTCGCACATATCATAATTTATTAAGTTTAGAGGTTCTAATTATCTAAACACTGATTTATATGAACTTTTGGTTCATTTATCTTGACTGCAAAAAATAAATTTTTTTAGTCATATAACTTTGGAATTAAGTCCAAGTTACTCAAGTTTAAAATTAAATGTTTGTTCACATGATAAATTTTGACATGTCAAATATTAAAATCACACAACTTATAAAATAGAAGGAGAATTTAATTTTGAACATACCATCAAAGGTGCAGTCTTTTCCCACAAGAATGCATGGTGCATAAGTCTCTCTTTAAGTCTGAGTCAACTCAGTCTTATTCAGTAGAAATGTGAAATATAGATTTTTTCTTACCCTTGGAGCATACATCACGTCCTAGAGAATAATTTTGTTTTCGGACTTGAATGATAACTTCATATCTCTAACGCCAACAACTTTAGTGGTGTTTTGAATATTCTAACAACACTTTCTTATTTTCAGCAGTAGCATATGTTTTAAACATAGCACGATCTTAGTAGATAAAGCGCGAGACACTAATATGCATTCACCATTCACTTCAACCAACTAGATTGATTATATTAATAATAACAGTAAATTTCTCTTCAGTCAAGTTATGTTGCGGAGCAACACTTGACTTGTTCTTATACTTGATGGACATATGACTTGGTTTCTCACAATTGTATTAAAAATAAATTGTGAACCAGTGTCATTTATGACCATTTTGAGGTTCCTATTTTGTTGGCCGTTAGAGTTACTTATTCACAGTGCGGTTCTGATTTTTGAAAATAAATTTCAAGCAGATTCAAAGTCGCATATGTGAATTTCTTAGTGTTGTTGTTATAACGAAAAACACTTAACTGTGTTCAGTATAAAGATGTATTTTTATAGCCTTTTTATCCTTCTTATATTTAGGGACAATAAATTCGAGTTAGTAATAACTTCGGTAGACATGGCAGAACGAAACGTATTAAAATTGTTGTTTTTGGATTTCCAAACTGTTGTATTTGGATTTCCAAATTCTATTTTGAAAAAAAAATATCTACCGAAGTTAAAACTAGGTTGAGTCACGACCAGGTTGCTCTCTTTAAGACGTTTTGTGGCACTGCCCAAAATTGTGCAAGGCAGACTATCAACCACACCGCCTCCGGGATAAAACAAGTTCAGCTACAACTGTGCAGTTAACTACTGCACTGTAGAAAACCGTACGAGATTTACACCTCCAATATGGTACTTAGACCACTCTTTAATACTGAAACCATTCTAATATGGTATTGTGATCACTCTATTATGGTGTTATCATAATTATAACATTTAAGTTCTCCAAAAATTCAATATGGTACTACAACCACTCAAATATAATGATACCACCATTCTGACTTTTTAACTTCTCCAAGAGTAGAAAAATATCGAAAGAATATTTATATACCGTTAAGATTATTCTTAATTATATCGGGACATTATTATTCCAAAAAGGGACTTGATCTTAAAAGTACTCTTTATTCTGAAGGGACTATGTTCTTAAGACATTTCTTAATTTCGAAGGGACATTATACCGAGTAGGGACTAAGGTCTTAAGAACACTCTTAAATCCGAAGGGACAGAAAAAAGGATATAAGGAGAAGAATAGCCATTAACACAAGCTGGGGGGGAGAAGAGAGAAAGAGTTTTCGACAACTCAATATAACTCTTTGGTGTGATTTTTGAACTGAGATGAGTCAATTTATTTATATAGAGATTCTGTAACTGTTTTAGCTAAAATAGCTGCAGCAGTTACCCTAATGGATAAGATCAAAAGAAAACTTAACCACTAATCAGTGCAACAACATTTGTGGATAAGATCAAAAAGAAACAAATCCATAAAAGTGGAGGAAACATACTTATTGGATATGAATGAAGGAAAGGTAGGAAACTCAGTTGGATTCTCAATTTTATCACAACCAACATAAGCTGAAATTATGGGGAGTGATATTCATGAATAAAAATAATAATTACTATTATTTTTATCATTATCAAGTATTTAAAATTAAATACCGCAATTTAAACACTACTAATGTGTGTGTTCTATTCTATGTGAGACCCTCACTCTCTATTTTTTCAATTCACATCACACTAGTTCAAAGTCTTATTACTTGATGTTTAATCTTCCAATTTCCTTCCAACCTCACATCAATGTTCCAACAATCCCCCACTTGAATTTAAAAATGGTTTCAATAATAACGTTAAAACATTTCTATAAGGCTGCTAATAAACAAATGTGTCGCCTACAACTTGAACTTTTGCATAGCGGAAAATATTTCAATTCAACAAGAGTTGCTTAAAGCATTGAACTCTATCTCAAACATAGAGTCCGCACACAAACATTTTCCTAAGGTGTATTCTAAAAGCATGTGCATTTATGGCCATGCACATTTATCCCAGTTTGACGAACGCTATAGGTATTCTGCCTCAAAATCCCGTAGGAACCGGCCTCAGCTCCACATTCGTATAAGTGAGTCTATCAAGAGTACTCATGTAGCTATGTACTCCACTCCACATATAGTATAAATCTCATTGAGAGTTTTTATTATCTCATCCTCCTGTCGCTGCAGGATTCATGCTTTCTTAATTCTCCCATAGCATGTTCTATCACTCATGACTTGTTATTAACCATTGAACCTATTTCTTGGGATCTCCAGTCATTTAGGTCGGGTTACCATCACTTGTGATCTTTAGGCATTAGTCACATCCTATTGCATGTGTTTGTGACTTTATTTCTAGTAATTCTTTTCGTCAAATGATTGACTAATTCTTTATCAGTACGTACATGATCTACTTTAACCGTTCCTTTTGAGAGTAGCTAGCTCTCTAATTTGTTATGTGTTTGTGCCTTAATTATCGTCTCTTACTATTGTAGTAACGATTCTCAATTTTGTAATAGCTGCAGTACTATCACAATGAATTAACACTCCTGTCAACAGTTTTACCCACTAGGGGATCTCAACTAACAAGCATTTTCTCAACTTGCTTCTTCACTAGTTTTCTTTAGTGTTCTCATCTCAGATTCATTCCACAGTGGATTGAGTCAATATCATATGTTTCAACAAACAACTCTTCCAGTGATGCTCAATGTGTATCCATTGGTCGCTCAAGACTCATCTGAAGGATGTTCTATTTTGTATCTTGTACCATTCAAGTACAATAAGATATTGCTCATAATGTAATCATAGAGTCATAGTCTTCTTAAGACACCTTATGACTCTTTCAATAGCATGTCAATGCTTCTTATCCGTCTAATGGTAAACTTGCATAAGAGTTCCAAGACGTGGGCAATATCGAGTCTAATACATTCAGTGGCAAACCTTTGGACTGCCAATGATGCTCACATATTCAATTTGTCTAACACCACCTCAAGTGTTCTTGAAGAGTTTTACACTTGGATCATAAGGTGTGCTTGCAAGTTTATAGTCAAATAATTATATTTCTTAAGATCTTCTCAACATTGTGAGATTGATCAAAACTTTTCTCTTTTTTTGATCTAGTAGTCTTGAAACCAAGAATTACTTCAACTTTGTCTAGGTCTTTCTTATCAATGTTGTTGATAAACAATGATTTCTCATAATTTATAGCATGAATCTTTGAACCAAATATGAGCAAGTCGTCTACATAGAGACATATGATAGTGCAAATATTATTTCCATATTTGTAGTGAATACATTTGTCACTTTCATTCACTTTAAGGAGGATGAGAACCAAAATATAAGGGATACACAATATGTGTCATAAGAAATTAGTAAATACTGGATTTTGGGTTTTAAGAGATTTATTTCATATTTTTTAACTCACTTACTTAACTTCTTTAATAGTTACATGAAATACGACAGTTATTCATTGAATGTAAAAATGCATCTTCTTTAATAGTAAATAATTTCTTTATGAAAAATGTTTATTTGTGTTTCAAAGGTACAAGTTAAGAAACTAAAAATAGAAGTATTTTATTGAAATTGTGTATTCGACGTTCTAAAAGTTTAAAAATTTATGTTATCAATACAAAATCTATTCTATAATTTTATTTGGGAAATGCTACCAAGTGCCATTAGTGCCCTAAGAGAACTTATTAAGAAGACTAAAGAAGAAATTTTGTCTTGGAAATGGTGCATTCAATGCAATGAAACTTTAAAATATAAATTTTTCTACTTATTTATCAATTATTTCTATTTTTGTATTCTTAACAAGTGTCCTAGCAAGATCCCCCGCTTTATTTTTATCTCATTAACTAGATTGATGACCCGTGCGCCGCACAGGTCTTATGAGCTGGAATACAATCGCTAAAAATCAAATACAATGGTTTTTTTAAAGTACAACACGGAAGATAATATTGTACGAAATACTAAAATGGCACAAATAGTAAGTGTGGTTTGATCATCACATTAAACATTACGAAATACTTCCTCATAGACGACGTTAGAGGTAATATCAGCATCTTCACCATCTTCGTCTTGAAGTCACCCTAGATACAGCAACATACAATTGCCCATGTGAAAATACATGTGTTGGAAGGTATATGCCCACATTTTAAGTGACTGGTCTGGACTCTTGTTAATAGTCATTGCAAATGATACAGCCAAAGGAAATTGCCTTCTTTGAAACTTGAAAGGAATTCTCATGTCCGATGGAGTTAGAGATAATCTGAGTATAAACACTTTGTCACCAACATTACTTCCAGATATATTACCTTCCCCTCGAGCACATATCTTCCCATTCTAGTGATAACCAACCTGGTTCCATTGCATAGTCCATATTGTTGATCTAAATTCCTTAACAACATAACCGACACTTCAACCTTTAATCTTAACTTGTGATTAGGAAGTCCTGAAGCAATGATCGTGTTTAGGAATTCGGGGGTGTGAACGTCATCAATTGCATCACCGTGAATGTTCCGTGTAACCGGTGAGTCATAACTTAAATACATCTTCTCTTCACCTGGAATCATGTTCAACATGTACTCGTTGATTTTCTCAACAATAGAATTTTTTGTTGTTAATATAGCTCTATTTTGAAAGTATGTTATGTCATTCATATTTTCAAGTATATTAGGATATGTGCTTTCAACAGTAGACTGAAGAGGGTCACCTGAGCTTTGTATGAGCAAATCTGACGGAACAACGATTGTTTTATCCACCTCATTATCTTCCCCAATTCTTCCATCTCCTATACCAAGGACCCATTCAGAAAATTTTCTTTTTGCTTCAATGTCTATTTCTAACGCACCGTTCAAAAGCCTCGTGTTTTTAGTTAATGTAAGAACCTCACAATAATTCCAAAGGTATGAAGAATTAATAGTAGAATACACGACTTCTTGTCTCGTACCTTTCGGTATTACGGGTAATATTTGTCTAAAATACTTTATCGGATACATTTATGGCTAAATTACATTAGGGGTCCTTTAAGTTATTTAATTGTAACAAATTGGTCATTTAAGTTTTTTTCGTATCACTTAGGTCTTTTATGTTAATTAATTGTAACAAGTTGGTCCTTTAAGTTTTTTCTGTACCAATTAGGTCCTTTAAGTTATTTAACCGTAACAATTTGGGGTATTTTAGATCTTAAAAATGTAAGTTATTCGGGGTCTAAAAGTTACAATTAAATAACTAAAAGGATCTAAGAGTTACGAAAAATACTTAAAAGACTAACTTGTTACAATTAAATAACTTAAAGGACGTAAGTGGTATGAATAAAACTTAAAGACCAATTTGTTACAATTAAATAATTTAAAGGACTTATGGTGTAATTTAGCCTACATTTATCTATTGGTTGTTTAACCAAAAAAACATTATCTTTTTTCTATAAATGGTTGTGTGTGTATGTATATATTTTTTTGTCGGAAAAATACTTTATGAAAGATGTTAATGTTAATAAATGTGTTACCAAAAAAATATTATTGTATCTAAAAAAAATACATTATGGAATGTTAATAAAGGTGTTACCACGAAAAAATATTATTGTACTTGAAAAAAATACAATATGGAATATTTTTCAATGGTGATAAAGATGTTACTAAAATTCCCTAAAAAAAAGGTGTTACTAACTATATTTTGTTCATTAGTGATTTGCTTTGTTAATAAATTTCTTAAAAAATATAACTTTTTGTTGCACAATATTGGCTTAGTTAATTCATTTATGGCAGAATGGCAATAAAATGTAATAACTACCTATAATTTGACAATCGATGTCTTTGTTGTTTTTGCAAAACAAATCTCGGGTCATATGAAACAATCTTCTATCATTTAGAGGGCATTCATCACCAATAATGATACTTAATGCGCATTTCTATTTCCAATGCTAAATAATAATTTTGTTATGTAACTTCCAAAACTGCTCCAAAACATAGACGTGTGACAGAAATGTTTTAAAAAAAAACGACAAAAAGACAATGATACGACATTAGAACTTCTTCCTTTCCCAGCTTCTTCATGCAACCAAAACCTAACCCTTATAGACTTGCACATATATCATATCATTACTTCCAGCAAAAGATGCACCCAACCTGAATCTAACTCCTTCATAGAGATTGCGCGCATCCACAAACTTTTTCCGCTGACCACCAATTCTGCAGTGTTCATAAGGAACAGATCCAAATATCAAAATGCACTCCCAGACATTTCCACATTCATCAACTATTTTTAAGGAAGTTTTTGCTATGTCCAAAGTCTGCTCACAAAAACCTTGATAGTGCAACATCTATGACAGAAAAATAAAAACAACATTAATAAGTATTTTATTGTTCTCCACAAAAATTAATATATTTCGAAAAAAAACTTCAATGTACCAAATCATACCAAAAAAACTGCTAGTTAAATCATATTCAGTCAGCTTCTTGGCAAAATGAATTTGAAAATTGTCGTTGTTGTGTCGATACGACAGGATACCGGTGAAAGGAGGGAGATCATTGTTGAACGTTGGTTGGACCGATGAAAACTGCATAGGAGGGTCAAAAACAGGACACTGGATAACCTTTCCAAATTTATCCTTAATAAGCATTACAAATTGACTTAGTCCAACAAACACCAGTATAAGGAAAGGTTGACTAATATTAAGTTCTTATTAGAAGGTCTTATTAAATAATATATATATAGGACTTAATATTATTTCGACTTATATATATACACTTCTCTTTCTTCACATGGTTCAGTCAACAATATTCGACTTTGTTACAAAATTTATCTTTTTAATTTTTTTTAGCTTTTTAAGTCTCAACTCGTACTCCAAAAATATAAGTTAGCCAAGTGAGTATTTTTATCCTTTGATGTTGAACTCCAAAAAAAAGAAAAAAAATCATAAACATTTGGATCTAATCCACAAATCAACACATTTTAAATTGACCAATTGACATGATTTATGATAAACAAAATCAAATTCGATGTTGGTAATCCAATTATCTAAGTCGGTATACATCAAATTTTTAATTTTTTTGACTCAAGGGTTAGTGCATGTCCAGAAGCAGGGTTGAAAATTTGGTTGCGAAATTGAATTTGCTACAGCTGAATATAACGGTTCCAATAATAAAATGCACTCCCTTCTTTTTTGGAAAACTTGAATCTAGATGATAATTTGGATAAATGCACATCAAGAAAAGCAACGGTGTGATCCATTCTCTTCAAGACTTAAAATAAAACTAAGAACATGTAGAAACACTGTTCATATAAACACCTTTCTTATTTTATCAATAACCTGAGAGGCAAATGCATATAATGAAAAAATGAATCATCTTTAACGGTATAAAATTTATTTGTTAGAATATACCTATGAAGTACGGATACTCTAAAATGGAGACGTATCCGTATCGAATACGTATCAGATACCGATACTTCACGGATACTCTCAGATACGTATCCACGAAGTATCAGAATTAATTATTTTAATTTAAAATATATCGACAGATACACACAAATACTTATTAGATATTTTACAGAGACGTATTTGGAAAAAAAATGAAGGGTAAAAAAGTGAGATTGTGTTGTGAAAATTCAATGGAGGTGTATACGATTCAATTTAAGATATGAATCACTATAATTGTTTTTTGATTAACCAATTAAAAATTATGTTTTAGTGGATGAAAGTAACGAGAGAGAAGATTCAATCAATCAACATTAAACAAACTTTGGTTTGAGTTCTTCTATTGATGCATTTGTTGATATTCTAATATATGAATGAAAATAGAATATGATTTATACAAAAAAATGTTTCATTTTTTATTTTTATGATTATATATTATTGAAGAGTAATTAATGCTTATTTTTTTCAAGTATTTTACATGCATATAAATTTTAATATAAATATTTTGTTAACGTATCTTAGTCGTATCATATTCTAAATTTTAAAATTTCACGTATGCACGTACCCGTACCCGTCCTTCATAGGAATATACTGTATGATAGCTGTCAAAATGATAGCTGTATTTTGTTATGATAGCTGTCAAAATGCGTTAGTTTGTTAGTTTTGAGTTAAAAAATGGTGTTAACTAGCAATAAAACGAAGCTACTTTCACTATAAACCCCAGTTTAGTTATCTACGGCTAATATTCACATTAACACTCTAACGGTTATAACTTACTTACACCTATGAAAATAGATATACGTAGGTCCCACTCTCGTTCTTTGTTCCGCCGCAATCACAACCGTTGATCCTTTCTTGATTCATCATGTCCATTCATCTCACCGGAAATTGAAGAAAGAAGAACAAAGATGAATCGGTAAGGCTCCAGAGAGAGATAGAAAGAACAACGATGGCGTCTCCGGCCAAGACGCAACTAGTATTAGAGATCAACTTGATCTCAGCACAAGGTTTAAAACCACGGTCATCACCACGGCGAAAAGTTTCAAACCTACGCACTCACGTGGATCGATTCTTCCACCAAGCTACGAACACGAGTCGACAAAATCGGAGGTCAGAATCCTACATGGAACGACAAATTTCTCTTTCGTATCACACCGGAGTTTCTCGCCAGCGAAACTTCCGGCGTCTCTGTTGCAATATACGCCGTCGGTACTTTTCGTGATCACTTAGTCGGCACTGTCAGATTCTTAATCAGCAACATCCTCTCTGACGCCGGTAACGGTAACAGAACTCCTTGTTTCAGTGCAGTTCAAATACGCCGGCCGTCAGGGAGTTTCTATGGTATAATGAACATCGGAGCAATGGTGGTAGACGGTTCAGGTTTTCCGGCACTGGAGAAAATCTCAGCGATAGGTTACCGGGATCTAATGGGAGAGAAAATAAAAAACTGCCGGAAAAAGTTGTTGGAACAGAAATGGAAGGAGGTTACGGTGGCCGGAGAAGAAGTTTCTAGCGAATCTCGCGATAACGATAATTGTTGTGCGGAGTCATCAGTGGATGAAGAAGGGTCCACAGCGACGTCGTCTACTTCATCACCCAAAACGACGGCGTTGAAGGAATGGAATGGAGTGAGAGAATTAGGGGCGGGAAATAAAGGATTAGCGGGTTCAGGATTCTTATGCTGTTTGTTTGCACAGAGGAGTGTTACCTCTCTCGCTCCTTCCAAGAGCAATATCAGCAGGTAACAGTGAAAAAGAAGAAAAAAGAAAGAAAAAAAAACTACTCTATGGTTAGTGGTAGTTATATAGTGTAATCAGAGCTTGATGGACGGTGGGGATTCTCCTGGGAAATTCAGATCAAATTTAGCAACATTATCCTTATGTAATTCAGTCCCTATTCTCTTTTGTTGTTGTAATACAGTAGAGTACACTACACTCTGTTTTTCAAGTTTTTACCTCTTGCTTTTTAGTAATTCAATCATTCAAAAATACATAATAATAGTGTGTGAAGTTTTAGATTTTGATGGTGGTTTGACTAGTAGAATCACAAGTCAAATTTGTCAATTCATCCGCAGCGTTGATATTAGCTTCCTAAAACACACTATGAATTGAGATCCGTCATTCAACTGACCAACATAATGTGCCTAATCCTACTAAAAATTTGCTTCGAACTCGGCCAACGATAATGGGTCTAGTAGAAAGGGTTAAACATCCATAAAAACATCGAATCTCAAGTCTGAAAGATGTACCTACATTTATCGTCAAACACACTTCAAATATAAATATCTCTCATGAAGAAAACCTAGAGGAGAAAACTACTTCACATTCCATAAATTCCTACCTATAATACTTTTAAAAAATGTTCTCTCTTTTTATAAAGATAAAGATACCTCTATACTACTAGTATATTTTACATAAAGATACCTTAATACTCCATAAGTTCCTACCTACAATACTTTTAATATCGTTGGTGGAAAAAAGTTCAAAGAATAAGATAGTTTAACTATGGGAATGCTAATTAATTATTTCTTAACCATAGCCATTTTGCAATCGGTGTATGAGCATCCATCAGTTTTTTTTTGTTGATAAAAAAATCAGAATGTATAAAATGATGAAATTAACATTTTCACTGCTTTATGATTTCCCCATAAATCTTTTTTAAAATGATACCTTACGAAACTTGCCATAACATCTTCAATTATGCAAAACCCCTAATATTGAAGTATGTGAAAGGAAGTCTTTGTTATATTCTTTTTTTTTTTGTTGTTGTTATATTCTTCTTAGAATCATTCAATTATACATGATTAATGGAGTTAATTTTGCTCTTCAATTAACTTCTACTGTAAAAATGATACTGTTGGAACATTGGTGTGATGTTGGAAGGAAATTAGAATATTAAACATCAAATAATAAGACTTTGAACTAGTGTGATGTGAATTGAAAAAATAGAATGAGGGTCCCACATAGAATAGAACACACGCATTAGTAGTGTTTAAATTGTGATATTTAATTTTAAATACTTGATAATGATAAAAATAATAGTAATTATTATTTTTATTCATGAATATCACTTCCCATAATTT
Organism: Medicago ruthenica; assembly: GCA_018208015.1. Classification (NCBI taxonomy): domain Eukaryota; kingdom Viridiplantae; phylum Streptophyta; class Magnoliopsida; order Fabales; family Fabaceae; genus Medicago; species Medicago ruthenica. The sequence continues at coordinate 737,645 of CM031377.1, read as the reverse complement.
TAGCTTATATTGGTTGTGATAAGATTGAGAATCCAACTGAGTTTTCTATATTTCCTTCATTCATATCCAATGAGTATGTTTCCTCCACTTTTGTGGATTTGTTTCTTTTTGATCTTATCCACAAATGTTGTTGCACTGATTAGTGGTTAAGTTTTCTTTTGATTTTATCCATTAGGGTAACTGCTGCAGCTATTTTAGCTAAAACAGTTACAAAATCTCTATATAAATAGATTGAGTTCAAAAATCACACCAAAGAGTTATATTGAGTTGTCGAAAACTCTTTCTCTCTTCTCCCCCCAGCTTGTGTTAATGGCTATTCTTCTCCTTATCTCCTTTTTTCTGTCCCTTCGGATTTAAGAGTGTTCTTAAGATCTTAGTCCCTACTCGGTATAATGTCCATTCGAAATTAAGAAATGTCCAAGTCCCTTTTTGGAATAATAATGTACCGATATAATTAAGAATAATCTTAACGGTATATAAATATTCTTTCGATATTTTTCTACTCTTGGAGAAGTTAAAAAGTCAGAATGGTGGTACCATTATATTTGAGTGGTCGTAGTACCATATTGAATTTTTGGAGAACTTAAATGTTATAATTATGATAACACCATAATAGAGTGATCACAATACCATATTAGAATGGTTTCAGTATTAAAGAGTGGTCTAAATACCATATTGGAGGTGTAAATCTCGTACGGTTTTCTACAGTGCAGTAGTTAACCGCACAGTTGTAGCTGAACTTGTTTTATCCCGGAGGCGGTGTGGTTGATAGTCTGCCTTGCACAATTTTGGGCAGTGCCACAAAACGTCTTAAAGAGAGCGACTTGGTCGTGACTCAACCTAGTTTTAACTTCGGTAGATATTTTTTTTTTCAAAATAGAATTTGGAAATCCAAATACAACAGTTTGGAAATCCAAAAACAACAATTTTAATACGTTTCGTTCTGCCATGTCTACCGAAGTTATTACTAACTCGAATTTATTGTCCCTAAATACAAGAAGGATAAAAAGGCTATAAAAATACATCTTTATACTGAACACAATTAAGTGTTTTTCGTTATAACAACAACACTAAGAAATTCACATATGCGACTTTGAATCTGCTTGAAATTTATTTTCAAAAATCAGAACCGCACTGTGAATAAGTAACTCTAACTGCCAACAAAATAGGAACCTCAAAATGGTCATAAATGACACTGGTTCACAATTTATTTTTAATACAATTGTGAGAAACCAAGTCATATGTCCCTCAAGTATAAGAACAAGTCAAGTGTTGCTCCGCAACATAACTTGACTGAAGAGAAATTTACTGTTATTATTAATATAATCAATCTAGTTGGTTGAAGTGAATGGTGGATGCATATTAGTGTCTCGCGCTTTATCTACTAAGATCGTGCTATGTTTAAAACATATGCTACCGCTGAAAATAAGAAAGTGTTGTTAGAATATTCAAAACACCACTAAAGTTGTTGGCGTTAGAGATATGAAGTTATCATTCAAGTCCGAAAACAAAATTATTCTCTAGGACGTGATGTATGCTCCAAGGGTAAGAAAGAATCTATATTTCACATTTCTACTGAATAAGACTGAGTTGACTCATACTTAAAGAGAGGCTTATGCACCATGCATTCTTGTGGGAAAAGACTGCACCTTTGTTGGTATGTTCAAAATTAAATTCTCCTTCTATTTTATAAGTTGTGTGATTTTAATATTTGACATGTCAAAATTTATCATGTGAACAAACATTTAATTTTAAACTTGAGTAACTTGGACTTAATTCCAAAGTTATATGACTAAAAAAATTTATTTTTTGCAGTCAAGATAAATGAACCAAAAGTTCATATAAATCAGTGTTTAGATAATTAGAACCTCTAAACTTAATAAATTATGATATGTGCGAACTTGTTGACACATAAACTAGAAATGATAAAAAGATATTTTATCATATTCGTTGATGACTGTAAATTTTGAAAAATAAAACTGATACGCTTGATATGTTCAATTTTTATAACAAAAGTTGAAATTTATGTTGAATAGAGTACCCAAGTCTAAGAACAAAATTTCTAATTAAGAAGTTTTGAAGAAAAGAGAACCCAACTTGTTCTATTTTTTGAACTTGGGATTGTCCGGCCTATGTTCGGATTTCAGACCCCAAGAGAGTTGAACTCACTAGTAGAGCCTATGAATGTGTATTCATTGGTTATGCTATAAATATCAAATCATATAGGTTTTATGACCTAAATGCTAAAGTGAGAATAAAATTAAACGATGTCGATTTCTATGTAAATAAATACCCCTTTAAATAAAGAATAGTGGGGGCACTAGTGGGGGCGTTAGTGAGAGCAAGACATTAGTGGGGGCAAAATAAATTCCCTTTTAAAAATTAAGAGTTAGTGGGCACTATATCTGATCACATTCCAGAAATCAGAAATAATTATGAAAACATCGTACGAGATGTTATAGAACCTCGAAGAGGTAAGAAAACAAGAATAGCTAAAGAGTATGGACCTGGTTATATGGTTTATACATTGGAAGAAGATCCATTAAGCCTTAAAGAAGCTATATCCTCATTGGATGTTGAATTATGGCAAGGAGCAATAAGCCATGAAATGGATTCTCTAGAGTCTAACGAAACACGACTCTTAGTTGACTTACCTCCTGGTTGCAAACTAATTGATTGTATTTGAATTTCAGAAAAAGAAACTAAAATCTGATGGTTCGGTTGCTAAATACAAGGCTCACCTTGTAGAAAAAGGTTTCAGGCAAAGAGAAAGAGAAAAAATATAGATTTCTTCGACACTTAGTCACCAGTCAATAGAATCATATCCATATGGGTGCTAGTCCTTTTAGCTGTTGTTCATAACTTGATAGTACACCAAATGGATGTGAAAGTTGCCTCATTAAATGGTGAACTAGAAGGAGAACTCTATATTTTTCAGCTTGTGCAAAACAATTCCATGATATCACATATTTAAATTGTGTTTGTAGAAAAACAACTATATCAACAAAAGATTATTTTTTGATGTTTCAAAAAGAAAAACTATTTTTTGATGTTTCAAAAAGAAAAACTGACGTATTTCTATTTTATGTCACTATGTTGGTCTTAAAAACTATTGTGATATCCCTTATACTATATACACACATAAATGTTGTGTGTCTGAATCTTGCACCAAAGAATTGTTGCTGTTTCTGTACTGATCATGCATTCATTTAGTGATATGGAAAGAGGTTCTAGTTTTGATCTAAGAATTTCTCTATTCCCTCACAAACTAACCATTAGCATTTTGGAATGAATAATAAATAAAAGTTGGGCATACTAAAAAAATATTATTGAGACGTAAAAGTTAATTTCAATTTATATTTATATTTATATTTATATTACATACATATCTATAATATTTATTTCTTAAAAGTATTTATCTATTGCTTTATTACTTATTAAAAGTATTTATTAAGTTTACCTAAACAAATCAAAGAAATGGCATCTCAAGTAGTTAGTTGTGATGTTGTTTGAACATCTGAAGTTAAAGGCTCTATTCTCTCCCATGATATTTTTTGTTTCTTTTCAAAGAGGTCAAACTAGTCAACTGAAATTGACACCGGAGTGAATCGAAGCTGAGATTTTGAAAGTTCATTTCCATACTATTAACAATTGACCATCTAACATTGGTGTTAAAAAATGTGTTGCTTTCTTTTGTTAGATGTTTTAAAAAAAATATAATATTAATCAAACCTATCAATATATTAAATAGGGATTTGTTGATTTTCATACTCATTTTTTAGAAGGTGAAAGTTGTAGCTACAAATATGTTAAATGTACCGTAAGGGACTCTAGTTTTTTTTTTTTAATGCACACTTCAATGTATTTGTTAATTTAGACCAACTACAAAATTAATGGGTGCATGTTAGTAAATTCTGTGTCTAATAATATCAAACACACCTTCAGAAAAACAATAATATCAAATATAGTTTAATGCATGTCTGAATTAATAGTGAAATCATCAAATTCACAATGAAAGTAGAGTGTTTTGATGGATTTTATTTTCATTAAAAGTCAAACTTTAAGTCTTTAAATATGTTATGTTGTCTCTGACCATTGAACAATACCCACATCAATTAAGGTGTGTTGAGCTGAGACAGTATATTAGGAAAGCATAAATTAATATATTGCGAATAACAAATTCTGTCATCAAGCAGCGTTTGTAGTCCAACGGTTAGGATAATTGCCTTCCAAGCAACAGACTTGGGTTTGACTCTCGGGTTAGCCACAAATGAACTAGATAATTTGAAACTAAGTAATGGAATATAATACCTTAGAAGTGATGGAAATAATATAATAGAGTATAATTGGAAAAAAAAATATTACTATTATATTGAAAACTGAAAATGACATTTATTTTAGGACAATATTTTTTGCTATACAATTATTATGCACTGTCATTGTTCAAAGGCATAAACTACAAATATAAAATAAAGCAATTCTAGTCCGCAGTTATGCGCAGGATACTTTGATTTACCAAAAGAAGAAAAAATCAAGTAATTTTGGGCATTTGTGGACGCATAGTGAATGGTGTTTTCTTAACTCTTCTGTCAAAATCTGTCACAAAACATAATGGCTCTTATGAGACAGGGCCGGCTCTCAATTTTGCAGATCTTTGCTTGACAAAAAAACTTGATAGCACACTTTTGCGGCGACTAGGAACATGGATAGTCTCATGTACATTTAGATTGTCAAAGGATCCAAATGTTGTCAATGGTCTGAAACCCTCTAATGCATCCTGCAGACAGAATCATCAATAACATCACTAAAAAAATGTTACATAACAAAAGCACTAAAAATAGTAAATGGCAAAATATTATCAGTTTAAAAAACATGCAAACAATTGCGAAAAATGGGTTAATATGATTACAGTTTGACTATTTTATTAAGCATGGAACAACATTTGAACTTGCTGATGAATATGACATTACCCTTCCTGTGACACCGAGTGTTTGGGTGGCAGCACCAGAAGTAGGCACTCCATTTGGTACGTGGTTGTTCAATGCTGAAGGTTTCAACCGTGTAATCTCTTCATTATCTGCAGGCATGCAACTAAGCTATTATTTTTATAGGGAAAAAACAAACATTGGTTGCCCAATTGAACTGAATTATTTGATGTGCTTGAAACTGATTAAGATCTAATATATGATTAGTTGATGATTCAAAACAAATATATACAAGTGGTGAATAAAATGGAATCCCCAAAACAATTGAGAAAGATGACATCTGCGAATCTAGTCTAAGGTAGCTAAATCATATTGACGGATGAAAGAAAACAAGAAAAAAATTATAATCAACACCCCTAAAACCAGAGCTTACATGCCAAAAGTTGATCATTAGAATACACCAAAGAAGTCTTATCTCTTAATGATATTTACAAGAGTCTTTTCCCAAAAGAAATAACAATAAACCTCAATACGTTTAGTTCACTCTTGCAAAACTAACAAAGTGACTGAATGCCCCGAAATCAAAGAAGTGAAAACCAACTGCAGCAGGGTTAGTCTTCTAAATACCAACTCAAAATGCTGAAAAGACGGTCTCATATAATTTGACGATACAAAACAAATATATGATGAAAAGACGGTCTCGTATAATTCGACGATACAAAACAAATATATTTACTACATAAAAGGGAATCCAAAAATCTTATGGATTGAGAGGTCACAGTTGTGAGTCCCACTGTCTAAGGAAACTAAATCATATCAAGAAATAAAAGGTAATAAAAAAATTAATAAAAGAAAAACAGAAAGAATAAAACACAATCAACAAATACGAGGGACACAATTATTCAACAACAACAAACCTGTAAGGTGGAAAACTCCAGTGGTTTTGGCAGAGAATTTTGCATCCTTGATTCTGCAAAAGTGGATGTGTAAACGTATTAAAAAAACACTCTGCAACTTTGTGCAACAATAATACCATCAATGGTAAAAGAGAAAAATAAATAGGTTAAAATGTGGTTTTGGTCCCTGCAAATATACCTCATTTTGGTTTTCGTCCCTGGTAATTTTTTTTTTGAAATGACTCCTTGCAAATTTTTTTGTTTTTTAAAATGGTCCTTGGGCCCACTTGTGTGCTGATTTGTTACATTTTTTAATACGTGGCACATGCTGACTCATGTAAGTTGCCCAGGTGGATCCACGTGGCATATATTTTATTTAAAAATCATTTTTGAAAATTAGAAAATAAATTTTCGTTTTTTTAATAAATAATAATTTTCATTAAATTAAAAAAAAATTAAAATGCAGAAAAGGGGGAAAACACATTAGGGTTCCCATTTTCCCCCTTTCTTCTTCCTTCAATCCTTCTTCTTCTTCTTCAATCCTTCATTCGTTCTTCTTAGGATCAAACAAAAAAAGGCAAAACAAAGACTTTCTATCCAAGAGAAAATAAATAAGCAGGATCTCAGGATCAAACATTTGTCAAATCCCTCAACACTACATACAAAATTAGACCTCTGCAATGGTGTTCATATACTAATTGTTCAAGTCGGAGTCTTCGAGTTTTGTGGCAGCTAGCTTATCCAAAAACCACACCAACTTCCCGTTAGCTGGTTGGACCATTCTTGCCGGTAGGGGTGTTCGCGGTGCGGTTTGGTTCGGTTTTGAGGCTAAATGTCATCCGAACCGCAAGATAAAAAAACATGCGGTTTGGTTTGGTTCGGTTGACTTCTAAAATAAAATCTGAACCAAACCAAACCAAACCAATGCGGTTTGGGTTGGATCGGTTTGTGCGGTTTTTATCGAGCCAATACAATTTTTTGTTTTCAACTTTAAAATCAAGTTAAATAGCTAAAACACAACAAATTTCCAGCAATATTCCCAACAACATAAACCAAATTTAAAACATGTAAAAAAAAATAATCTTATTACGTAAGAAATGCAAATACGAAAACTTTATCATTCTCTAAAAGTTCAAGTAACACATAAACGTATTTTTTAAATAAAAAGTTAAGAAGAAACTTGAGGAAAAATATGTCATTTTATAAAAGTTTTCATTGAGTTTCTATAAATATTAGTCTAGGTGACATGTGTTTAATTAGTGTTTTTCGTATGTTGCGGTTTGGTTTGGTTTGGTTCGGTTGATAAAACAAAAACCGCAAACCGAACCAAACCATGCGGTTGAGTAAGAAAGCGATCCGAATACATCCAAACCAAATGCGGTTTTTTGCGGTTTCGGTTTGGATTGGTTCGGTTTGCGGTTTTTCTATTGGATTGGTTCGGTTTTGAACACCCCTACTTGCCGGTATTGACGGGAAATCAGGTCCGATCTCATCTACTGCCAACAGTACAGCGCTTGCTTTGCTTTCACCTGCTGCGACCACCACTACATTGGATGCAGAATTGATAACAGGCAAAGTGAATGTGATTCTCTCAGGTGGGGGTATAGGGGAGTCAGTGATGAAAGTTACCCATTCCTCTCTGCTGAAACTCTTGAATTGGTTGAGAAAATTGCGGTTGTTGATTTTGAGGCGGCATTCCAACGTTAAATTGTTGGTGGTAATGTTGAGCAGGCATTGGAACAAATTGTTGCTGTTGCGCAGGAACAACCGGGCGAAACTGCGGAAACAAAACGAATTGAAGGATAGAAGAAGAAGGAATGAAGGAAGAAGAAAGGGGGAAAATGGGAACCCTAATGTGTTTTCCCCCTTTTCTGCATTTTAATTTTTTTTTAATTTAATGAAAATTATTATTTATTAAAAAAACGAAAATTTATTTTCTAATTTTGAAAAATGATTTTTAAATAAAATATATGCCACGTGGATCCACCTGGGCAACTTACATGAGTCAGCATGTGCCACGTATTAAAAAATGTGACAAATCAGCACACAAGTGGGCCCAAGGACCATTTTAAAAAACAAAAAAAATTTACAAGGACTCATTTAAAAAAAAAATTACCAGGAACAAAAACCAAAATGGGGTATATTTGTCGGGACCAAAACCACGTTTTAACCAAATAAATAAATCAACAGCCGTGTGCAGCCTCAAATTAAAAACTTACTTTTTTGAAGCATGTGAACTCCGTTTTTTTAAGGTCGACTTAGTTTCTGATGCTAGATGCCATGAAAGAGTTTTTGCAACAGGGGTACCTAAGTACAACAATACACATTCAGTTGTTTAAAATAGTGTCCACCGCTTACCAACAAACCTGAGGGGTGGGGGGAGAACATACATTAGGACAAGAGACAGAGATTTCCCATCCACACACCTGAAGGTTGAGGACAAGTTCTGGTTCTAAATGAACTTTGTTTTGCATCAGTCTGTTTGTATGGACGGAAATGTACCTTTTTATTGACCGAATCTAGCTTGCATTGTGTAACAGAAATGAACAAGAACCATAAGTAAACAAAATTCACAGTCTGGTGTCAATAACTACTTATGGAGAAAAGTTATAGCAGTTAAGCCTACTTGGCAAAATGTAGTGCTTGTGATGTCTAGGAATAATAGCCAACAACTGTTGTTGTCGAACGCCCTCTTTATTTGTGTATACTTGGCATGTAAGAAGTCTCTGCATGTAAGAAAATATGAAAAATGTCACTTAAAATCCATTAGAAATACCTAGTTTAACATGATGTTTATAAATTTTTTGTAGTGACCTGATTTAGAGTAGAGATCTTCAAGTCCATGGTTGAGACATCCAATGTTTGCTGTTCAATAAGGTCAGTTAACTTGTAGGCTACAGTCCCAAGATGATCAACGGCATTGACAATGGCTCTTGCAGCATAATCTTTCATGTTGTCAAGTACCCTGAAATCCATGCAGGTCAAATACACAATAATTATCGGTAAGCAGATCATGCACGAGCTTATAATATCTCCCACGTGCTGTTAAAATAACTAGTCACAAAAATTTCAAGAACACAAAGTCATGTCCTTTTAAGGATGACGAAATGCCACAACATCCGTTTCACCCTTTTCACTATTGAGACAACATACATTTTAAGAATCAGAATAATAAATGCTTTTGCATATAAACAGTAATCAGTGCTCAGCACAAGATCTGTTAACAACAAAAAAACGTTATTTAGTGTTCTTTGGGTCACCACTTTCAGACCATTCAAATTTTTGTCATCAGAAATCGTCGAATTAAATTACTATTGTTTAGCCATAACATTAATTGGCAAAGTGCTCCGATAAAATCAACTGTTTGTACCGGTGTTACGGTATAAGAGCTTTAATAATTTCCCGAAAAAAAAGGTTGAAAGAAGGGGCTAAGATTGCCTTCTAAAACAACAAACTAAAAGTCTCGTTACCAATCAAACATCTTACATTTCTTTCTGATCACTACGGAGATAAGATTTTTCGCAGTAGTCTGCAGCAGAATAGAGTTGAGGCCTCAGGTTCTTAAGTTCCTGAAAAGACATAACACAGGGATCAATATTAGAAATTGTTCAAACCACAAACTTTTCACATGAGATGAAGACCCTCCAGAAAAATAATAATGGAAATGCAGTCATTCAATTATTATGAAATGAGTCAGGAGAACCCGAGTTCGATTTTTGGCTAGACTATACTTACCTCACGGCCAAACTCTGGATTACTAGGGCCCCTTTCTCCCGAGAACAGGAGGTTAACAAAAGAAAAAAGCTATTATAAGACGACTGATATATTATTTTTCCAGACATTAACAGTTCCAACCCAAATGCATATTTCTCTCTTTGGTATTCTTGACCTTGACATTTGTTGACTAAAGCTCCTATCAGTCCCACCCCATGTGTTCAATTCCCTATGCAATCCATGATCATGGTCATGGTCATGCTTAGTACAGTTGCTAGACATGCCATAAACATTTTACAGTAATACTACCCAATACCAGTAAAAAATGGAGTATTAATATATTATCATTTATAAGCTTTTTATTTGGTATAAAAAGAAACTCCTGTGATCTTCTTGCATCATCATCATCATATTCATATCCATGTTCCATAGATATTTATTCTGTGAGTAGAATTTAATTTGAAAAATAATATTTGTAGTTCGTATCCATGTCCCTCCAATTAGTCACACAATATATATTTGAATAATTGGAGAAACTCCTCATTTATTTGATTTTTGTTTGGTCTTAAGGCTCCTGTTCCCTAATGGAAAGGAGTCCTGATAATATAAGAAATCATCGGTAATAAGATAAGTAAAGTCTTGTCAAGCATTATTCCAACAGGATTCAAAATTTAGTTATTTCAAACGATTCATTATTAATTGAAATTAAATTAACCACTTGAACTCAAACGCATGATCAATTGGTAATTTGAATTAGAATAAGAATAGGTGTAAATGTAATAGATAGATCTGAATGAAGGTGAGGAGAGGCACCTGAAGGGCGAAGACAAAGCTCTTACTCTGTTCCATTGAAACCTCGTCGAATGTCATTGCCAACTCCATCTCTATCTCTATGTAATGCACCACAAGAGCCTCTAGCTATAAACAACAACAACAACAAATGAAGAAGATTAATATATAATTCATTCATTCATTACTTAATTAATCATCAAATGAAGAAGATATTAAAGTATATTTTTGTTGAAACTTGCGGCAAGGAATTCATTTCATTTTCAAGTGAAAATCACTCAATTCATTGTTATATTAACAAATAAGTAACTAATTAGTGAATATTTAATATTATTATTACTTTGTTTATTTATTAATTATAAAGGAATTGCAAAAAGAAAAACATCTCACATATCTCAAAAGACACTCCTTCTACTTATTCTTCTTGTATTGCCGCTTTGTTAGAACTAACACCGCTGTCCTGCCCTCACTTTGTTTTGTTTTGTTTTGGATCAGAATATTTGCTTTTAATATTCCTCCTTCATGCTTCAAGTAAAGTATTACATATTTTTCTACACATACCGGAAAATATTATAAACAATAATAAATGTGAATTGTGAATATTATATTTTTACACGATTATCATAAATTTAAAATGAAAAATATTGAATTAGAAGTGATGAACAATGATATTAGTTAGTCATTTCGTTAAGCGTGCGCTATTGTTATGAATAACTTTTGAGTTGTTCATAAATGGATGAGATAATATTCTAAAAGAGAGTAAAAGCTACAACTAAACTATTCTAACAAACTAATTTCTTCATTCATTCATTTTATATTGATTATAATCATTATAGTGACCAATCACTTTATTTATAGTCTTGATATTCTAACAACTTCATCTATGACTCATCATAAATGAGCTTATTATATTCTATCCTGCCTATCTTAATTCATTACATTCCATTGGTCTTTTTGAGACACCTTGTCCTCAAGGAGGTAATTAAACTTTTACAAATATTTATTATTTGCAAATTTAATTCCACTTCATTTAGACTTAAATGTTGTTCTTTAGACTTTGATGTTTAACCTACGAGGCCCGTAAACGTTGAAAAAAAAACCAAGCCCATAAAGAATACTACCTGATCCAATTTGAAAAGCCCAATGTATGAAGGGCCTATTGAGGACTCTAAGGATTGTAATTCCCAACATACCCTTGCTGTAGGCTATTACTTTTCCTACCCTATGAGGTTCTCACACGCCCTATTTTTTTTTCTTTCCAAAATGCCCCTCAGATTATATAATCCGGACACCGGTTTCAATTATAAAATCCGAACCAATTCGATATATATATATATATATGCAAGAGCAGCAACTTCCCCCATTTTTACAGTTTAACTTTTTACTTTCCCTTTCTCCATCTTCTTATCCTAAAATCCGAAAATCAACAAATCAGTCGAATCTTGCCTTTTTTTTGCTCAAAATCATCACATTTCAAGGTTTATCAAACACCAAACTGAATGTTAGGTCTCATTCGCTCTGCATGCAATCGTTTCAGTTTGAATTTTTTTTCTGGGTACAGAAGCAGTTCAGATTTTAAAATTGAAACTAGATTGTTGCAGTTTCAATTTTAAAATTCGAACTGTACCAGTATGTACAATATGAAGATTTTTTGACTTTTATGTATTTATGTTGACAGTACTTAACCCTTTTATGCATGTTACAGGTATGGAACAACATGTTGATCGCACCAGGGGTCAAAGAACAACTATGCATGCTTATGTTAGGAGGGAGCGTGTGGAGAGGATGCACGCGGAGGGGGGAGAGCCCAGGCGTGGCAGGGGCATAGGCAGGGGCAGCGGAAGGGCACGTCGTGCCAGTGCTGATGGCGAGGGAACCTCCCAGGGGAAATATGTTGAGTCACAGTATGAGCTTCAGGTAGAGATGGAGGAGCAGGTGCAGGATGACCAGCAGGTGGAGGTGGACAATGATGGGGAGGAGGAGGACCGTGTGCCAGAGCCAGAGGAGCTTGACGACTATCCTGGTGGCCCACACGACTTGACGGTTCTAACGAAGTACCATGTTCATGTGGCTAGGATGGCGAATGGCGGAGTGGTAAGACACTACACCATTTAGCTTAATGAAAATTGATTTTCTATGTTGTTTTAATAATAATTGTAAACTGTTGTTGATTATTGTCATGTATTATTCCGATTACTGTGAAACTGTGTTGTTGTTAAATTGTTAATTTGTAAACTGTTGTTAATTTATTGTCATGTATTATTCCGATTGGAAAGTGTTGTTAATTTGTTGTTTTTAATTTTTGCACTGACGTGACAACTTGAAGTGCGTGAATAACGAAAAGAAGATTGAGGCAATTCACAGACCAAACAAGGCGCGGATGGCAGCGCAATGGTTTAAACATGGGCTGAGAGCCACAAGTCTTTAGTGGCTGCATGCAATTCACATAGATCTAGGTTTTTTCTTTGTGATTTTGTCGTCTGAGTGCGACACTATGTTGTTAGTCGTCTTGTGCAGTGTTCTTTGAATTTTCGTCTTGTTGTGGTGTTCATTTAGTTTGTGCTGAAAGATCGGTTATTCAATCAATGATTTGAGCGTCAACGTTGCAGATCCATATGCATGGGTATTCCGATCACTTTAATTATATCATACTATTTGTAGGCATTTTGTTGTTGTATGCTAATAACTTGGATGATGTGAGTTTGTTTGCAGATTCATCTTTTATGTTTTTTTAATTATCATAGATAATTAAATATATAAACAGTAAAAGTTGTGTATTGACATGTGTGAAGTAATCAAATGTGACATGTATTTAGAAACGAAGACTACATTGTACTAAAAATTTAATAGTACTCCCTTCGCCTCAAAATAATAGTCGTTTAAGGTTTGTGCACGATTTTTAAGGAAATGATTAATTGTGTTGATTTTAATGGTAAAATTAGTATCATTTACTAAAACACCCTTATTAATTGTAGTTAGTGGAGTAGTTAAGTTGGATGAAATTCAATAAATAAAGGTATAATAATGGAAAAAATTGTTATTCTAAAGTGACAATTATTTTGAGACAGAGAAAAAAAAGGTAAAGAGACAATTATTTTGAGACGAAGGGAGTAGTACATAGTAAATAGTAGTATATAGTAAAAGTAAAAAAAAAGATTGGCACTTATGCGGTAGGCATGATCGAGGATATGTGGCTCGACGGAGCTGATAAATGCAATGTTGTTTGATTGGTTTGCATGACTATTTTAAAAAATATATTGATTCAATCCGATCCAAATATATGCGGTTTAATTTTGATAAATTGTTGGACATCCAAAATACAACATGTAATTTTTTTATATTAATATTACTCAATAAAATAATAGTTTTGATTCAAAATATAGCATAAACTGGAGTATTAAAAAAAATTAACATTACAAAATGAAAATGACCGATTATATTCAAAAATTATGAAATAGTAATAATATAGATTAAATTATAACAATATATAAGACTAAAAATAAACAAGCAATAAATTAAGGTTTAATTAATTTGCAGATCGCCAAACAATTTTTTTTTAAGATAAACAACAAATAGATAAAATGAAAAGAGGAGCGAGATACAAGGTAGGTTGTCCACGGGCAGAGTATAAGATATACCCAAGAGATGGTGGGGTTTAGTATAGGAAAGGAAAGTTGTTTCTCACCATGGGAAAACTAATTTTGACCATTAGATAAAGTAGAGAACATACTTCTATCATAGACACTCAACACCAAATTTTTTTTCCACATTGACCCACCACCTGTAGCTGTCCCAACTCTCTTTCTTTCTCTCCTTCCCGTGTCTGTGGTTCTTTCTCAAAAGCTTCATGAAGCTTTCAAAGACAAAACAAGCCAAAAATCACTTCTCTCCCCCAACAAACCAAGTGTCTTTGTGTTTCCCCCACCATCGGATTACCTTTCTGTGTTTTTGTTGACAGAAAAATTTATGTTGATATGTTCTTTTTGACAATAATGAAGTGTTTGTGTTTTGAAGATAGAAAAAATAATTACAGTCTTGTTATTTGGATAACATTTTACATCAAATTGAACAATACCAAATTTTAGGTTATTATTAAATTTCTCCGCTGTGTCACTAAATCTATACCACGAAAATTCTTCAATGGATAAACACTGTCGCGGTGATTTTCGGAGATCAAGCTATTGATTAGCGTTGACTCACTAATTTTATTTCACGACTGAACTTTTAATTTTTTAAATGAAAAGTGGAAAAAAGTTCTAAATTACCACATTTTAAAAGATTTAGGGTTCGGGGGTTAGTTACGTTTAGGGAAGGTGTTAGCACCCTAAACGTTCGTAGTACTCTACGAGAACCTCTTGATTTTATTTATTTATTTTGGCTATAACTTACTTATTTTTTTTTAGAAAGAAAAGAATGAATTAAAATAGTGAGAAAAAATAAAAATGTTTTTTTTGTATTTTTTATGATTTGGAAGGACAAGGTCCTCTGCCTACGTACCCGTGAGGGATCAAAACCTCGTAGTTCGGGGTAGAAATAACGTTTGATTTGTTTTGGTGTTTTTTAATGGTTTTAAAAAAAATAAAATAAAAGCCAAATGGCAAAATGGGATTGGTTTGTGTTTTTTATTTTGAAAATGATTAAAGTGTAATTAAAGTGGATTAATGATTTTTTAAAGAAAATAAAAGAGAAAAAAAACGGACACTTGATTGAAAATCAAGGTTTATTAAGAAAAGATTTTTTTGATTTTCATATTTGCATGTTTTTTTTGGTTTTTTGTTTAATAATGAACTAAGACTAAAAACGTAACAAAAGTTAAATGCGAGGAATTTTCGTGGTGACGTTGGATCACCACGAAATCCTTTTGAAAATAAACTATCCTAATATTTTTTGTATTTTTTCTTTTGTAAAGCGAAATAAATAAAAATAAAAGACGTAAGGCAGAAATAAATAAAGTGAGTGTCAGTGCATATTCTCATTAATATTTACATTGTACCTAATTACATTCTAAGAAATAGTAAAATAATAAATAGAAATAAAAATTGTAAATGCGTTAAAAAGATAAATAAATATGCTAATAATAAAAATGCATGAAGATAAAAGGAAAAATAATAAATAAGAATAAAAAATGCATGAAATATTATGAGATAAGTATCATGAGATAAAATGCATGGAAATAAACAAGGAATTAAAAGAATGAAACGCAAGAAATGATAAGAAAAATAATAAAGAAAGTAAAAGGGAAAAGGTGGGTGCAGTAAGCAAAATGGGGGGGTGCTGGAAGCAAATCAGCAAGAGCTGATGACCAGAATTGGTTTGGGCCGCGGGTATGGCCAAGATGGGCCTGGGTTTGGGCATAAAACCATTTTTTCTGATTTTCTCTTCTCATTTTCTTCTTTTTTCTTCTCTCTTCTTGTTTCCTCTCTCACTCTTCCTCTCTCAAACCACATCAAAGAAAAAGCTTACAGAATAAGAGAAAAAAAACAAACCAAGATCCATACTTTTTAGAAAAAAAAAGAAAACAAGCTACCTATAATGATTGGCCGCGTGAATGGGTGTTCGGTTGGTTGTTGTTCGTGGAGGGGGAACCGTACGGTTCTGTGTGAGTGCGGTTCGTATGTGGGGTGATGGCTGGGCTGGTTTTGTTGCCGTGAGTTAGGTGTGTGTGGGGTGGTGAGGTTGGTTTTGTTGGGTTTCAGTTTGGGTGGTTTACGGCTGCGTATTGGGGCGTACGGATTCGCGTTTGCTTTGGCCGTGAGAGGGGGTATGAGAGACGTACAGTTATGGGTTGGTGAGGGTGGAGGCCGAACGGTTGAGGGGGTTGTGGGGAGTGAGGTTGTGCTGTGTGTTTGCCGTACGGGTTGGAGGATTGGGGAGTGAGGTGTGGTGACTGGGTTGCGTTTGTGTGAGAGTGTGAGGGTGGGCGTACAGTGCTGGGACGTGAGTGGTGTTGGGCGTATTGGTTTGGTGATACGTGATTGGAGGGTTGGAGAGTGTAGTGTGACTGGAAAAATGAGTTCTCTGTTGTAACTGATGAATTCGGTCCCCCTTTTTTTCAATTCTGATCCCCTTTTTAAACATGCCAAATCCCATCACTAATGCTCATAAAATGACTGGTTGACAAAATAAAGACAATAAAACTCAATAAAAGACCAATAAGTGCCAACATAAAAACACATTAATCTTATGACAAAAGTCTTCTTCCAAAATAAAAATAATAAATAAAAAGTCAGCTAATTAAAAAGGTAAAAAAGGAAGAGAAAAATAATAAAAATGTTAAATAAAATAACAAACAAAAATATTTAAAAAAAAGAAAAAGAATAAAGATAGAAATAATAATAAAAACTAAAAGACGGACTCGGACGAAATTTAAAAATAAAAAAAATGAGGTATTTTAAAATACCTCCCTGTCGAAATTTCGTCTGAGACGACGAAAAATTCCGAACTAAAAAGACGAGTAAAAAAAAAGAATTTTAGGTCAAAAATTGGGGTATGACAGATGCCCCTATTTAAGTCTCTTCGTCCGGAGATCTGAAGAGAAAATCTTGGATTCGACGGGTCGAAGGGACTTAAATACAGAGTACGCCAATTTTGGACCTAAAAGAAGAAAAAAAAAAGTGAGATGCTCGTGATGCAAATGCAAATGCAAGACGGCGAAGCTGACCCGACTGGGGGTAAAACAAGACAAAAGGATACCCGAGTTTGTTAAAGCAAGGGATCCGACTCCACTGGGGGATAACACAGTTTCACTGGGGAAGGAGTTGTCTACTATCAACAAAGATGACAGCTTAAAGAAGACAGATGATATGTATTACCTACTATCGTATATTGATAGCTTAAAAGAGGTAATATAAAAGGAGACACCGTCTACTATCGTTGTATGGATAGCTTAAAGGAGGTGACATGTATTACCTACTATCGTGTATTGATAGCTTAAAGGAGGTAATATAAAAGGAGACACCGTCTACTATCGTTGTATGGATAGCTTAAAGGAGGTGACATGTTTTACCTACTACCATTGTGGGGGTA
Source organism: Medicago ruthenica (assembly GCA_018208015.1). NCBI lineage: Eukaryota > Viridiplantae > Streptophyta > Magnoliopsida > Fabales > Fabaceae > Medicago > Medicago ruthenica. Next base: position 720,295 of record CM031377.1, on the reverse strand, counting down.
GCTTAAAGAGGTAATATAAAAGGAGACACCGTCTACTATCGTTGGTGGATAGCTTAAAGGAGGTGACATGTTTTACCTACTACCATTGTGAGGGTAGCTTAAAGAGGTAATATAAAAGGAGACACCGTCTACTATCGTTGTATGGATAGCTTAAAGGAGGTGACATGTTTTACCTACTACCATTGTGAGGGTAGCTTAAAGAGGTAATATAAAAGGAGACACCGTCTACTATCGTTGTATGGATAGCTTAAAGGAGGTGACATGTTTTACCTACTACCATTGTGAGGGTAGCTTAAAGAGGTAATATAAAAGGAGACACCGTCTACTATCGTTGTATGGATAGCTTAAAGGAGGTGACATGTTTTACCTACTACCATTGTGAGGGTAGCTTAAAGAGGTAAGAGACAAATGTCAACTACTCGGGATGTAGCCGAACTGACGACAAAAGACTGGATAGGAAAATGCACAAGCTACTCGTTAAAGAATTGCCACTGACGACAAGGAATAAAGGATAAATGCCAACTGTTCGGGTTGTTGCCGAACTGCCATTGACGACAAGGAATAAAGGATAGATGCCAACTGTTCGGGTTGTTGCCGAACTGCCATTGACGACAAGGAATAAAGGATAGATGCCAACTGTTCGGGTTGTTGCCGAACTGCCATTGACGACAAGGAATAAAGGATAGATGCCAACTGTTCGGGTTGTTGCCGAACTGCCATTGACGACAAGGAATAAAGGTACGCACAAGCTGTTCGTTAAAGAACTGCCGCTCGGCATAAAGAGGATGACATCTCTGGACCAGACACACTGGGGATGACATTTGGGGATAAAGAGAGTTAAAAAATGTTCATGACCGATTGGTATGAAAAACAAGACTCAGGGTGGTTAATGCAGCCATGTATTGAATGATGTTATATGCATGTTGTGTATGCATGAATGTGTATATGCATGAATGTATGAATGCATGAATGATGATGTGACTTGTATGACTGGCATGACTGATTAACTTGTGACTGTATGAAGGAATGACTGGTAAGATTGTACGGAAGACTGACTTGTATGATTGTATGAAAGACTGACTTGTATGATACAAGATTGGACGGATAAGATGAAAAGTGACCCGACGTCGCATCACAAACACTCGGCAATCTTCAATGGGGATGATGCCACCGGGGACATATCAAAACAATGATGGGGTAAAGCCCGACATATGCAGTAACTGGTGGGGAGTAAACACTTCCTGGGGGAATCGTGCTAATCCAAAAACCTGGCAGAAGGACCTGGTGCTTCTGTGGTCATGCTTTTCTTTTGTTTTCTCTTTTTTGAATCCCTAACTTTTGCCTGGACCGCCCTTTCGGGTTTTCAGTCCACCGGGAATATATTCTTTTTGTATGCCCCTAATTTTTGCCTGGACCGCCTTTTCAGGTTTTCGATCCACCGGGACGCTCATTTTTGCCTAAGCCGCCCTTTCGGGTTTTCGACTTACCGAGCTTTTTTCTTTTTCTTCTTTCTTTTTTCAAGCAATTGACCATGTTTAGCCTGCAGAGTCTACCCATTCTCAGGACAGATGTCGACACACACTTCACTTATTCATGAGTTCAAGGAGAATGTGTTTGTTGTTTATGCTTTCCAAAAAATATAAAAGATTTATGATTTTAAAAAAGTTTTGCTTCAGGTACTACCATCAAAAATAGAAGAAGTTTTATAAACAGAATAAATGGGAATTCCAAATAAAGGCACAGGCTCAAATTTATTTAACAGAGTGGTGACCCGCCAATGGCGTGGCTCCACGGATCTCACAAAGTTTGGAAAATGGTAAATATATGGGGAAGATACATTGAACACAAATAACCGCTATTCTCCCTAACAAACTTTGAATTCCATAGTTTAGATGCCTCGGATTCAGAGTCTCTTTGACTGCTGATGTGCCCCAAGTGAGTCATGGCCGACCTGATGCAGTTACTTTGTCTTTTGATCCTTAACTTTTGCATAGATCGCCCTTTCGGGTTTTCGATCTATCAGGATGATTATTTTCTGTTCCATGTCTCTAATTTTTGCCTGGACCGCCCTTTCGGGTTTTCAGTCCACCGAGACGCTCATTTTTGCATAAGCCGCCCTTTCGGGTTTTCGACTTACCGAGCTGTTCTTTTGTTTTTAGACAAAGTATTTCTTGACTGCATTGGCATTCACAGGACGGGGAAGCTCATCACCATCCATAGTCGTAAGAGTCATTGCACCACCGGAGAACGCTCTCTTGACGACATATGGGCCTTCATAATTAGGCGTCCACTTGCCCCTGGAATCAGGTTGGAAAGATAAAACCTTCTCGAGCACAAGATCTCCTTCTTGAGACACACGGGAACTGCCCGTGACACAAAGCATTCATGCGTTTCTCTTCAATCAAGTTTGAACTGATCAGATTTGTTTTGACATCATTCAGCCTCTGATAACTTGGGTTCCATTAAAACTCTCATTGATGGGATTTCGACCTCCACAGGGAGCACTGCTTCCATGCCGTAGACCAAAGAGAAAGGGGTTGCCCCTGTTGAAGTGCGCACTGAGGTACGATACCCATGCAGAGCGAATAGTAACATCTCATGCCAGTCTTTGTAAGTGATGACCATCTTCTGGACAATCTTCTTGATGTATTTTCTTTCTTTGTTTTTTTTTGCTTTTTTTTTTTTGCTTTTGTTTTTTTTTTTGCAGCCTCGATGGCACCACTCATCTGGGATTTGAACAGGAATACTGTAATGGCAGTTCTTCGGAACCCAAGTTAATCATTTCTGTCGCGGTGATTTTCGGAGATCAAGCTATTGATTAGCGTTGACTCACTAATTTTATTTCACGACTGAACTTTTAATTTTTTAAATGAAAAGTGGAAAAAAGTTCTAAATTACCACATTTTAAAAGATTTAGGGTTCGGGGGTTAGTTACGTTTAGGGAAGGTGTTAGCACCCTAAACGTTCGTAGTACTCTACGAGAACCTCTTGATTTTATTTATTTATTTTGGCTATAACTTACTTATTTTTTTTTAGAAAGAAAAGAATGAATTAAAATAGTGAGAAAAAATAAAAATGTTTTTTTTGTATTTTTTATGATTTGGAAGGACAAGGTCCTCTGCCTACGTACCCGTGAGGGATCAAAACCTCGTAGTTCGGGGTAGAAATAACGTTTGATTTGTTTTGGTGTTTTTTAATGGTTTTAAAAAAAAATAAAATAAAAGCCAAATGGCAAAATGGGATTGGTTTGTGTTTTTTATTTTGAAAATGATTAAAGTGTAATTAAAGTGGATTAATGATTTTTTAAAGAAAATAAAAGAGAAAAAAAACGGACACTTGATTGAAAATCAAGGTTTATTAAGAAAAGATTTTTTTGATTTTCATATTTGCATGTTTTTTTTGGTTTTTTGTTTAATAATGAACTAAGACTAAAAACGTAACAAAAGTTAAATGCGAGGAATTTTCGTGGTGACGTTGGATCACCACGAAATCCTTTTGAAAATAAACTATCCTAATATTTTTTGTATTTTTTCTTTTGTAAAGCGAAATAAATAAAAATAAAAGACGTAAGGCAGAAATAAATAAAGTGAGTGTCAGTGCATATTCTCATTAATATTTACATTGTACCTAATTACATTCTAAGAAATAGTAAAATAATAAATAGAAATAAAAATTGTAAATGCGTTAAAAAGATAAATAAATATGCTAATAATAAAAATGCATGAAGATAAAAGGAAAAATAATAAATAAGAATAAAAAATGCATGAAATATTATGAGATAAGTATCATGAGATAAAATGCATGGAAATAAACAAGGAATTAAAAGAATGAAACGCAAGAAATGATAAGAAAAATAATAAAGAAAGTAAAAGGGAAAAGGTGGGTGCAGTAAGCAAAATGGGGGGGTGCTGGAAGCAAATCAGCAAGAGCTGATGACCAGAATTGGTTTGGGCCGCGGGTATGGCCAAGATGGGCCTGGGTTTGGGCATAAAACCATTTTTTCTGATTTTCTCTTCTCATTTTCTTCTTTTTTCTTCTCTCTTCTTGTTTCCTCTCTCACTCTTCCTCTCTCAAACCACATCAAAGAAAAAGCTTACAGAATAAGAGAAAAAAAAACAAACCAAGATCCATACTTTTTAGAAAAAAAAAGAAAACAAGCTACCTATAATGATTGGCCGCGTGAATGGGTGTTCGGTTGGTTGTTGTTCGTGGAGGGGGAACCGTACGGTTCTGTGTGAGTGCGGTTCGTATGTGGGGTGATGGCTGGGCTGGTTTTGTTGCCGTGAGTTAGGTGTGTGTGGGGTGGTGAGGTTGGTTTTGTTGGGTTTCAGTTTGGGTGGTTTACGGCTGCGTATTGGGGCGTACGGATTCGCGTTTGCTTTGGCCGTGAGAGGGGGTATGAGAGACGTACAGTTATGGGTTGGTGAGGGTGGAGGCCGAACGGTTGAGGGGGTTGTGGGGAGTGAGGTTGTGCTGTGTGTTTGCCGTACGGGTTGGAGGATTGGGGAGTGAGGTGTGGTGACTGGGTTGCGTTTGTGTGAGAGTGTGAGGGTGGGCGTACAGTGCTGGGACGTGAGTGGTGTTGGGCGTATTGGTTTGGTGATACGTGATTGGAGGGTTGGAGAGTGTAGTGTGACTGGAAAAATGAGTTCTCTGTTGTAACTGATGAATTCGGTCCCCCTTTTTTTCAATTCTGATCCCCTTTTTAAACATGCCAAATCCCATCACTAATGCTCATAAAATGACTGGTTGACAAAATAAAGACAATAAAACTCAATAAAAGACCAATAAGTGCCAACATAAAAACACATTAATCTTATGACAAAAGTCTTCTTCCAAAATAAAAATAATAAATAAAAAGTCAGCTAATTAAAAAGGTAAAAAAGGAAGAGAAAAATAATAAAAATGTTAAATAAAATAACAAACAAAAATATTTAAAAAAAAGAAAAAGAATAAAGATAGAAATAATAATAAAAACTAAAAGACGGACTCGGACGAAATTTAAAAATAAAAAAAATGAGGTATTTTAAAATACCTCCCTGTCGAAATTTCGTCTGAGACGACGAAAAATTCCGAACTAAAAAGACGAGTAAAAAAAAAGAATTTTAGGTCAAAAATTGGGGTATGACAAACACCATTCAGCATACATAGATATGATTCTTGAGGTCTTAGGCGCAAAAATTAATTGTTGATAATGGTGGAGCGGTGGGTGTATACTAATTATCACAACTAAAATAAAGAGATTGCACAGTAACAAAGTTGAAGAAATCCCAGGAAAAATTGAAGAAGATGAAATAATTTTCTCTCTTTTAATTGTCCCTTTATCATTCAACTGATAGATTAATCCAACCGCTAAAAACTGCACAGGAGAGACCAACATGAGGGAAAACGTTGGAGAAGATCCGTTTCCAGAGTTGAAGCAGCAGCCGTATGTTGTTGAGTGGTGAGTGTGGGAAAAAAATATGGTGTTGAATGTCTTTGGTAGAAGTATGTTCTCTACTTTATCTAATGGTCAAAATTAGCTTTCCCATAGTAGGAAACAACTTTCCTTTCCCATACTAAACCCCACCCCCAAGACACCCCTACGCACCAACAAACAACAAAAGAAGAAATGAAACGGAAAACACCAGAGACCTCACAAACAACACAACCAAGAACACCCCTCAACGCGACACCAAAATTCGAAACACTTCATAACCACATGAAACCTCCCCAAAGAGAGACTACCCTACTCAAGAAGACCAGATCAAGGGACATCACCAGAGGGATGGCCAAGAACCAGAAGCCAAATCCCACGAACCCACTAGGGACCCCAACACTGACACCACAACCCTCTACCGAGACAAACACATTTTAAGGTTGACCTCCCACGAGGAATGTTTCGCCCTTACCACTGAAGACTCAAAATACATAGACCCCCTAGCTAGCAAAGATAAGCTCATTGCGGGAGCTCCATATAGTCCATAAAACAACATGTCAAATATGAGTAAAACCTAACGCCACCCTCCTACTACCCCCAACCTCAAGAAGTATAAGAAAAAACGATGGACATCCCTCTGAGGTACACATCCCGTGCCAAACAAGGAGGATGGTATCACACAGCAAAAACAAGTGAGGCACCGTCTCACTACTCAGAGGGAGGGGGTGGTCCAATCAGTATCTGTATAAATGCAATAAACATGTGATTAAGCCTTGAAAATCAACAAAATTAAGTTTTTTGTTTGGTGAACAACATAATGAGTATTAAAAGTTGAAAAAACAATAACATAGTTTGTTTTTGGGTGCAGAGGAACAGATGGTATAATGCAACAACTCTTGTAAGGCTTCAAGAGACCAACTTGCTAAAGCAAATAAATTGATGATGATGTTGATTGAGATGGTCGAAGCACATAAGGCTCAAGCAAAGAAACTATATATGGTCCAACCTTTGTTCTGTACTGATCATTGTGGTTGTAAAATTGAGTCACTTGCTCATGGATTTACTTGACTACTATCATGTACACCTTTCAAATTGAATTAATGAAATTATATTCTAAAAAGGATTATCATTATTTTTGACAAGGTAAAATGCAATTATTTGATACACAACGAACCATATTGCATCTGTTCAATTCACTGTATTTAATTAGTTCACTAAATTTTGAGCAATACAAATACTTCGACAGTTATTAGACTCTTCAACTCTTGTAAACACACACACACATATGGTACTCCCAACGTAAAGCACACACATTAAGTACAATGTGCCAATGTTAGAAGAAAAGTGGTCAACTATGATCTGATATTACCAAGTTCATAATAAAAGTCACCAACAGGGAAGAAATTCATATGACAAAGAAATTGTTAAGAGGTACATACTCGAGGTTTATTTTTTGTAACTTTTCAATAAATATTAATCTACTAACTTTTTGGTTCATGTGAGTGAACCCCCTTAAACATGGTACAGTTGTTGCAAGATTTTGGTTATCTCAATTGACAAGGCAGATTCTTGTAAAATTGAACCCAAACATAGTCAAAAAGATCTCTCTGTCTGAAGAGCCTTTCCAAATTCCAAGCATAGCAACAGGAAAAGAACACTGATGTGCAAATGTGAAGTAAACAAGCCTTTTGTTCCCTTTTTGACATGACTTTATTTTAGCACTTATTTTGGTGCATACATACTATATGCATCAAAATGACCAGCAAGGTCTATCTGTTCCTTGGAATTCTACGACCGTCAAAAGTGTAGAGAAAAGCAATGTTCACATATTCATAGTTTCTTGCGGCACAAGTTTCTGGCTTTCTGCAAGGTGCACTTAAATTTTGATTTTGATTTTATTTATATAGTAAATATTATTGATTGAAATTGTTAATTAATATTGTTTCATCCTAAAAGATTTTTGACAGACCCAAACTTTTTTTTTTGTGAGTGAACCTAAACAGGCTTTTTGTTTGGTAGAAAAACCTAAAACAACTTTATAAAAGTTTAAAAAATATTTAAATATGATATTAATATATACGTATATTAATAATTCCAATATATTAGTAAAAAAAATCTATAATACTATATAAATCCTGTAACGTAACTGACCCTCGTCTGAAACAAAAAAAAAAAACAAAAACTGCAACCCCAACCCTGTTTTCTCTTTCTCTTCTCATCCTTGCTGTTAGGGTTTTTGTGCGGTAAGTTTCGTTTCTAATATCGATGTCACCCATTCGTAGGTTTTTCACACTATTTAGATATTGTTTTTATTTCTTTGTTCTCTGTTTTTTTCTTTTTCATATGTTATTCGATTATGTGTCCCATTCATTAATTCTTATTCTCAATCCAGATGGTGTGATACTTGGTGCATATAATATAAAATATCATAATAGAAAAAAATAAAATGTTGTTGTAAATGTTATTTGGTGTATTGTTTGTTGTACATGATATCTGGTGTATCGTTGTCATTGTATAGTGCATCTTTTTGACTTGTCAGAATGTTTTTTGTGTTGAATTGGCAGTTCTTTTTGTGATTTCAAGTTTAAGGAGGAAAAGGTTCATATTAACATTGTGGTTATTGATCATGTTGACCGTGGGAAGTCAACCATTGCTAATCATTTGATCAACAAGCTTGGAGGTATTGACAAGAGTGTCATTGAGAGTTTTGAGAAAGAAACTGATGAGGCATTACTGACGTGGCCGTAAGGAAGAAGTGAAGAAGCATTCCTTGTCCCCCAATTTTTGAAGGAGGTAGATTACCTTACCTAAGAGGATGATGTTGATGCATAAGAGGAAGATGATGAAGAGTGGTTATGATTACAATTCTGATTTGCCGAACGTGAAGAAGAAGAGGAAGGTGGCTGAGGATGAACCTTGCGAGTTGTATGCACTTTCTCACTTAAAACGTCATAGGCGTCTTTGATAAGTGTGAATTTTTTCATGAGCTTCCTTTTGATTATTAGGGTTTCTGTCAGGTGCCATTTCAGAGCAAGCTTATGGTAAGCTTGTGGTAAGCTTATGAAATGACACCCTGACACAAACCCTATTAATCAAAAGGAAGTTCATGAAAAATTCACACTTATCAAGACGAATATGAAGTTTTAAGTGAGAAAGTGCCTAAAACTTATAACTGGTAAGGTCCATCCTCAACCACATTCCTCTTCTTCTTCACGTCCGACAATTCAGAATCGTAATGATAATCACTGCGCTTCATCATCTTCCTCTTAGGTATGGTAATCTACCTCCTTCTTCACAAATTGGGAATGCTTTTTCACTTCTTCCTTTTGGCCCCGTCGATAACCAGAGTTGGTAAGTTACTGCTACAGTCCAATGCATTGAAGCACTATGTATTAAGCAAATCCAAGGGCTGAGGGATGGGGTGGTCCAATGGTACCATGACCACCCTTCTCCCCTTTGGAATTTATTTAATGTATCTCCTATATATACATATATTAATTCTCCTACATATATAAAAAAAATAGGCTGATTAGGTCTGGCCTATTTTGTTGGGTGGGGTCACTCCCCAAGTGGGACCCACCAATTAATAAAAGAAAGAAAAAAAATACAAAAAGAAACAAAAGCCAATGGGCTTGGCCCATGTGTCATGTGATGAAAAAAAAAGGGTTTTGAATCCCTAGTAACAACAACAGCACTGTACCGAAAAAAACAACAATAGCAGCAGCCGCGTGGGAGAGAAGAAGAAGAGATTTTGGTTCTAAGTGATAAAGAGTGTGTAGCAAAGTTACTTGGTTTGAGCTACAACTTGAGTATGTGTTTTCTATCACTTAGTTAATTTTACTATTAGTTTAAATCTATCTCTAGGTTGTGCTAGTTTACCCATTTGTGTGGAAGTTGTGTTGTTGATTAGTTTCCACCCTTGGTGATGATTATTGTTGCTCCCTAGTGTTTACTAGAAGACTATTGTGTACCCATTATTTATTCATAGTGGAAGATTTACCTGGCTTGGTCCCGTGGTTTTTTATGCTCTCACATTGAGAGGATTTTCCACGTTAAAATTCTGGTGTCTGATATTTATTTTGCTGCTATTATTATTCTGTTCTGGAATTGGATTTTTCTGGTTGTCCATTTAATTGCACAGGTGGTTGGGAGAATTATTTCCGCATTTTAAAAGACTCATAAGTCTTTTTTTTCCCAACAAAGTGGTATCAGAGCCCGGTTGGTTTGTTTTGTGCATTTTAAATGGAGAAAAATTCTGAGCCAAATATGATTAAGTTGAACTCTTCCAATTACACACTTTGGAAGACTCTCATGGAAGACTTGTTATACACCAAAGACTTGTATGATCCTATTGAGGGTGACTCTGCTAAAGCCAAGGATACTTCTGATGCTGATTGGAAGAAGATGAATAGAAAGGCAGTTGCTATAATCAGACAGTGGCTGGATTTAAGTGTGTATCCTCATGTTGAAGCTGAAACGAATGCTCATACAATGTGGAATAAATTAAAGGAGTTGTATGAACGCTAGAACGTGCAAAATAAAGCATGTTTGATCCGAAAGCTAGTTAATATGAAATACAAAGATGGGGAGTCGATGGCAGAGCATATGAGTGTGTTTCAGAACACTGTGAATCAGTTGGCAGCTACTGATATTAAGCTTGATGAAGAGTTGCAAGCTTTATTATTGCTTAGTTCCTTGCCTGATAATTGGGAAGTTCTTGTTGTGACACTGACGAACTCAGCTCCAAGTGGGAAGTTGGTAATGTCGACGGTTAAAGAAAGCATGCTTAATGAAGAAGCTCGAAGAAAGGAGCGTGGTTTGATTGGTACTCCTACTCAGTCAGAAGCTCTTGTTACAGAGTCACGGGGGAGAAGCCAAACTAGAAATTTCCATAAGCGTGAAAAATCTGAAAGTCACAACAAGTCAAGAAGCAAGTCAAAAACTAGAAAAGAAATTACATGCTTCCATTGTGGCAAGGTGGGACATATGAAAAGAAATTGCAGGATACTCAAGAGAGATCAATCAAGGGAAAGAGATGAAGGTAGTGAGAAGAAAAATGATAAAGACACTACTGCAGTTGCACATGATAGTGCTACCGATGTCTACATTATTTGTGATGATGATGATGATTCCATAAATCTTGTCAGCCATGACTCAACTTGGATTATTGATTCGGGAGCCTCATACCATGTTACTCCTAGGCGTGATTTCTTCTCATCTTATACCATTGGTGATTTTGGCACGGAAAAAATGGGAAATGAAGGAGTTTGTGAAATTGTTGGTATGGGAGATGTTTGGGTTGAAACTAGTAGTGGTTGCAAGCTTCAGTTGAAGAATGTTAGACATGTTCCTGATATTCGTCTCAACTTGATTTCGGTCAAAGCCTTGGATATTGAGGGCTATCACACTCACTTTGGTGGCGGTGGCATTTGTAAGATCACCAAAGGGTCTCTAGTGGTAGCAAAGGAGCAAAGTCCCACTTCTCTTTACAGGATGCCTGTAAAGTTATGCAAGGAGGAGGTGAATGCAGTCGAAGATGTATCGACTGATTTGTGGCATACACGGCTTGGTCACTTGAGTGAGAAAGGACTCAACATTCTTGTGAAGAAAAATTTTCTTCCGGTAAAAGGTACACCTCTAAAAACTTGTACTCATTGTTTTTCTGGTAAACAACATAGAGTTTCCTTTCATAGTTCTGGTCCTCATAGGAGGCCAAATATTCTAGATTTAGTTCACACTGATGTTTGCATGATGGATAGTAAATCTCTTGGTGGTGCATTATATTTTGTTACTTTTATTGACGACCACTCTAGAAAAGTGTGGGCTTTTGCTTTGAAATCTAAAGACCAGGTACTCGGTGTGTTCAAGCACTTTCATGCAAGTGTTGAAAGAGAGAAAGGAAGGAAACTGAAATGTGTCAGAGCAGATAATGGTGGTGAATACAGAGGTCCATTTGAAGAGTATTGCAAAGAGCATGGAATCAAGCTTGAGAAGACAATTCCAAAGACTCCTCAGCATAATGGAGTTGCAGAGAGAATGAACCGTACTATTAATGAGAGAATCAGGTGTGTGCTTTCTCATGCAAAATTATCAAAAGCCTTTTGGGGTGAAGCAATGGCGACTGCAGTGGATTTTATCAATCTTTCTCCTTCTATTCCACTTGATGGTGATGTTCCAAATAAAGTATGGTCAGGAAAAGATGTCTCTTATGGTTATTTGAGAGTGTTTGGCTGCAGAGCTTTTGTTCACATTCCAAGAGATGAGAGGTCCAAGCTTGATAAGAAATCGAAACAGTGTTTGTTCATGGGTTATGGTCATGAACAGTTTGGTTATAGATTGTGGGATCCTGTTGACAAGAAAATTATCAGAAGCCGTGATGTGATATTTCTTGAAGACCAAACCATTGAAGACTTTGACAAAGCTGAGAAACAGAAATCTGATGCTAAAAGTTACAATGATGTTGCGCCTAAACCTCCTAGTGAAACTTCTGTTGATGAGGGAGATATACAGGTAGATGATGAGAATGTAACTGATAATCATGTTCCTCACCATGATGAGCCAGTTGAAGAGGAACCTCCTGAGCCACCAGTTGAGCCTGAATTGAGAAGGTCTAGTAGAGAGCGTCAAGTTTCTCAGAGATATCCTCCACATGACTATGTGATGATTACTAATAGTGGAGAGCCAGAGCACTACCAAGAGGCCATTGCAAATGTTGACAAAGAAAAGTGGTTGAAGGCCATGCAAGAAGAGATGAATTCCTTGCATGAGAATCACACATTTGAGTTGGTGAAGTTGCCTAAGGGCAAGAGAGCACTCAAGAACAAATGGGTATACAAGATAAAATCTGAAGACAATAAATCCCAACCAAGATACAAAGCAAGATTGGTTGTGAAAGGATTTAATCAGAGGAAAGGTGTTGACTTTGAAGAGATTTTTTCACCTGTGGTGAAGATGACTTCTATTTGAGTTGTGCTTGGATTAGCGGCTAGCTTGAATCTAGAGGTTGAACAACTTGATGTGAAGACGGCGTTCCTTCATGGTGATTTGGAGGAAGAGCTCTATATGGAGCAACCTGAGGGCTTCGAAGTCAAAGGCAAAGAAAAGCTTGTTTGTAGATTGAAGAAAAGTTTGTATGGTCTCAAGCAAGCACCACGACAATGGTACAAGAAATTTGATTCATTCATGGAGAAGCATGGATATGGTAAAACTACAGCTGACCATTGTGTGTTTGTCAAGAAATTCTCTGATGGTGATTTTATTATTCTTTTGCTATATGTGGATGACATGTTGATTGTTGGTCATGACACTAAGAAGATTCAAAGCTTGAAGAAAGAGTTAAGCAAGTCTTTTGCAATGAAAGACTTGGGTCCTGCGAAGCAAATCCTTGGCATGAGAAATTCTCGTGACAGGAAGAATGGTAAATTGTGGCTGTCTCAACACAATTACATTGAGAAAGTGTTAGAGAGGTTTAACATGAGCAAAGCAAAACCTGTGAGTACTCCACTTGCTGGTCATTTCAAATTGAGTTAAGAACAGTTCCCTACAAGTGCGAATGACAAAGAAGATATGAAGAAGGTTCCTTATGCATCCGCAGTTGGTAGTTTGATGTATGCTATGGTATGCACAAGACCTGATATTGCTCATGCAGTTGGTGTTGTTAGCCGGTTTCTCTCTAATCCTGGTAAAGACCATTGGCAAGCAGTGAAGTGGATTCTCAGATACCTTCGAGGCACTTCTAAAGTATGTTTATGCTTTGGAGGTGGTGATCCTGTGTTAGATGGCTACACAGATGCAGATATGGCTGGTGATCTTGATTGTAGAAAATCTACTTCTGGTTACATGATGACTTTTGCAGGGGGAGCAGTGTCTTGGCAATCAAGGTTACAAAAATGTGTTGCTTTATCCACTACTGAAGCTGAGTATATTGCAGCTACTGAAGCGGCCAAAGAACTTTTGTGGATGAAGAAATTCCTACAAGAGTTAGGCGTTGAGCAAGAGAAGTTTGTGTTGTTTTGTGACAGTCAGAGTGCAATCCATCTTGGAAAGAATTCGACATTTCATTCCAGGTCGAAGCATATTGATGTGCGGTATCATTGGATACGAGAAGCATTGGAGTTGAAGTCGTTTTCACTTGAGAAGATCCATACTGACGAGAATGGTTCAGATATGATGACAAAGACCTTGCCTGTGACGAAGATGATCTACTGCAGAAAGAAGGCGGGCATGGTGGAGCAGCTCCTTCCCACTTGAGTCGTGAGGGGGAGATTTGTTGGGTGGGGTCACTCCCCAAGTGGGACCCACCAATTAATAAAAGAAAGAAAAAAAATACAAAAAGAAACAAAAGCCAATGGGCTTGGCCCATGTGTCATGTGATGAAAAAAAAAAGGGTTTTGAATCCCTAGTAACAACAACAGCACTGTACCGAAAAAAACAACAATAGCAGCAGCCGCGTGGGAGAGAAGAAGAAGAGATTTTGGTTCTAAGTGATAAAGAGTGTGTAGCAAAGTTACTTGGTTTGAGCTACAACTTGAGTATGTGTTTTCTATCACTTAGTTAATTTTACTATTAGTTTAAATCTATCTCTAGGTTGTGCTAGTTTACCCATTTGTGTGGAAGTTGTGTTGTTGATTAGTTTCCACCCTTGGTGATGATTATTGTTGCTCCCTAGTGTTTACTAGAAGACTATTGTGTACCCATTATTTATTCATAGTGGAAGATTTACCTGGCTTGGTCCCGTGGTTTTTTATGCTCTCACATTGAGAGGATTTTCCACGTTAAAATTCTGGTGTCTGATATTTATTTTGCTGCTATTATTATTCTGTTCTGGAATTGGATTTTTCTGGTTGTCCATTTAATTGCACAGGTGGTTGGGAGAATTATTTCCGCATTTTAAAAGACTCATAAGTCTTTTTTTTCCCAACAAAGTGGTATCAGAGCCCGGTTGGTTTGTTTTGTGCATTTTAAATGGAGAAAAATTCTGAGCCAAATATGATTAAGTTGAACTCTTCCAATTACACACTTTGGAAGACTCTCATGGAAGACTTGTTATACACCAAAGACTTGTATGATCCTATTGAGGGTGACTCTGCTAAAGCCAAGGATACTTCTGATGCTGATTGGAAGAAGATGAATAGAAAGGCAGTTGCTATAATCAGACAGTGGCTGGATTTAAGTGTGTATCCTCATGTTGAAGCTGAAACGAATGCTCATACAATGTGGAATAAATTAAAGGAGTTGTATGAACGCTAGAACGTGCAAAATAAAGCATGTTTGATCCGAAAGCTAGTTAATATGAAATACAAAGATGGGGAGTCGATGGCAGAGCATATGAGTGTGTTTCAGAACACTGTGAATCAGTTGGCAGCTACTGATATTAAGCTTGATGAAGAGTTGCAAGCTTTATTATTGCTTAGTTCCTTGCCTGATAATTGGGAAGTTCTTGTTGTGACACTGACGAACTCAGCTCCAAGTGGGAAGTTGGTAATGTCGACGGTTAAAGAAAGCATGCTTAATGAAGAAGCTCGAAGAAAGGAGCGTGGTTTGATTGGTACTCCTACTCAGTCAGAAGCTCTTGTTACAGAGTCACGGGGGAGAAGCCAAACTAGAAATTTCCATAAGCGTGAAAAATCTGAAAGTCACAACAAGTCAAGAAGCAAGTCAAAAACTAGAAAAGAAATTACATGCTTCCATTGTGGCAAGGTGGGACATATGAAAAGAAATTGCAGGATACTCAAGAGAGATCAATCAAGGGAAAGAGATGAAGGTAGTGAGAAGAAAAATGATAAAGACACTACTGCAGTTGCACATGATAGTGCTACCGATGTCTACATTATTTGTGATGATGATGATGATTCCATAAATCTTGTCAGCCATGACTCAACTTGGATTATTGATTCGGGAGCCTCATACCATGTTACTCCTAGGCGTGATTTCTTCTCATCTTATACCATTGGTGATTTTGGCACGGTAAAAATGGGAAATGAAGGAGTTTGTGAAATTGTTGGTATGGGAGATGTTTGGGTTGAAACTAGTAGTGGTTGCAAGCTTCAGTTGAAGAATGTTAGACATGTTCCTGATATTCGTCTCAACTTGATTTCGGTCAAAGCCTTGGATATTGAGGGCTATCACACTCACTTTGGTGGCGGTGGCATTTGTAAGATCACCAAAGGGTCTCTAGTGGTAGCAAAGGAGCAAAGTCCCACTTCTCTTTACAGGATGCCTGTAAAGTTATGCAAGGAGGAGGTGAATGCAGTCGAAGATGTATCGACTGATTTGTGGCATACACGGCTTGGTCACTTGAGTGAGAAAGGACTCAACATTCTTGTGAAGAAAAATTTTCTTCCGGTAAAAGGTACACCTCTAAAAACTTGTACTCATTGTTTTTCTGGTAAACAACATAGAGTTTCCTTTCATAGTTCTGGTCCTCATAGGAGGCCAAATATTCTAGATTTAGTTCACACTGATGTTTGCATGATGGATAGTAAATCTCTTGGTGGTGCATTATATTTTGTTACTTTTATTGACGACCACTCTAGAAAAGTGTGGGCTTTTGCTTTGAAATCTAAAGACCAGGTACTCGGTGTGTTCAAGCACTTTCATGCAAGTGTTGAAAGAGAGAAAGGAAGGAAACTGAAATGTGTCAGAGCAGATAATGGTGGTGAATACAGAGGTCCATTTGAAGAGTATTGCAAAGAGCATGGAATCAAGCTTGAGAAGACAGTTCCAAAGACTCCTCAGCATAATGGAGTTGCAGAGAGAATGAACCGTACTATTAATGAGAGAATCAGGTGTGTGCTTTCTCATGCAAAATTATCAAAAGCCTTTTGGGGTGAAGCAATGGCGACTGCAGTGGATTTTATCAATCTTTCTCCTTCTATTCCACTTGATGGTGATGTTCCAAATAAAGTATGGTCAGGAAAAGATGTCTCTTATGGTTATTTGAGAGTGTTTGGCTGCAGAGCTTTTGTTCACATTCCAAGAGATGAGAGGTCCAAGCTTGATAAGAAATCGAAACAGTGTTTGTTCATGGGTTATGGTCATGAACAGTTTGGTTATAGATTGTGGGATCCTGTTGACAAGAAAATTATCAGAAGCCGTGATGTGATATTTCTTGAAGACCAAACCATTGAAGACTTTGACAAAGCTGAGAAACAGAAATCTGATGCTAAAAGTTACAATGATGTTGCGCCTAAACCTCCTAGTGAAACTTCTGTTGATGAGGGAGATATACAGGTAGATGATGAGAATGTAACTGATAATCATGTTCCTCACCATGATGAGCCAGTTGAAGAGGAACCTCCTGAGCCACCAGTTGAGCCTGAATTGAGAAGGTCTAGTAGAGAGCGTCAAGTTTCTCAGAGATATCCTCCACATGACTATGTGATGATTACTAATAGTGGAGAGCCAGAGCACTACCAAGAGGCCATTGCAAATGTTGACAAAGAAAAGTGGTTGAAGGCCATGCAAGAAGAGATGAATTCCTTGCATGAGAATCACACATTTGAGTTGGTGAAGTTGCCTAAGGGCAAGAGAGCACTCAAGAACAAATGGGTATACAAGATAAAATCTGAAGACAATAAATCCCAACCAAGATACAAAGCAAGATTGGTTGTGAAAGGATTTAATCAGAGGAAAGGTGTTGACTTTGAAGAGATTTTTTCACCTGTGGTGAAGATGACTTCTATTTGAGTTGTGCTTGGATTAGCGGCTAGCTTGAATCTAGAGGTTGAACAACTTGATGTGAAGACGGCGTTCCTTCATGGTGATTTGGAGGAAGAGCTCTATATGGAGCAACCTGAGGGCTTCGAAGTCAAAGGCAAAGAAAAGCTTGTTTGTAGATTGAAGAAAAGTTTGTATGGTCTCAAGCAAGCACCACGACAATGGTACAAGAAATTTGATTCATTCATGGAGAAGCATGGATATGGTAAAACTACAGCTGACCATTGTGTGTTTGTCAAGAAATTCTCTGATGGTGATTTTATTATTCTTTTGCTATATGTGGATGACATGTTGATTGTTGGTCATGACACTAAGAAGATTCAAAGCTTGAAGAAAGAGTTAAGCAAGTCTTTTGCAATGAAAGACTTGGGTCCTGCGAAGCAAATCCTTGGCATGAGAAATTCTCGTGACAGGAAGAATGGTAAATTGTGGCTGTCTCAACACAATTACATTGAGAAAGTGTTAGAGAGGTTTAACATGAGCAAAGCAAAACCTGTGAGTACTCCACTTGCTGGTCATTTCAAATTGAGTTAAGAACAGTTCCCTACAAGTGCGAATGACAAAGAAGATATGAAGAAGGTTCCTTATGCATCCGCAGTTGGTAGTTTGATGTATGCTATGGTATGCACAAGACCTGATATTGCTCATGCAGTTGGTGTTGTTAGCCGGTTTCTCTCTAATCCTGGTAAAGACCATTGGCAAGCAGTGAAGTGGATTCTCAGATACCTTCGAGGCACTTCTAAAGTATGTTTATGCTTTGGAGGTGGTGATCCTGTGTTAGATGGCTACACAGATGCAGATATGGCTGGTGATCTTGATTGTAGAAAATCTACTTCTGGTTACATGATGACTTTTGCAGGGGGAGCAGTGTCTTGGCAATCAAGGTTACAAAAATGTGTTGCTTTATCCACTACTGAAGCTGAGTATATTGCAGCTACTAAAGCGGCCAAAGAAATTTTGTGGATGAAGAAATTCCTACAAGAGTTAGGCGTTGAGCAAGAGAAGTTTGTGTTGTTTTGTGACAGTCAGAGTGCAATCCATCTTGGAAAGAATTCGACATTTCATTCCAGGTCGAAGCATATTGATGTGCGGTATCATTGGATACGAGAAGCATTGGAGTTGAAGTCGTTTTCACTTGAGAAGATCCATACTGACGAGAATGGTTCAGATATGATGACAAAGACCTTGCCTGTGACGAAGATGATCTACTGCAGAAAGAAGGCGGGCATGGTGGAGCAGCTCCTTCCCACTTGAGTCGTGAGGGGGAGATTTGTTGGGTGGGGTCACTCCCCAAGTGGGACCCACCAATTAATAAAAGAAAGAAAAAAAATACAAAAAGAAACAAAAGCCAATGGGCTTGGCCCATGTGTCATGTGATGAAAAAAAAAGGGTTTTGAATCCCTAGTAACAACAACAGCACTGTACCGAAAAAAACAACAATAGCAGCAGCCGCGTGGGAGAGAAGAAGAAGAGATTTTGGTTCTAAGTGATAAAGAGTGTGTAGCAAAGTTACTTGGTTTGAGCTACAACTTGAGTATGTGTTTTCTATCACTTAGTTAATTTTACTATTAGTTTAAATCTATCTCTAGGTTGTGCTAGTTTACCCATTTGTGTGGAAGTTGTGTTGTTGATTAGTTTCCACCCTTGGTGATGATTATTGTTGCTCCCTAGTGTTTACTAGAAGACTATTGTGTACCCATTATTTATTCATAGTGGAAGATTTACCTGGCTTGGTCCCGTGGTTTTTTATTCTCTCACATTGAGAGGATTTTCCACGTTAAAATTCTGGTGTCTGATATTTATTTTGCTGCTATTATTATTCTGTTCTGGAATTGGATTTTTCTGGTTGTCCATTTAATTGCACAGGTGGTTGGGAGAATTATTTCCGCATTTTAAAAGACTCATAAGTCTTTTTTTTCCCAACATATTTTATTTCCTTATTGCCCTCCATATGCGGGTTACTCTAAAGAAATAACAAACACACTTCCACGGTTTCATCCTATTTTCTTCTTAGTTTTTTACTTATGAAAGCATAGCAATGGAGGTTATCAAAATTTCTTCCTTACACAACTGTCCACACAGAGGAAAGAGGGAAAACGATAGAAGAGGAGACGAGCATAACATGTGGCTGCATGACTCGCTTCACTGTACTTTTCTATTGATCCAAAATCTCAGTTTGTCATGTATCATAATCATAACATGAGGGGGATATTTTTAAAAACTAATTTCACAATTGTTGCAACTGGCAAAAAAAATGTCGAAAATAAAAGGAAGACGGAACATCGTTCCGATTTACTACTAAAAAGAAGAAGAAAGGTGCAAACAACATAAGTTGCCATCGGTAAGACAGTGGACAAATAGTCCAATTTTTCTGATTATGTCTACTAATTTCTTTTTTCTTCATTTGGGTATTTGTTGTGCTACTTTGACATTTAATATTGATTGTTTGTTGTTACAAGTGTTGGAAATTTTTGGTGAGTCGCCTTCTTAGGTACTATCTCTATTGTTCACTTACCCAGATGTCTCCGCTCTTATTTTTAGGTTGGTATCAGTTTATTACTTTTCAAGTGACTTTTTATTTGCTATATTTCCTATTAGTTTTCTCAATATGCGAGTGAAAATCAACTCACAAAGAATATTAAAGATAAATAATAGATAGAGTGTGGATTTGACAAATTTGAGAGATAACAACTTGATGTGGTTTTAAGTATCCATAACACTAGAATCTTCCTAATATTAGCTAGATTTGATGTAATAAGACTTTTTTTTACATCCTAATATCAGTTCTTTTTCGCTTGGTTCTGCACTGTCTTAAAAGTGGTATGGGGGATAAGGAAGAAATGTCTGATGCGGAAATTGATATGAAGTTAGGCAAACAGTATGAAGATTGGTTGAACACAGCATATGCAAAAATGTCATATGCAGAAATTTCAGATTCTTAGATGATGGCTGTGTTAGTGTTTATAGGCCTGACAAGATGGATTCAAACACACAGAATCTGTACTCCAAACTGTTCGGATTGAACTTTGGTCGAACTACTATCCTTCAATTGTGTAAATAGATGTGGTAAAAGTAGGGGTGTTCAAAACCGAACCAATCCAATAGAAAAACCGCAAACCGAACCAATCCAAACCGAAACTTTAAAAAACCGCATTTGGTTCGGATGTATTCGGATTGCTTTCTTACTCAACCGCATGGTTTGGTTCGGTTTGCGGTTTTTGTTTTATCAACCGAACCAAACCGCAACATACAAAAAACACTAATTAAACATATGTCACCTAAACCAATATTTAGAGAAACTCAAATGAAAACTTTTATAAAATGACATATTTTTCCTCTTGTTAAGTTTCTTCTTACTTTTTATTTCAAAAATATGTTTATGTGTTACTTGAACTTTTAGAGAATGATAAAATCTTAGTATTTGCATTTCTTACATAATAAGATTATTTTTTGTACATGTTTTAAATTTGGTTTATGTTGTTGGGAATATTGCTGGAAATTTGTTGTGTTTTAGCTATTTAACTTGATTTTAATATTGAAAACAAAAAATTGTATTGGCTCAATAAAAACCGCACAAACCGATCCAACCTAAACCGCATTGGTTTGATTTGGTTTGGTTCGGATTTTATTTTAGAAGTCAACCGAACCAAACCAAACCAAACTGCATGTTTTTTTTATCTTGCGGTTCAGATGACTTTTAACCTCAAAACCGAACCAAACCGCACCGCGAACACCCCTAGGTAAAAGCAAGAAGATATTGTGAAACTAAAAGCCTTGGAGAAGAAAGCACGTGATAGTGGAAGAGGAAGAAATTTATGACAAGAAGAACTCAAGAACATATGAGATGCTTAGCAACTATAGCGATTGCTCATTGTTTATTTCTAAATGGCGTAGTTTGAATGTTCTCATTGTAATTTTCAGTTAGAGTTAGTTTTGTATTATCATCAAATCAATAGTACTATCCAATATTATATGCAACGGATACAATTCATTCTTATTCTTCACGGCAAATTTTTCTGATATTCTTGAATCACTGCATGTAACTTAACAGCAACAGAAAAACATTGTAAAGAGAAATTGGTGTGCTTTTCTTCAGGTTTTGGTAAGTGATAATGGTGACTGACAGAGGATTTTGGAGTCTTATGCAGTGTGTGTTTTGTCTCAGCTTATATTATTTAACTTTGATTTACTAAATGAAAACTTTTAATTTGACGGTCACATTGGTTAATTTTGCATTATACGAAAAGTTCAAGGTGTAAGTAGGCCAAATTTGAAACTTTAATATTCTTTTGTACACACACCTCTCATTTTCTTCTAAGAGCAGTGATGATTAAGACCATAAAGGACTTCATGATATCTCCAAAATTAGATTATTTCTTCTTAATTAAAACCGACGGATACCAAAGGCCAATGCGTAGGAGTAGAAAGCACATAGATGTCGAGCCGTAAACAAAACCTGATATGCGGCCTCGTAGAAGTGCCTGCATGTTAGGTTTGTTCGGTTCAGACGCAAATTGAATTAATATTCGATCTTCTGCACCAAAAGCTGCGACAGTACGTAAGTTCGCGTTAACTTCACGAGCCAAAGCAGTTTCTTTAGAGTAAGAATGGTTGTATGCCCACATAATTCAACATGTCCAATATTTTATAGTTAAAATAAGCAGTTTGTCACAACAGATTTCAAATTAGCATTTGTTCTAGCATTTTTATCAATAGCGTTAGGTTCTCACAATTCTCAACATGTTTCCAATAAAATCAAAGCTAAATACTGAATTCTTAAAACATGTTTCCAGTAAAATCAAAGCTAGATACTGAATTCTCATAATTCTTAAAACATGTTTAGCAAATATTGTATTAAATAGGAAACATAATGAGTGGTTCAATACAAAAACATTATAAGCAACCAAAATCTAATAAAAACACTAGTAAAACATCACGAGAGATCATCAAATGGTTCAACATTGTCTTGTTTATTCTCAATTTCTCTGGCAATTTATCATTCTTCATGACAGTTCCAGTCATACTCATTAAGACATCAGTTCAAATGTCAACACCAAACCATCTGCAATAGTAAAGCATACCTCCATCAACCCCAAATTCTTTAAACACATAAATACACACTAAAAAATAGTTGGAAACATCAAAATAAGTTCAAATTCATACCTCCATCAATCAATTTCATATCTCGCGCAAAATGGGGAAGAAAAGAGAAGAAAAGCATACTCGTTCCATGACGATCACAGAGAAAATAACAGAGAATTGAGATTTGAGGTCTAAACGGCGGTGAAGACGATGGCGGAAAAACCACAAGGTGTGGGAAGGGCGCAATGACGAAGAAAAGAGAATAATGGCAGAGAACTGACATGCGAGGTTTAAAGAATTCCACAGTGGCATGCGGTGCCATGGCAAACGTGAGATGTTTGCGGCAAATAGAAAGATGAAGCAGTAATACTGTAATAGGATTTTGCAAGCAAAAGTGTTACGTGAGGTTTATAATTGTTATGTTTAGCATGTTATATCATCTGTAGAATTTGTCAACGGAACTCGTATGTTTATAGAAAATGAATTAAATAACAGTAGAACAAGAACAGGAACATGTACGCCTTGATACTTAACAAAATCTAATATCCTTATTGTGTCTTCTCAATCATATATCCTTATTGTGTAAATCATGAAGCACCAACGAATATCTGAAGAATGTGATTCCATTGCGCTAAACGCAATATCTTAAGAACCAGCATATTACTTCAATGATAAAAATTGTAAATGGAGGTTTTTGATGAAACTTTTTTAAAGGGTTTTTTGATGGAATATTGAATATTCTATTGTTTTGTTAAAATAAATTCTTATTTTACTTAATAATTGTTCAAATACTAAAAAAAAAAGCTATGCATACATGTTAGACGGCATGTCTTCAAACCTGAACAAATGAGGAAATTTTAATTTAACAACCGATTGCCAACATTTATCATTGAAAAAAATTAAAATTAAAAATGAAAAGAAAAAAACCTCCAAACTGAGAAGTGTGAGTGACAATGTCAGATGGGAGCACACTGAAGATCCCCAACCACCGTAGGATTCCAACCAAACACTCTCGAAAAATTCACATTCCAAAAAGAGGTGATTGATCGTTTCCTCCTTCCCACAACCACCACCACACAAAGGTGGCCCTATCTGAAGAACTCCACACCTAACCAACCTGTCTTTTCTTCAGCAATATCCTTGCAAAAAGTGAGACTTTGAGAGGCACTCTTTTATTCCAAATGATGTGTAAAAGGTAATTGAACTTGTTGTTCATCGTAAGTCAGCAGATGATAGACTCCTTTGACTGAATACCCTTGTTGTAGGTCGTGTTTTCAAAACCAAGTGTATGTCAGACAGAATCCTGCAAAGTAATATATTATCCAACAAAAAGCAACACTCAGCTTATTGTTCCTCCTCCCAACAAAATGCCTCCTCCTTCATCTCCAACTCTAACCCTCAACCCCCTCAGCCTAGTCTCCTCATCTCAGCCATTGAAATATTAGTATCTACGTATAATTCGAAAGGGCAGCTAAATCTAAAACGTAAAGGTCCACCGTCTAACCAAAGATCAATCTAGAATGAGGAACTTTCACCAATGCCTAAACGACGTCTTAGACCATCCTCAAAATAACCACCATCACCACACCAACTCCCTCTCTAACACCGCATAACTCTTTCCAGTTTCCACCATCCAAACGCCTTAGACCCCCCCCCACCAAATCCGACTGCCATCTACCCCATATTCTGCTGACAAGACTTATAACCCCCATTCTCTCGATACACCTTATCCCAATGAATCCAATTAACAACAAACACTAATATTCCTTTCAACCAAAAAAAAAAAAACAAGCACTGGTATTCTTTTCAACCAAAGGAAAAAAAACAAGCACTAACAACAATAATTTTAATATTTAAATTTTCCATATCACATCAGAATTTTATACTCTTAATAATAATATTAGTCCTTTCAAAAATGATAATGATGATGTATATAATACTCCTCCTAAAGTATATATATATATATATATATATATATAGAGGATATGTTGACATCAGGTGTCAAACTTTATATTGACACCAAATCATATCTCTTGATTTCATTTGATCCAATAGCTATTATTAATTCACTTAACCTTGCACCCAACGCGTGACGCATTGACCCTCACCTTCGTCTTCTTGATTTCATTTGATCCAATAACTATTATTAATTCACTTAAC
Organism: Medicago ruthenica; assembly: GCA_018208015.1. NCBI lineage: Eukaryota > Viridiplantae > Streptophyta > Magnoliopsida > Fabales > Fabaceae > Medicago > Medicago ruthenica. The sequence continues at coordinate 695,916 of CM031377.1, read as the reverse complement.
CTTGCACCCAACGCGTGACGCACTGAACCTCACCTTCGTCTTCATTCTCTGTTATATGTACGTTATCTGCTATGTGCAGTTTTCGTTCATATCTTCTCCACTTGCGCACCTTCACAAATGCTTCATCTATATTATGTGTTGCTCATATTGAAATTAAAACTCACTATTCAATTAGTGGTGGATATGAATTGAAAAAAGATTAAATTTTAACCTAATGTCTTTAGCAATTACAAATAAAAAAAAATATCTTCCGCAATCCATCTACCCCTAACCATTCGAATTTTTTGTTGTTGCTTTCTCCCCCAAATATAATTTTGTTTAAAATATAAATTGTTTTCAATCCAACAACTAACAAAATAAACAGAGCTCTTAAGTTATAAAAATTGACAATCAAAATTTCAATAGAACAATTATTTTCTCGAGATTCACAACAACCCCGGGGACAAAAGAACTAGAACTACAAAATCTTCATCAACATTCATCAGCCGAAGAGAAATAACAAATATGTATGTGTTTCTCTGTGTTAGGATTAATTTTACCTCTAAATATCCTTTTAACCATAAGCCATAAAAGTAACTTATTATATTAAAAATTTACATTGAATTCAACATCGAACTTACTTTAGAACAATAAAACATGGAAAAAGTAAAGTTTTTTTTTACAATACGCAATACATTAATTCAACGTAAAACACATATATACTAAGTGAAGTTTTGCGGTGCCAAAGCTGAAGTGCAGGGACATTTTGTTGGCAGTATATATTACAAGAAAAGGAAATGAGAAACTATGGTACGAAAAAGTAACAGAGCTACCAACTAAAAGAGACAACTCATTGACCTATCTATCTGCAGGTCAATGAGTGGGAAGCGAAGACTTGACTTAAGCACAAAGTCGTGCACTGCATCCATTCCTCAGATATGATGCAACCTGCGCAGCTCGTCACTCCAGCTAAGCTCGTTAATGAAACTTATTATTACCATTCAAAGGTCAAAATGTCATTTGAGATTTAAACATGCCTTTGCTCTGACTCCCTCATCCCATTCATTGGAGAAAAGCTGCAAAATATACAAAGAATGGACTTTTCGCAGCCAGGATGCAGGAGCTAATGCGCAGAGTTCTAACTTTGACAGCTGCATAGCCATCACCTGTACATTAATATATAATAACTCAAATCATTTAGCAGCAGAACTAACAACTTGAAATATAATCATCTCTATAATAATCCACAGTAAAAAAATATTGAAATATACTCTTGACTCGACAGACAGACAGACAGACGTATTTCTTAAAATTCAAGAACAGCTCACCAAAAAAGAAGGAATTGTACATACATGACTAAATGAATAAACTGTTGGTGCTATAAAACTCCCGCCATAGCAGGGTTCAACTTGAAACACAGCAACAACTCCGATCGTTGAGCCATGGTAGGATCAAATAACACATCACTATTGCTCGATTTGAAAGCGACGCTGAGCCAATAAGCCATGTGTGTTAGTGTTACTTTGATGCCCCGGTTCTCCTCTTAAATACCCGAAATTGGAATGATGATTTGTCAATCATTTATTGGTAGCTGATTTTTACAATAAATGTACAGGATCCGCTGCGCACAACCAAATCACGTGTCACAAACAACGAATGAATGTTTGTCCGCATGTTTTTTTGATTAAGATTTATATGTATAGATATTTTTCACTTTCATATTTTAACAAATTATGTTTATCTTTTTTAATGACGCCAACAATATAGCAAATATAATACAATATGTCATTATTATAGACAAATTTATTTATGGGTATAATTTGAAGTAAAAAAGTCATCCAAAACCATATATTATCTTTTTTTTGAAAGAAAAACGATATTATCTTTATATATAGTATATAGAAGAATAGACATTATGTAATTTCAGAGTGCAACCTAAGAGGGGGGGTGAATTAGGTTGTATGACTTTTAATGGATAATTTTTCTGGTTTATTGTGTTCTTGTAAATTTTTCCGGAATTTTGTATGAATGTATGAACGAATGCTTGGAAAAATAAAGAGTGTAGGGAAGAAGAAGATGGACACAAGGAATTTATAGTGGTTCCCCTACTGGTACTCCACTCCCCCACAACCCTGTGAGGAATTCACTATGTTAGAATCTTTGTTACAAGCAATCTCTCCCCAAGACCCCCTAACAATCTTTCTAACATACACAAGATAGCACCCCACTATCTTTCAACAATTCTCACCAAAACTATGGCAAGAATTCACAACAATGGTTTTTTGAAGAATAATAAATTGTATGGCTGTTATCTTTCTCAATATCACTTTAACAGATTATAACTTAGTGCTCAGAAAACTTTTTAATAAATGTTAAAGTGTGGGCAAAGTTTTCCAAACAATTTGAATGAAAGTTTGAAAGTAAGTGATATTGAAAATTCACAATTGAGAATTTAAAAGATGTTGTCTTGTTTATTGCTTTGATTCTCAATTGAATTTATAGAGGCTAAAAAATTGTTTATGAAACAATACTAATTTTTAAAAACGGTTTAAAATGAAAAGACACAAATTTAAAATGGCACCCATTCATAAAATTTGAATATGAAAAGCATTTAAAATATAGTAGTTGTTGCAAGAAATACTAAATCCAAAAATAGCCGTTAATACAAAATGAAATAAATATGTGCATATTAACTTGATTCAATAATATAGTAACTAGCCGTTGGCCACACTTTGATTTATTAGACAAAATATTTTCTTTATAAAAGCCAATGGTAACAAAAAGATTATGTGCCATTTTAATTCTCAATGCATGCTAAACATTATTTTTATGCTAAAAAATTATTGTAAAATTTCCATAATAAATTATGTTTTTTCATGCAAAAATATTTTTTATGCAAAATCACATTTATATGAAAACATTGTGAGTGTGTGATTTATTTTCAAAAGATTTTTAGACATTGCTTCATATGGGGACTTAGAAAAAAAATTGTAATTATTTTCTGAGCATTCTAAGTTGTTCCATAAGTTAAGAATGATAAATCAAAAAAATAATTTGCCATACTTACAAAGTGTATAACCAAGAAGCCTATGCACTAATCTTCATTCTTTAATCTTGAGCCTCCATGATCATTTCTTCTTTTGTGATGTGAGTTTGTTATCATCAAAACCCAGCCAAAGTTAGAAGGAAATCTTCTTCACAATCTCCCCCTTTTTGATGATGACAAACCATATCTTTTTGACAATGTTTGCTCAACGAAACTCCCCCTATCTTGTATATCTCCCCCTTTGTTTTGCAATTGGATAACCTGAAACAATTTAATAACAAAACACAAACATACACTTTCTCCCCCTTTTGACATCATCAAAAAGAAGAAAGAAAGGATAAGATCCAAAGGGTCGAAATAGAAGGAAAATAACAAATTTTATATAAAAATAATTTATCTTCTTCACATTGAATATTCAATCCTTCACATTATTTTGCACATATCATATGAGATAAATATTTTAAATATAATGATTTCTCACACAAAACAATAGCATCATTAAAGCATTCAATTGATATTTTTTCACAAGTCACATATGCTACTGTTATAACATTAGTCAAATATTCAAACATAATATATTTATTTAAATTAATTAATTATTTCCAAAACTTTTTACCCAAGAACAGTAAAAAACTAGCAAGTAACGTTCATGTTTTAGGATAAACATTGCAAGCATGAAATAACAACAATTAACATTTAACATGCATTCAAATATATCTGATAAATCAAACTTATTCATACTTGGCAAAATTCACAAACATAAATCGTTTCTAAGTCATGCATGCATTAATTTAATACCATACATGAATTTAGAAGACAAAAGACATCATGTATCTATATAAAATAATTGTGTACCTTTCACCATGGTCATTAATAAAAAAGAAGTGTTCATCTCTCCATCAAAGTTGCAGAGATAATTTAACCACACATAAATCATAAATCGAACCATATCATATGGTCTTGTATCTTGAAGAACCCGATCTAAATATGACAAGATTTTCATATGGTCTTCAAGTACCTACAAGACAATTAATAGAACTTTCTAGGTACCCATTGTGATTTGGGTCCTTGTGTGTTAATTCCTTTTTTTACCCAAATAAATTCACCATAAGGAACTCCAACGTTTCTTATGTAGCAAGTATTTGGGGTATGGCCTTTCATGTTGCAATAGAAACATGATAAATTTTGAACATGATATACACTAGAATTACTTCCATTGGAGACATTATTTCTAACCTTAGAATTTGTTTTCTTATAAGACTTGTTAGAATAATTTCTTCCATAAGAATTATTTCTAGTATTCATACTTTTAAGAGGAATTACAACATGCATTTTCTTTGGTTCCAAGTTGTTGGAAGTTGTGCCTGCTTTAACAAAGATTGTTTTACTTGTACTTGGTTTATCAAAATTTGAAAATCCAAGACCGGTTTTATTTTTTAAATCTCTTTGTTTGCTAAGAACATCTTCCAAACTATTGTGACCTTTTTCAAAATTTTTTATTACTTGATTTAATTTAATAATTTTTGTTTCATGTTCTTTACATTTATTACATGAAGAATTTTTGACCTTTTCTAAATCCACTTGTGCATCAAAAACTTTTCTTTCAAGTGAAACAATTAATTTCTTCTGTTTTACACAAGTTTTAGAAAGTTTACTACATTCTTCATATAATTCATCAAATGCATTTTGTAATTCATCATATGAAGGTTTAATATCAAGTTCAGAATCACTAACCTCTTGTTCATCATCAGAGTGATGAGATGCCATTAGTGTAAGATTTGCATACTCTTCATCCTCTGATTCAGAAGATGAACTTATGTCATTTTCTTCCCATGCAATGTAGGCCCTCCTTTGCTTGAATTCTTTCTTTCCTTTGTCATCATTTTTGTTTGTAAAAGATGGACAATTTGCTTTCATGTGACCTTCTTTCCCACATCCAAAACATGTAATGTTTTGGTTTGACGTAGAGCCCTCATTCTTCTTGAAAGATTTTCTTTTATTACCAAACTTGAAGGACTTGTCCTTTTTAAGAAATTTTTTAAAACTTTTTGCAAGAAGATTGATGGTCTCACCTTCATCAGAACTTTCTCCTTCATTTTGTTGTTTTGACTCAACTCTTAGAGCAATGCTTTTGTTCTTCTTCTCTTGCCCTTCATGCTTTTCCAATCTTCCAAGTTCCATTTCATGTTCTTGGAGTTTACCAAACAAAGCGGCAGAAGTCATTTTAGAAAGACTTTTCTTTTCTGATATTGCAGTCACCTTTGGTTGCCAAGCCCTTGTTAATGATCTAAGGACTTTGAGATTTAATTCATCATTTGTGAAAGTCTTTCCAAGAGCCATCAAGTGGTTTGTTAAGTGAGAGAATCTCTTTTGTAAATCAAGAATTGATTCACCGGGCTGCATTCTGAACAATTCATATTCTTGTGATAAAGTGTTCAGTTTTGATCTCTTCACTTCTTCTGTGCCTTCATGGGTTACTTCTAGAGTGTCCCAAATTTCTTTTGCAGTTTTGCATTGAGAAATTCGGAAGAACTCATCCATGCCAAGGGCTGAATGAAGCATGTTGATTGCCTTCTTGTCAAACAACAATTTTTTCTTATCATCATCAGTCCAAGATGTTTTTATTTTTACTTGGACAACATCATTCACAACCGTTGTAGGAATGAATGGACCATTCTCAACGGCATTCCATATTTCTTCCCCTTGTGCTTCCAAGTATGCACGCATGCGAATTTTCCAGAAATCATAGTATTCACCAACAAAGCATGGAGGTTTGTTGCTACTACCACCATCTTTGAACACAATGTTTGAATTTGAAGCGGAAGCCATTTTTCTGGATCAAGGAGCAAATTACCTTAACTTGCTCTGATACCAATTGTAATTTCAGAGTGCAACCTAAGAGGGGGGGTGAATTAGGTTGTATGACTTTTAATGGATAATTTTTCTGGTTTATTGTGTTCTTGTAAATTTTTCCGGAATTTTGTATGAATGTATGAACGAATGCTTGGAAAAATAAAGAGTGTAGGGAAGAAGAAGATGGACACAAGGAATTTATAGTGGTTTCCCTACTGGTACTCCACTCCCCCACAACCCTGTGAGGAATTCACTATGTTAGAATCTTTGTTACAAGCAATCTCTCCCCAAGACCCCCTAACAATCTTTCTAACATACACAAGATAGCACCCCACTATCTTTCAACAATTCTCACCAAAACTATGGCAAGAATTCACAACAATGGTTTTTTGAAGAATAATAAATTGTATGGCTGTTATCTTTCTCAATATCACTTTAACAGATTATAACTTAGTGCTCAGAAAACTTTTTAATAAATGTTAAAGTGTGGGCAAAGTTTTCCAAACAATTTGAATGAAAGTTTGAAAGTAAGTGATATTGAAAATTCACAATTGAGAATTTAAAAGATGTTGTCTTGTTTATTGCTTTGATTCTCAATTGAATTTATAGAGGCTAAAAAATTGTTTATGAAACAATACTAATTTTTAAAAACGGTTTAAAATGAAAAGACACAAATTTAAAATGGCACCCATTCATAAAATTTGAATATGAAAAGCATTTAAAATATAGTAGTTGTTGCAAGAAATACTAAATCCAAAAATAGCCGTTAATACAAAATGAAATAAATATGTGCATATTAACTTGATTCAATAATATAGTAACTAGCCGTTGACCACACTTTGATTTATTAGACAAAATATTTTCTTTATAAAAGCCAATGGTAACAAAAAGATTATGTGCCATTTTAATTCTCAATGCATGCTAAACATTATTTTTATGCTAAAAAATTATTGTAAAATTTCCATAATAAATTATGTTTTTTCATGCAAAAATATTTTTTATGCAAAATCACATTTATATGAAAACATTGTGAGTGTGTGATTTATTTTCAAAAGATTTTTAGACATTGCTTCATATGGGGACTTAGAAAAAAAATTGTAATTATTTTCTGAGCATTCTAAGTTGTTCCATAAGTTAAGAATGATAAATCAAAAAAATAATTTGCCATACTTACAAAGTGTATAACCAAGAAGCCTATGCACTAATCTTCATTCTTTAATCTTGAGCCTCCATGATCATTTCTTCTTTTGTGATGTGAGTTTGTTATCATCAAAACCCAGCCAAAGTTAGAAGGAAATCTTCTTCACACATTATTATTTTTCATATCAACAAAAAAATAGATATTATTTTTTATTGTTGTTTGGTTTCTAATAAATTTCCTCACCAGAAGTAATTATCGAACACTAAATACTTATACTTCTCTCGGTCAATTTGAAACTCAGCCGGCTCGTTTAATCATGTTTCGTACAAATCGAACCTAAATCTAGGTTTAGTTCAAACATCGGTGTGACTTTTAACCAATATTTATTTTAATTATATTTTTTAAGTTTTCTAGACCGTAGCATGGATTTCACATATGCATAATTTAAAAACTGAATCTCTTACCGCATGCTTTAGAGACTCGGGTTGAATAGAGTTGGACCATATATATATGTTATAATTTCTTATTTAAAAATGATAAATAATTCATTATGATTTCTTAGAACCTATAACGTAGATGTAAGTTGGGGAAGCTTTAGCGTTTCGGGCATGTATAATTGGAGGAACATGAATAGGCTGGCTTGATGATCATTCGCTTTGTCATTTGTGGTTTGCATGTACACATTCGCGTTAACGTTTGTTTTACAGTTATTCATATGTCGTGATGTTTTTATTAATGCTGAGAGATGAGAATGAGAAGATAACGTTTCTGTTCTTATTTAGTAGTAGATTAGTTGGCGATCCTTGTTCATAATCTTAACCATCAAGTCATCCTTACATTACATATCAAGGCGTAAAAACATTTGGGCATGTTTTAGATAAGATTTTGAAAGAGGAGCGTGTAAAATTAGTTTGCATAGCAATTAAATAGAAAATGAAAATATTTGGTGGTAATAATAATTTAATATAAAAAAAAATTATATTTGTACAGTCATTTTGTGACAACTTTATCTCTCATACTCAATTATGTTTTCACTTATCTCTTTATTGTTTTGGTTTTCGTGTCAATACCTACTTTTTCTTTGTAAATTCATGGTTGTCTAATAAGTTGTCAATCAAATGATTATTCAAATAACACACCTAAAAAAAATCTTGACTCCATACACGAAAATATATACTAAAAACTATAATTTTTATTTTCTTTATTTCTTGTAGATAATCAATCATATTTGAGTCATGTCTTTCCTTAAAAAAAATTATAATTGAGTCATGTCAGACTATAAATGTGGATAGATATATCTCCGATAAAATTCAAATATTAATTTGTCGCATTATATGAGTTTAGTCTCTTCCTTTCAACCCAGACTTTTGTTGTTTTAAAATTAATAATTCCCAGACTTCGTTGCACATTATTATAAAATGAAATTCAAACATTAATACTGATAATGAAAAAATAAAATAAAACTTCATTGATCCTAAAATTCCTTTTATTTTTGTGCTATTTAGAATTTATATTAAACTATTTTATTATAATAACTCTTTTTTTAGGATATTAGCTGTTTTTTACAATAAGAATATTAGTTTTTTTTTACATAGGATGAGTATTAGTTATTTTTCCCATGTTTATTAGTATGAATCGTTTGACTGTAATCACTATATACACAAATCTACAAAAAAAAAAATTATATGGAATATCTAGTACTTTTAATTTTTTTCTAATTTTGAATTTTTCGTTTTAAATTTAAATTACCGTAAATTAAGAATTTATAAATATTTTAAATTACCTTTATTTTTATTTTTATGCTAGTTAGAATATTTTTAAATTATTATTTTATAATACAATAAAGAAATTAGTTATTGTTCCTCTTTTTATCTGTTTGAATCTTTTGAAGTCATACACTAATTTACAGATTTTTTCCCATTTTTATTAGTATGAATCGTTTGACTGTAATCACTATATACACAAATCTGCGAAAAGTTTATACGGAATATCTAGTACTTTTAATTTTTTTTTCTAATTTTGAAATTACCGTTTTATATTTAAATTACCGTAAATTAAGAATTTAATAAATATTTCACATATAGTCTATCAAATTAATAATTCTCAAAATAGTAAAAATAAAAATAAAATCAGATTTGATATTTTTTTAATACTTAAATTACCTTATTTTTATTTTTATGCCAGTTAGAATACTTTTAAACTATTATTTTATAATACAATAAGGAAATTAGTTATTTTTCCTCTTTTTATCAGTTTGAATCCTTTGAGTTTATACACCAATTTACAGATTTTTTTACATTGAATTTACAGATTTGCTATACTAATATCCAGTACTTTTAACTTTTTTCTGATTTGAATTACCTTTTTAAATTTAAGTTTACTTAACTAAAAATTTAACAAATATTTGACATCAAATGCTGACTTGAATGATAAAAATTATAAATGAAAGAATCGTTTATCAAATTACCTTTTTTATTTTACGTTGATTAGAATTTGGTTTAAACTGTTATATTAAAGTAACTTTTTCTAGGATATATTAGCTATTTATTACAATAAGGAAATTAGTTATTTTCCGATTTTCGTTTGTATGAATCCCTTGAATTTATACACACTATATGCACAACTCTTGCAGATTTTTCAAACGGATTTGTTTTTGGAGTGGCGATTTTTCAAACGGAATATCTTTTTTTTATTTGAAGGAGAAACGGAATATCTAGTAACTTTAATTTTTTTTTTAAAAAATTACCATTTTGTATTTAAATTGCCATAAATTAAGAATTTATTAAACATTTCAAATCTAAAATTGGATTTGATATTTTCTAATGTTTAAATTACCTTTTATCATAATATTTATAATATTTTTTCTTTTTTTAGACCAAAAATATATATTTTCCTTCCTTTCCCTTTCTATTAATTTTAAGGACAAAACTTATGTACAGTGTTTTAAGTGCTGTTTTTGTTGTTCCCCAATAAAAATGAGACACATGTATTAAGTTTCTATGTCATCTTAATATAAACGCTTAATTGCTAATTCCGTTTTCTATCCCCGCTTCGTGCATTCCGATTTTTTCTCTCCCTCTTTTCAATTCGCGCAAAAGAAACCAGTGAATTCCAAAACTTCTGTGTTTAGTGTACCATTAAAAATTAGGGACATCAAGTGGAAAACTTGCAATTTTCCAAAAGAAGGTGTTCGTGGAACAATAATTGATACCGGTACAACCTTAACTTATTTTGCTGAGCCTACTTATGAGATTCTCAATGGATCATTCATGAAGAAAATTAGAAGGGTATTCAATTGTTGAAAGTTTTACATCGTTAAAGCCATGTTATATTGTTAGTGGAATTGAAGAAATGAAATTGTCTGGATTTAGAGTTTAAGAAATTATCAACAACATAATTTTCAGACATGGTTATGCTCCAATAAAGTGTGCTGAAGTTTTATTAACATGTTATGATTTTTCTTCAAATTTTCCTTATAACACATATCTCAAGGACTTAGTGACAACATTAGTGATAAAACATTGAGTGCATGAAAATACCAAAGGACTTTGACTTAGACATTCTTGTCCTTGACAAGCATGAGTAGAAAGACCAAATTTTTCCATGTGTTCTCCAATTTCCTTATTCTTACCATTAGCATAGATTTGAAGGGGATGAGTATGAGACACATATAAAACTAAACAAAATCTGCAAGTACATAAATGAAAATAAATTGTGTGATCACTAATCTAAACTGTGATGTATTAATACTAGTTGATACTAGATCTTGATATGTATTGTTGAAATATATATTACTTCCTTTAATTATTATTTTATTTTAATGGTTATTTATTTTTCATTATGTCACTCCTTAAATTAAGGAGTTAATTAGTTGTATTCTCTCCTATAAAAGGAGCAACATTCTCATTGAAATAAACAACTCTCAAGTTATAGAGTAATTTCTACATGACATCAGAGCCCCCGATTTTTGAGGGTCTTGCTTCCGCATAAACCTTAGCCGCCATCATTACAGCTTTTTTTTTCCTTGTTTTTTTGTATCCAGCAAATATTGTTCATACAGTGGCACTGTTCACGTGTGCACTATTCATATCGCCGGTACTGTTCATACTGTGGGTATTGTTCGCGCGTGCACTATTTAGATCGCCGGTATTGTTCACGAAAAGAAAAAACCACAATCTTAGCTTGCAGTGTCTGAGTCGGATCAAAAAGTGGAAATTAAAAAGGGATGAATAAATCTAAGACCAGAAGAGAGAAGGCGCGGCAAAGGGTGATGATGGGTAAGACAATTTTCAACTCGTCAACCGAAGGTCATGCACTCCAAGATACTTCTGATCAAGGGCAACAGTCTTCCTCAAACTCACTTTCGTCCACTAATGAACAATTGTACAAGCTTCTTGAGTCTCAAACAACTTCTCGTATGTTTTCTTTCGGTTCCATTGCCCAAAAAGGTAATTTTTTAGAGTCAGCCCTGCTTAATGTCAAACCAAGTTGTACTTGGATTGTTGATTCAGGTGCTACTGATCATATGACAGGAGAGTCTAGTATGTTTTCTTCATATAATCCTTGTGCAGGTAATTTAAAAAATTAAGATTGCTGATAGTTCTCTTTCAACTGTGGCAGGATAAGGTTTTGTCATTATTTCTCCATTATTAACTCTTCAAGATGTTTTACATGTCTCCAATCTGTCGTGTAACCTATTGTCTGTCAGTAAATTAACCCAAGATAAAAGGTGTCAAACTCATTTTTTTAATACTCATTGTTTGTTTCAGGATTCAATCTCGGGGAAGACGATTGACAATGCTAAGCAGAATAGAGGACTCTTCTACCTTGAAGATGAACTTGAAACTAGACATCAACTTGGACAAATAAGTTCTTTCTCTTAATCCTTTTTTGTTTCAAATAATAAGGATGATGTTATGTTGTGGCATTTAAGATTAGGTCACCCAAGTGTCAAATGTTTTAAAACTGTATTTCTGAAATTGTTTGTTGATCAAGATTTTTCTTCTTTTCAATGTGAAATTTGTGACCATGCAAAACATCACCGAAGCTCTTTTCCTGCCCAAACATATAAACCTTCAAAACTTTTTTCCATTATTCATAGTGATTTTTTGGGGGCCTAATAGGATTAATTCTTTATCCAACAAAAGATGGTTTATCACCTTTTATCGATGATCATACTAGACTTTGTTGGGTATATTTATTAAAAGAAAAATCAGAGGTAGGACAAATTGTCAAGAATTTTATTAAATTGGTTCAGAATCAGTTTAATTCCACTATACAAGTTTTAAGAACTGACAATGGAACTAAATATTTTAACACAGTTTTGGGAAATTTTTTTTATGGAAAATGGGATAGTTCATCAAAGTACATGTGTTAACTCACCCCAACAAAATGGAATTGCAGAGAGGAAAAATAGGCACCTTCTTGAAGTGGCTAGAGCCTTACCTTTTTCCACTAAAGTTCCAAAATACTTATGGGGTGAGGCTGCTTTAACCGCTGCACATTTGATAAACCGTATGCCATCTCGTGTTTTAAACCTAAAGACTCCTCTCGAAAATTTTCTAAAATTCTTTCTCATTGCCTCTATTTCAGCCGATTTGCCTCTAAAAATATTTGGATGCACTGCATTTGTCCATGAACACAAACAAATAGGAAAACTTGAACCTCATGATATTAAATGTGTCTTTGTTGGATATTCCCCCACTCGAAAAGGGTATAAATGTTTTGATCCCAGTTCTAAACGGTTGCTGGTAACTATGGATGTTACTTTTTTTGAAAATAAACCTTTTTTTGAGAGCAATCATCTTCAAGGGGGGAAATCAAATTTCATCTTATTTTTTTGAGAATTTAATTCTATCAGAAAATATGTTTATATCACATAGTTCTAGGTCGTTTGCACCTAAAGAAAATGCCCCAGATAATGTAAGTGAACCTACTCTTTTCATGAGTGAGGAAAAATTCTAACAATGACTCTTTGGAACCTAATGATAATCAAGAATTAAGTCAAATGTCACTACATGAACATCCCTATATTGAAACAGAAAGAAAGTTTGGAGAAGGTGAAGGAACTTGGAAAGGAGTAATTTATGGAAGAAGGAACCATGATAAGTAGTAGAAGACTTGATTCCTCAGCACAGACATGGATCTGAACCGAGGGAGAATCAACCTAGAAATACAAAGAAAGGTAAAGGTAAAATTCCTCCTGATATTCATGATCCTATTCTTGATGTTCCAATAGTTCATAGGAAACCATTTAGAGCTTGCACCAAGCACCCCATGTCTAGGTTCGTATCATATTCAAATTTATTGTCATACCCCAACTTTTGACCTAAATTTTCTGTTTTTACTCGTCTTTTTAGTTCGGAATTTCTCGTCGTCTCAGACGAAATTTCGACAGAGAGGTATTTTAAAATACCTCATTTTTTTGGTTTCATTCGGGTCTGTCTTTTTGTTTTTGTTTTTATTATTATTTTTATCTTTATTTTTATTCTTGTAAATATTTTTAGTGTTATTTTATTTAGCATTTTTATTGTTTATTATTTTTTTCTTTTTTTACTAGTTACCTTTTCTAATTTTTACAATCTGACCTTTTTGTGGAGAAGACTTTTTTTCATAAAATTAATGTGTTTTAAGTTGTCACTTATTTGTCTTTTATTGAGTATTATTGTCACTTAATTTTTCAATCTGGCCTTTATTGAATATTAGTGATGGCAATTAGTATTTGAAGAGGGAGACAACCATAGCAAAAGGGGGGAACACACGAAGAAATCATTCAGAATTCATCAGTTACCAAAAACACTCAATTTTTCCAGCATCACAAAAATCTCACAACAACCAAACATCACAAACAGTAACCAACAAAACTACATACCACCATAAAACAATACAAACACGCGCCCAGCCACCATCAATCCACGAACCACCCCTCAAAATCCACCAGAACCAAGCACACAAATCCCACACAACCGCCCACACAACACCTCCCCCTCACCCACGATCAAATCCACATAACCACACAACCGCCCACACAACACCTCCTCCTCACCCACTCAACCACACAACACACGAACTCCAACCACCACCCAACAACCACACGAACTCCACCACCATCAAACATACACAGCCGCGCCACCACCACTTACCAAAACCACTCACGCCCAGACCCCCTCCTCCACAGCCACGCCTCCACTCCTCCCCACCACACAACAGCTGCGCTCCTCCCTTCCACCACCACCACAAGGCCGAACACAAAAAAACACAAAAGAGGTAGATTTTGTTTCTTTTTTTTTTCAAGCCTAGATCTATTCCTTTCCTCAATTTTTTTAAAAAAATCCGCATTTGAATTTGAGGAGAGGGAAGAAAAGGATATTCGAAAAGCAAATTTTTTTTAAAAAAATATAAGTTTTCTGTTTCCGGCACGGTGGCGCCGCCGTCTAGGCCGGCGGCCACCGCGCCGGAAACTTGCTGGCCGTGGCAGTTTTTCAGAGAGAGGGGAGAAGGAGAGTTTTAGAGAGAGGATGGTAGAGAGAGAGAAGAAAGGGTGAAAATGAAGTAAAAATCAGATTTTTTCAAATTTATACCCTCACAAGCCAAGGCCCAGACTCGGCCCAGACTTCCTTCTTCTCCTCTTTTCTGGTTTCATTTACTTACCCTCTTTCCTTCTTCTGCACCCCCTGTTTTCTCTATTTTTTTTTTCTTTTCCCTTTTATTTCTTTTCTTGCATTTTATTTTTTAGTCCCTTTTTTTATGTTCATGCATTTTATTTCACTGCTTTTATTTTTAGCACATCATGTATTTTTTTTATTTTCCTTTTATTTCATGCATTTTCATTTTATTTTTATTCTTAGCATATTTATTTTAATGCATTTGCAATTTTGTTTTTTTGTTTATCATTTTGTCAGTTTTATTTTTATTAGAATGTATTTAGGAGCAAATGTAAATATAAATGAGAATATGCACTGACACCCACATTTTATTTATTCTGCTTTATGTCCTTTTTTTTATTTATTTCGCTTTACAAAAAAAAATACAAAAATATTAGGTTAGTTTGTTTTCAAAGGGATTTCGTGGTGATCCAACATCACCACGGAAATTCCTCGTTTTTAACTTTTAGTTATGTTTTTAGTCTTAGTTCATTATTAAAAAAAAACAAAAACATGCAAATAATCAAAAATCACAAAAAAATCTTTTCTTAAATAAACCTTGATTTTCAATCAAGTGCCCTTTTTTTTCTTTCACTTTCTTAAAAATCATTAATCCATTTTAATAATATTTAAATCATTTTCAAAAATTAAAAAAAACACAAATCAATCTTATTTTGCCACTTGGCCTTTATTTTATCTTTAAAACCTTTTTAAAACTAATAAAAAATACAAAACAAATCAATCGTCATTTTTACCCCGAACTACGAGGTTTTGATTCCTCGCGGGTACGTAGGCAAAGGACCTTGTCCTTCCAAATCATAAAAAATGAAAAATAAAACATTTTCTTTTCTCATTACTTTAATTATGTCTCTTAAAAAATAAGCAAGTTATAGCCAAAATAAATAAATAAAATCAAGAGGTTCTCGTAGAGTACTACGAACGTTTAGGGTGCTAACACCTTCCCTAAACGTAACTAACCCCCGAACCCTAATCTTTAAAAATGTGGTAATTTAGAACTTTTTTCCACTTTTCATTTAAAAAATTAAAAGTTCAGTCGTGAAATAAAATTAGTGAGTCAACGCTAATCAATAGCTTGATCTCCGAAAATCACCGCGACAGAAATGGCGACTTCACTGGGGATAACCTAAGAGGGTTAAGCCTAACTTGAATTTATTTAATTATTTTGTGCTATAACTTGCTTAAAATAAAAATAAGGTTGTAAATATGTGCCTATGTGTTTTTTTTTGCTTTTTTACGTGAGTGGTGAGATAAGTCCTACACCCGGACTTGAGGGAAACATAAGATAGGATGGTGGTATAATCAAAGTGTCTTTCCGAGGGTAAATTTCGGATGTGGCACATGTGATAACCCCGCTCAATGGAGGAATCTTGGAAGTATTATTATGTCGGCATGAGTAGTCATGTCCGACATTATTATTTTCAAGTGACCTATGAAGTTGAGGACCTTTAGTTACACTTAACCCATCTTGGCCTTTTAGGACGTAGTGCGATGGCTAACCAAGAGTAATCTTGAATTAGTTGATACGCGATACTACACTCAAACGAGACTTTCTTACAAGTATTGTTGGACTGGGAGTCAATCTCGTAACCCGATGATATTTGGAAGGGGTTGAAGACTTTGGGAACTTGGTAGAACCCGTGATACAGGTACATATGAAACCATAGTCCTTACCAAATGGCGTGTTTACCCTTGACTCCATCATTATTGGAATTAACCTCACCATGTTTTCTCCGTTCTTTAGCATAACCATGCATGCATGCACTCATTCATAAACATTTTTTTTCATCCAATTATCGAAGGACTTAAACAAGTTTTTATAAACATCATAGAGGAGCACTAGGAAGTACACCTTCAAAAGCCCTGATTTGTTGAATCTAAGGAAGCTAGGAGTCTTTAGAGTTTTTTAAAAAAATCTAGCTTCCACTAAAGGACTTTTTTAATTGGTCCCTTGGCTTGGTTTCTAAAAAAGAACTGTTTTGTAATGCCTTGATGCTCAAATGAATTTTCAAACTATGATGTTTACAATTACTTCAACAAAGTTCTTCGATAAACAAATCTTTCTTTTTGCATAAGCATAATCATGCATCATATCGCATTCATAGTTTCCCAAACCGAGTCTCACATTTTGTCTTTCCAAAGGTCCATCTGCCTAGTCCAAGAAAGTGGCCCGACGTCCTCAGCAAAAACCGACTTACACATACAACACTAGAGCATATCAGAGGAAAAGAATGGAACATTTGGAACAAGAGAATCAGGCACTCCGGGGAGAAATGACATCCATGCGGTCCAAGATCGAGGAATTAACAGAGTTAGTGAAACTGCTGGCAGCTACACAGACTCAGCCACCGTCTCCTCCCCCTGGCTCTCTAGCTCAGTTGACGACTGCTACTACTCCGGCTCCGACAGCGCACACCAGTGCTCCACAATACACCATGCCCGACGGATATCCCTGGGGCATGCCTCTTAGCTCCGGTGAAGGATTCATCCCTATTCCTGCTGCAATTTCTGCTCCTCAACCCGGTGTTACTGTTCCTCAGGCTACTGTGGCTTTTTCAGCACCATTGATTCACACCACCCCATATGACAACGAGCTTATCTACCACACAGAAAGTGTAGGGGCTCAAGATCGGATGGACGATTTCCAAGAAAAGTTTGAAGAGATGCAACGGGAAATCAAGGCCCTCCGAGGGAAAGATCTGTTTGGGAAAAATGCCCACGACCTTTGTTTAGTGCCGAATGTCAAGATCCCGCCCAAGTTTAAGGTCCCTGAATTCGAGAAGTACAAGGGGAACACCTGTCCTCAAAGCCACCTGATAATGTATGCTAGGAAGATGTCTACCCAGACAGATAATCATCAACTGCTCATCCACTATTTCCAAGACAGTCTGACTGGCGCCGCTTTAAAATGGTACATGAGTTTGGACAGCACCAGGATCCAAACTTTCAATGACTTGGGAGAAGCCTTTGTTCGCCAATACAAGTACAACCTGGACATGGCCCCAGACAGAGACCAACTCCGGGCCATGGCTCAAAAGGACAAGGAGACTTTCAAGGAGTATGCCCAAAGATGGAGAGAGGTTGCTGCTCAGATTAACCCGCCTTTAGAGGAGAAGGAAATGACCAAGATTTTCCTAAATACTCTTGGTTCATTCTATTACGAGCGGATGATTGCAAGTGCGCCTAGTGATTTCACTGAAATGGTTAATATGGGAATGTGTCTGGAGGAAGGAGTCCGAGAGGGACGTTTAGTTATGGAAAGTGCTTTTGCTGCCAGCAGTACAAAGAAGTTTGGGAATGACTTCTCAAGAAAGAAAGAGCAAGAGGTGAGTATGGTGGCCCATGGACAGCCTCGGCAACAATACCAACAGCAGCCTCGACAACAGGCTCCCCAACAGCTCGCCCAACAAAATCGGGTTCAGTGGATATCCCATTTTGATCCAATCCCTATGGCATATGCAGAGTTGCTTCCCGCTTTGCTTGAGAAAAATCTTGTCCAAACTAAGGCGCCTCCTCCGGTACCTGAAAGGTTGCCATGTGGGTATAGACCTAATCTCTCTTGTGCTTTCCATCAAGGGGCACCCGGTCACGACATTGAGCATTGTTACGCCTTGAAAGCTGAAGTCCAAAAGTTGGTCCAGGCTGGTATCATGTCCTTCAAAGATTTGAACCCCAATGTGCAAGCTAATCCACTACCGAATCATGGGACTGCATCTGTTAATATGGTGCAAGTTTGTTCAGAGGCTCACCCAGTTGAAGACAATCTGGAGGAGGTGGCAGCTATTTTTGTGACACATGGCAGAGTTTGCCGCAATTGGGTCGCTGTTGACGTCCCTTCCGCTATTCATTGTTCCAAATAACATTTTGTTGTTTTTGCTTTTCGTTTTAAAAAAAAAAATTATATAAATCCTTTCGTTCCGCCTGATACGAAAGTGAACTTTTGTAGGGCTTTTTGCTTTATGCATTGCCATCATCAAATAAAAAGTCGTTTTGTCCCCGACTATGTCCTTTTATTCTTTGCTTTTTCTGGAAAATGGTAACACAAAAAACCCAAAAATATTTTATTTTATTGTAAATCAATTTCAAAAGGTTTGCATTTTCACTTATTTTCTAAAATCAATCATCAATCATATGCAGACTGAACATCAATAAACCCGTTGAACACTGTAACCCTATGCTCTCTCCCGACTTTGAGTTCCCTGTTCACGAAGCTGAAGAGGAAGAGGACGAAGAGATTCCCGATGAGATCTCGCGGTTATTAGTGTATGAAAGGATTAACTTGAGTTCCGAAGAACTGCCATTACAGTATTCCTGATCAAATCCCAGATGAATGGTGCCATTGAATCTGCAAAAAAACAAAACAAAAAAAGAGGAAAGTACTTCAAGAAGATAGTGCAGAAAATGGTGGTCACCTACAAGGATTGGCATGGGATGCTCCCTTTCGTTTTGCATGAGTATCGAACTTCGGTGCGCACATCAGCAGGGGCAACCCCCTTCTCTTACAGTTATACCAAAAAGGATGGAACAATCGGTTAATGAGGAAGTTCGTCCCCGTGAATTTCGAGAAGGAGACCTTGTGCTCAAAAAGATTTTATCCTTTCAACCCGATTCCAGGGGCAAATGGACGCCTAACTATAAAGGCCCATATGTCGTCAAGAGAGATTTCTCCGGTGGTGCAATGACTCTTACGACTATGGATGGTGATGAGTTTCCCCGTCCTGTGAATGCCGATGCAGTCAAGAAATACTTTGTCTAAAAACAAAAGAACAACTCGGTAAGTCGAAAACCCGAAAGGGGGGCTTAGACAAAAATGAGTGTCTCGGTGGACTGAAAACCCGGAAGGGCGGTCCAGGCAAAAATTAGAGACATAAAACAGAAAAATAATCATCCTGATAGGTCGAAAACCCGAAAGGGCGGTCTATGCAAAAACTAAGGATCAAAAGACAAAGTAACTGCATCAGGTTGGCCATGACTCACTCGGGGCACATCAGTGGTCAAAGAGACTCTGAATCTGAAGCATCCAAACAGTGGAATTCAAAGTTGTGAGGGAGAATAGTGGTTATTGTGTTCAATGTACCTTCCCCTCATATTTACCATTTTCCAAACTTTGTGAGATCCGTGGAGCCACGCCATTGGCGGGCCACCACTCTGTTAAATAAATTTGAGCATGTGCCTTTTATTTGGAATTCCCATTTATTCTGTTTATAAAATTTCTTCTATTTTTGATGGTAGTGCTTGAAGTAAAGTATTTTTCAAAAAAAAAAAATCATAAATCTTTTTTACATTTTTGGAAAAGCATAAACAACAAAACACGTTCTCTCTGAACTCATGAATAAGTGAAGTGTGCGTCAACATATGTCCCAAGAACGGGTAGACTCTACAGGTTAAACGTGGTCAATTGCTTGAAAAAAAAAACAAAGAAAGAAAAAAGAAAAGAGCTCGGTAAGTCGAAAACCCGAAAGGGCGGCTTAGGCAAAAATAAGCGTCCCGGTGGATCGAAAACCTGAAAGGGCGGTCCAGGCAAAAATTAGGGGCATACAAAAAAGAATATATTCCCGGTGGACTGAAAACCCGAAAGGGCGGTCCATGCAAAAGTTAGGGATTCAAAAAAAGAGAAAAAAACAAAAAGCATGACCACAGAAACGCCAGTTCTTCTGCCAGGTTTTTGGATTAGCACGTTCCCCCCAGGAAGTGTTTACTCCCCATCAATGTTTTGGATATGTCCCCAATGGCATCATCCCCAATGAAGGTTGCTGAGTGTTTGTACTGCGTCGTCGGTCCACTTTCCATCTTACCTGTCCAGTCTTGTCTTATCAAGTCCATCAGTTATACTATCCCACAAGTCAATCCTCCATACAGTCATACAAGTCGTATTGTCTTACATACATTCATACATTCATGCATATACACATTCATGCATACACAACATGCACATAACATCATTCAATACATGGTTGCATTAACCACCCTGAGTCTTGCTTTTCATGTCAATCAATCATGAACAATTTGTGACTCTTTTTTCCCAAGTGTCATCCCCAGTGTGTCTGGTCCAGAGATGTCATCCTCTTTATGCCAAGTGGCAGTTCTTTAATGAACAGCTTGTGCATCTTTTATCTTGTCTTTTCGCCAAGTGGCAGTTCTTTAACGAACAGCTTGTGCATCTTTATGCCGAGTGGCAGTTCTTTAACGAACAGCTTGTGCGTACCTTTTTGCTTTCGTTTTGTCGTCAATGGCAGTTCGGCAACAACCCGGACAGTTGACATCTACCTTTATTTCTTTGTCGTCAATGGCAGTTCGGCAACAACCCGAACAGTTGGCATCTACCTTTATTTCTTTGTCGTCAATGGCAGTTCGGCAACAACCCGGACAGTTGACATCTACCTTTATTTCTTGTCGTCAATGGCAGTTCGGCAACACCCCGGACAGTTGACATTTATCCTTTATTCCTTGTCGTCAGTGGCAGTTCGGCAACATCCCGAACAGCTGACATTTACATTTTACCTTCTTTAAGCTACCCTCACAATGGTAGTAGGTAAATTATTTTGTCTGCCTTTTTTAAGCTATCCGCACCCCGATAGTAGGCAAGGTATTCTCTTTTTATATTACCTTTTTTAAGCTATCAAGACACGATAGTAGGTAATACATGTCATCTGTCTTCTTTAAGCTATCATCTTTGTTGATAGTAGACAATGTCTCCTTCTATTACCTTTTTTAAGCTATCAATACACGATAGTAGGTAATACATGTCATCTGTCTTCTTTAAACTATCATCTTTGTTGATAGTAGACAGTGTTTCCTTATATTACCTTTTTAAGCTATCAATGCACGATAGTAGGTAATACATGTCATCTGTCTTCTTTAAGCTATCATCTTTGTTGATAGTAGACAATGTCTCCTTCTATTACCTTTTTTAAGCTATCAATACACGATAGTAGGTAATACATGTCATCTGTCTTCTTTATGCTATCATCTTTGTTGATAGTAGACAGTGTCTCCTTTTATTACCTTTTTTAAGCTATCAATACACGATAGTAGGTAATACATGTCATCTGTCTTCTTTAAGCTATCATCTTTGTTGATAGTAGACAGTGTCTCCTTCATTTACCTTTCTTAAGCTATCATTTACACGATAGTAGGTAACATCGGTCTTTGTCTTTGTTAGGCTATCGTTCTGAATTAGTGCGATAGTAGACAACTCCTTCCCCAGTGAAACTATGTTATCCCCCAGTGGAGTCGGATCCCTTGCTTTAACGAGCTCGGGCATCCTTTTGTTTCGTCCCCGGTCAGGTCATCTTCGCCGTCTTGCATCTGCATTTGCATCACGAGCATTTCACATCTTTTTTTAGGTCCAAAATTGGCGTACTCTGTATTTAAGTCCCTTCAACCTGCCGAATCAAAGATTTTATCTTCAAATCTCTGGACGAAGAGACATAAATAGGGGCATCTGTCATACCCTAATTTTTGACCTAAATTTTTGTTTTTACTCGTCTTTTTAGTTCGGAATTTCTCGTCGTCTCAGATGAAATTTCGACAGAGAGGTATTTTAAAATACCTCATTTTTTTGGTTTCATTCGGGTCCGTCTTTTTGTTTTTGTTTTTATTATTATTTTTATCTTTATTTTTATTCTTGTAAATATTTTTAGTGTTATTTTATTTAGCATTTTTATTGTTTATTATTTTTTCTTTTTTTACTAGTTACCTTTTCTAATTTTTACAATCTGACCTTTTTGTGGAGAAGACTTTTTTTCATAAAATTAATGTGTTTTAAGTTGTCACTTATTTGTCTTTTATTGAGTATTATTGTCACTTAATTTGTCAATCTGGCCTTTATTGAATATTAGTGATGGCAATTAGTATTTGAAGAGGGAGACAACCATAGCACAAGGGGGGAACACACGAACAAATCATTCAAAATTCATCAGTTACTAAAAACACTCAATTTTTCCAGCATCACAAAAATCTCACAACAACCAAACATCACAAATAGTAACCAACAAAACCACATACCACCATAAAACAATACAAACACGCGCCCAGCCACCATCAACCCACGAACCACCCCTCAAAATCCACCAGAACCAAGCACACAAATCCCACACAACCGCCCACACAACACCTCCCCCTCACCCACGATCAAATCCACATAACCACACAACCGCCCACACAACACCTCCTCCTCACCCACTCAACCACACAACACACGGACTCCAACCACCACCCAACAACCACACGAACTCCACCACCATCAAACATACACAGTTGCGCCACCACCACTTACCAAAACCACTCACGCCCAGACCCCCTTCTCCACAGCCACGCCTCCACTCCTCCCCACCACACAACAGCCGCGCTCCTCCCTTCCACCACCACCACAAGGCCGAACACAAAAAAACACAAAAGAGGTAGATTTTGTTTCTTTTTTTTTCAAGCCTAGATCTATTCCGTTCCTCAATTTTTTTAAAAAAATCCGCGTTTGAATTTTAGGAGAAGGAAGAAAAAGATATTCGAAAAGCAAATTTTTTTTAAAAAAATATAAGTTTTCTGTTTCCGGCACGGTGGCGCCGCCGTCTAGGCCGGCGGCCACCGCGCTGGAAACTTGCTGGCCATGGCAGTTTTTCAGAGAGAGGGGAGAAGGAGAGTTTTAGAGAGAGGATGGTAGAGAGAGAGAGAAGAAAGGGTGAAAATGAAGTAAAAATCAGATTTTTTTCAAATTTATACCCTCACAAGCCAAGGCCCAGACTCGGCCCAGACTTCCTTCTTCTCCTCTTTTCTGGTTTCATTTACTTACCCCCCTTTCCTTCTTCTGCACCCCCTGTTTTCTCTATTTTTTTTTCTTTTCCCTTTTATTTCTTTTCTTGCATTTTATTTTTTAGTCCCTTTTTTTATGTTCATGCATTTTATTTCACTGCTTTTATTTTTAGCACATCATGCATTTTTTTTTATTTTCCTTTTATTTCATGCATTTTCATTTGATTTTTATTCTTAGCATATTTATTTTAATGCATTTGCAATTTTGTTTTTTTGTTTATCATTTTGTCATTTTTATTTTTATTAGAATGTATTTAGGAGCAAATGTAAATATAAATGAGAATATGCACTGACACCCACATTTTATTTATTCTGCTTTATGTCCTTTTTTTATTTATTTCGCTTTACAAAAAAAAATACAAAAATATTAGGTTAGTTTGTTTTCAAAGGGATTTCGTGGTGATCCAACGTCACCACGGAAATTCCTCGTTTTTAACTTTTAGTTATGTTTTTAGTCTTAGTTCATTATTAAAAAAAAATGCAAATAATCAAAAATCACAAAAAAAATCTTTTCTTAAATAAACCTTGATTTTCAATCAAGTGCCCTTTTTTTCTTTCACTTTCTTAAAAAATCATTAATCCATTTTAATAATATTTAAATCATTTTCAAAAATTAAAAAAAACACAAATCAATCTTATTTTGCCACTTGGCCTTTATTTTATCTTTAAAACCTTTTTAAAACTAATAAAAAATACAAAACAAATCAATCGTCATTTTTACCCCGAACTACGAGGTTTTGATCCCTCACGGGTACGTAGGCAAAGGACCTTGTCCTTCCAAATCATAAAAAATGAAAAATAAAACATTTTCTTTTCTCATTACTTTAATTCTGTCTCTTAAAAAATAAGCAAGTTATAGCCAAAATAAATAAATAAAATCAAGAGGTTCTCGTAGAGTACTACGAACGTTTAGGGTGCTAACACCTTCCCTAAACGTAACTAACCCCCGAACCCTAATCTTTAAAAATGTGGTAATTTAGAACTTTTTTCCACTTTTCATTTAAAAAATTAAAAGTTCAGTCGTGAAATAAAATTAGTGAGTCAACGCTAATCAATAGCTTGATCTCCGAAAATCACCGCGACATTTATCATCTTTTTTTTCTGCATTTACCTCTCACTTGTCTTGTATAGAAATTCCTAAGAATGTATAGGAAGTTCTAAATGTTCCAGAGTGGAAGGAAGTTGTGTTTGAGGAGATGAGAGCACTTGAGAAGAATAGCACTTGGAGTGTTACGACTTTACCAACTGGAAAGAGAACTGTGGGTTGTAAGTGGGTGTTTACAGTAAAATACAACTCTGACGGTTCAGTAGAAAGATATAAGGCAAGGTTGGTTGCTAAAGGGTTTACTCAGACCTATGGCATGGACTACTCATAAACTTTTGCTCATGTTGCAAAGTTGAACATTGTTAGGATCATCTTATCTCTTGTTGCGAATTTGGATTGGCCTCTACATCAATTAGATGTAAAAAAATGTGTTTCTCAATGGTGATCTAGAAGAAGAAGTGTACATGGATGACCCTCCAGGATTTGAAGAAAAATTTGGGTCAAAGGTGTGCAAATTGAAAAAATCTCTTTATGGTTTAAAGCAGTCTCCAAGAGCTTGGTTCAAAAAATTTACTCAATCAGTAAAGAAACACGGATACACTCAAGGGGAATCAGACCACACTCTATTCATAAAGTACAATCCTTGTGGAAAAATTACTATTTTAATTGTTTATGTCGATGATATAGTTCTTACTGGAGATGATGTGACAGAAATGGAAAGACTAAAGAGAAGCCTCGCAGCAGAGTTTGAAATCAAAGACTTGAGATCCCTAAAGTACTTCCTTGGCATGGAAGTAGCTAGATCAAAGAAGGAATAACAGTGTCTCAATGAAAGTATGTTCTCAATCTCTTAAAAGAAACAGGTATGGGTGGATGTAGACCTGCTGATACTCCCATGGACCCAAATGCAAAACTTTGGGAAAAAGGGGACACACCTGTCGACACAGGAAGATACCAAAGGTTAGTTGGGAAATTGATTTACTTGGCACATACACAGCCTGGCATTGCTTTCTCTGTTAGTATTGTTAGTCAATTTATGCATGCCCCTTATGAAGAACACATTGACGCCGTCAATAAAATCCTGAGATATTTGAAAGCTGCCCCCGGAAAAGGCCTATTCTTTGGAAAAACTAGTGATAGGAATGTGGCTATTTTTACTGATGCTGATTGGGTAGGATCCATTACAGATAGAAAGTCGACTTCAGATTATTGTACCTATGTATGGGGAAACTTAGTAACATGGAGAAGTAAGAAGCAAGGTGTAGTTGCTAGAAGCAGTGCAGAGGCTGAGTTAAGAGCAATGGCCCAAGGAATTTGTGAGGGTCTTTGGATTCATCGAGTCCTAAAGGAGCTAAAGATGACAGTAGAACTTCCATTGAAATTATATTGTGACAACAAGGCCGCAATAAGTATAGCTCATAATCCAGTTCAACATGATCAAACAAAACATATTGAAATCGATCGTCACTTTATAAAAGAGAAAATTGATTCTGGAATACTTTGTCTACCTTTTGTGCCTTCAAATCAACAAACAACTAATATTTTGACCAAGAGCTTAGCAAAGACAAGTTTTGAGCATCTCATAAACAAGCTGGACATGATTGATATCTATGCACCAACTTGAGGGGGGTGTTGAAATATATATTACTTCCTTTAATTATTATTTTATTTTAATAGTTGTTTATTTTTCATTATGTCACTCCTTAAATTAAGGAGTTAATTAATTGTATTCTCACCTATAAAAGGAGCACCATTCTCATTGAAATAAACAACTCTCAAGTTATAGAGTAATTTCTACGGTATATGTGAATGTGAAAAGTTCAGCACATACAACAGTAAAAAAAAACATATTTAATAGATAAAGTATTAAACAAAATAATTTAGACTCAAACAAAGAAATTAATTACTATCCCGTAGTACCTGCATAATTGACATAGTGGTTGAATTTTGTGTCACAGGACTACACTTATGAGTGCCTCTGCTTCTTCTATGTTTTTTCTCCACACAACTCTTATGCCTACCTTTTATCCGTGATTTACCATCCTTCTTTTTTATACTTATGGCTTGAGATACAACGGTAATATCATCTGTTATTTTCTCATTGGTATGACTATTTACATCACCGAGATTTGTTGTTGGTGTGGAAGATCTTTTGCTTAAGATTCTATCAACTTCAATGTCAGCTTCCATCAATTTTCTTGCTAAAACTGCTGAGGCATCTCCAGATTCAGCAACCTTGCTTGATACTCCTACCGCAGTGCGACATAGGTCTTTGAAGCGATGCCACAACTATCTTTGGATCATCTTTGTTAACTTGTCCCTTACTGTCTAGAACACATCCACTTCGAGCTTGCTTAGTCCACCTCTTCAATATATATTTTTGGGGAATAATAATTATATTTTGATTATTAAGTACTCAAAGAGCATGACAACAAAGGATTCCGATGAATTGAAAAAGTCGACAGCTACACTCAATATTTTGATCTTCATAGTTAAAGGTAACTTTATGTAGCCTCGTGTCCTAAAAAAAACACACTTCATATTCATATAATTGCAAGTTTCTAGAGCAACTGCTCATATTCTCCACGAACTAGAGAAAAAATAACTGGTGTGTAGATATCTCTAGCAGTTTTCAGTAACATAACATGATATCCATATTTAATGATAGAATCTTCTTGCTCATTTAATAGTTGGACTCTATCTCCTTATAACGCATGTCAGCTATCAATCTTTCAAAGTGTGTGAAAAATTCTAACACATTATAAGTAGACTTCGTGTAAAGCCGTAAACGACCATTGAAGCTCTCACTTAATTGTGTTGTTGTAGCACCAGCTGAAAACGTGTTTTGCCCATATACTAAAGCCCATTTTTCTTTTTTCTTATAGAAATCTTGCCTCCATTTATTTTGGTGAAGGTTGTGCTTGTCAAGTAATGAGTTCCAAGCAGCAAGAAAGTCATCCTCATATTCGAAACCATAAATATTGTTGGAACAAAATGTATGAATAAGTCCCTTTTGAGTTTTGATGATAACAAAGTGTTAAAAAGAAAATTGGATACGCTAATACTTGTTCTAGTGTGCAGGACCATAGACTTAAAGATTATGTATCTAACAATGGTTCTGAAAGATCAAGTTAAGAGCGAAGAAAATCTTTGAAGCTTATGTTGCAAGTCTGAAGACATTCAGCGTCTGAAGGTCAGCGTCTGAAGATCAGCGTCTGATGAACAGTGTCTGAAGATCAGCGTCTAAAGACTGGGAGTCTGAAGTCTGAAGACTGGGAGTCTGAAGTCTGAAGGAAACTCAGAAGTCAACAGCTGTCACTGTCAACAGTACTGTACGACAAGACCTCTGCAAAAATCTCAGAGTCAGAACCGCTCTCTGCAACGTTGTCTCCCTGGACGAAACACGCAATCCATATCAAGGATGAAACCAACGATGGATGAAACTTCAATTTCAAACGACTCTATTGATGACCTGAAATCTTCTCAACGGCTCTTTATTCCTCTATAAAGGACTGAAGATTTGAAGAAGAACATAACGAGACTCTGCAATTCTAAAAGCACCATTACTCTGCTAAATTTGAAAGTCATCAATAACTTAGAAATTCTCACAAACTTTCTTATCTTAGAATTTCTTAAGTATAGAGTCTGAAACTGTGTTGTATTCTGTGAACATCACTGATAGTATATCAAGATTTCAACTCAAACATATTCTTTTGTAAATTTGTTTGATTCGAAGTCTCTTACTTTGTGTTTGAGCATATAAAGTCTCTTACTTTGTGTTTGAGCAATTGGAAGTTTCTTACTTTGTGTTTGAGCATAGGAAGTCTCTTGCTTTGTGCTTGAGCAATTGTAATCGTTGGATTATAGTGAAAAATCTCTTGTAAGTGACAAGGGGACTGGACTACTTCCGCGTTGTGGAAGGAACCAGGATAATTGCTTGTGTCCTTCTCTCTCTCTCTCATTTACTTTATATCCGCTGCAACATAACTCTGAAAATAGCTTCAGAATCTGATCAACATCAGACTCTGAACAAACTTAAGTTTTTTAGAAAGAAAAAGGCCAACACAATTCAACCCCCCCTTCTTGTGTTTTTCTCACCTTCAGTTGGTATCAGAGCTCCGGTTCTGATATTCAATCACCTAACAATGAGTCAGTCAAGATCCTGAGAAAAACATGTCTTCTAGTGAATCCAGTGGTTCTCCTCAACCCTCTCCTAAAAGTGGCGTTTCTGTATCATATGACTATGGTACAGGTGAAAGGCAATCTCACTCTTACCATAAACCTCCTATGTTTACTGGTGATCCTGAGAAATTTTCATGGTGGAAAAGCAAGATGTATAGTCATATCATTGGAATAGATGATAGTATGTGGGACATCATTGAAGATGGTATAACTATACCAGTTGATGAAGAAGGAGTAGCTATTGATAGAAAAAGCCTTACTGATGCTGAAAGAAAGATCTACATAAAGCATCACAGAGTAAGAGGTCATTGTGGACTCTCTACCTCACAATGAGTATCTAAAGCTAAGTGATAAATCAACAGTAAAAGCAAACTTCACCTCTCTCTGCTCTAACTATGAAGGAAACAAGAAGGTTAGAGAAGCAAAAGCAAATCTTCTGGTTCAGCAGTATGAGTTGTTCAGAATGAAGGAGGATGAAAACATTGAGACCATGTTCTCAAGATTTCAGACTCTGGTTTCTGGACTTCAAATTCTGAAAAAGAGTTACTCAACTGTTGATCATGTGAACAAGATTCTCAGAAGTCTGCCATCTAAATGGAGGCCTAAAGTGACTGCTATTGAGGAAGCTAAAGATCTAAATACTCTAAGTATTGAAGATCTTATAAGCTCTCTTAAAGTGCATGAATTAGGACTCAATGAAGATGAACATGTTAGAAAATCTAAGTCTATAGCACTTAAATCTAAAGGGAAGTCATCAAAAGCTCTAAAAGCTATAGAATCTGATGAAGAATCTCCTGAGGGAAGTTCTGAAGAAGATTCAGAAGCTGAGGAGCTAGCCATGCTTTCTAAAATATTTCAATACTTGATGAAAAGACAAAAGAAGTTCTCTAACAGGAGCAGTAACTTTAAAGGATCTGGTTCCAAGAAGGAAGATCAGAAGGGTTGCTACAATTGCAAGAAGTCTGGTCATTTCATAGTTGAATGTCCTGAGCTACAGAAGGACAAATCAAAGGAGAAATCCAAGAAGACCAGCTCAAAATCAAGCAACTTCATAAACAAGCTCAAGAAAAGTCTTATGGCAACATGGGATGATCTTGATAATGAATCTGAATCTGATAAGGATGATGAAGAAGAAGCTAACCTAGCTTTAGTGGCAACAATATCTTCTGATACAGAGTCAGGTTCAAACTCTGAAGATGAAGATGGGGTATATTCTGAACTTACTCGTTCTGAACTTGTTGATACAATTAAGGATCTATGAACCATCTCAGAAGCAAGCTAATTCAGTTTAAATCTTTGAAAAAGAAATATAACTTGCTGTCTGATGAGAATCTCCAACTTCACAATCATATCAATGAGATTGATGAAGAAGTTAGAGAACTCAGAGAAATGGCTCATAAGAAGCCTGATGAAGTTCCAAGTGAACAAGAAATTGCACTTCAGGATTTCATCTTAACTGGAATCAACAGAAGTAAGGTTGCTTCTATTATTTATAATATTAACTGAAACAGGGGAGAAGGTATTGGTTTCAAAAATGATCCTTTCAGTCATTCAAAAGAAACAAACCTACCATCCTATTCTGGAGATGTTATGAAAGGCACTGAGGTGTGTTTTGTATCTGCATCTGACACTTCTGAGAAACTGAATTTATCAGAATCAAAGACAGCCGAGTCTGAAGTTCTGAACAACTCAGAATCTAAAACTTCTGAACCTAAGGAAAATATGAAGGCAAAGTCTAAAACCTTGCCAAAATCTAAGCCAAAAGGTTCTAAGTCTAAGATTATGAGGAAAACAGACTCTAAATCTGTAAAGGTTCAGAGTCTTAAAAGATCAGAACCTAAGACAAGCAAGTCTCAGACTCTGAAAAATTCAGACACACATTTTCAAAAGGCTGTGTTTGTAAAACCTTCAAGGAATACTAAACCAGTTTATACAAAACCTTTTAAATCTCAGAATGTCAGACAAATGATACAAAAGAAGCCATATCCTTTCAGAACTAACCAAAGAGGACCCATAAAGATATGGGTATCTAAATCTGAAATAATTTCTGTTGCAAATATGCTTAAAAGCCAAAGAAAAAGAGAAGTCTTGGTACCTGGACAGTGGCTGCTCGCGTCACATGACAGGAGAAAAGTCTATGTTCCAAACCCTGACCATGAAAGAGGGAGGAACTGTGGGATTTGGAGGAAACCAGAAAGGCAAGATCATTGGTACTGGTAAGATAGGTAATTCCTCCATTTCCATTGATAATGTTTGGTTGGTAGATGGACTAAGCATTAACCTACTTAGCATAAGTCAATTATGTGACAGTGGTTATGATGTCTTGTTTGATAAGAACACTTGCACTATAATCAACAACAAAGATAAATTTGTTGTGTTCAAAGGAAAGAGGAAGAACAATGTTTATAAAATTAATTTTTCAGAACTGGTTGATCAGAAGGTAGTTTCTCTTCTGTCAGTGAGTGATGAGAAATGGGTATGGCAAAAAAGGTTGGGACATGCTAACTGGAGACTCATCTCTAAGCTTAGCAAGTTACAACTGGTCAAAGGCTTACCAAACATTGACTATCACTCAGATGCTCTTTGTGGAGCATGCCAGATAGGAAAAATTGCTAAAACTTCTTTTAAATCCAAAAACATTGTTTCTACCTCCAGACCCTTAGAACTACTTCACATTGATCTGTTTGGTCCTGTTGGCACAACATCAATCAATGAGAAGAAGTATGGGTTGGTAATTGTTGATGATTACAGTAGGTGGACTTGGGTTAAATTCCTCAGAACCAAGAATGAAACATAGGATGTGTTTAACAATTTTTGCAAGCAAGTTCAAACTGAAAATGAATTGAAAATTTTAAAAGTAAGAAGTGATCATGGTGGTGAATTTGAAAATGAACCTTTTGAAACTTTTTGTGAAGAACATGGAATTCTCCATGAGTTCTCTTCTCCTAGAACTCCACAACAAAATGGAGTTGTAGAGAGAAAGAACAGATCTTTGCAAGAAATGGCCAGAACCATGATTCATGAATCTAACATTGCAAAGTACTTCTGGGCAGAAGTTGTTAACACAACATGTTATATTCAGAACATAATCTATATTAGACCAATTCTGAATAAAATAGCATGTGAATTATTCAAAAGAAGAAAACCAAGCATTTCTTATTTTCATCAGTTTGGATGTACATGTTACATTCTAAACAATAAAGTCTATCTAAAGAAATTTGATGCTAAGGCTCACAAGGGTATCTTTTTAGGATACTCTGAGAGATCCAAAGCATACAGAGTCAGAAACACATGTTGTTGAAGAATCAATACACATTAGATTTGATGACAAGAAGTCTGATTATAAAATATCAGAGCTAGTTGAGAGTTTTGCAGATATTCGGCTCTCAGAGGACACTTCAGAACCTGAACAGATTTCTGAATCTGAAGAAAGTTCAGAAGCTGAAAATCCTCCAGATGCTGAAAAACTCTCAGAAGCTGACACTCCTCCTGAAGCTAATCAAGTTCAAGATGTTTCTGAACAAGGTCTTAATGATTCTCACGAAGCAAATCCACCCAGAAACACATTCAAGTACAAGTCTTCACATCCTGAAGAATTAATCATTGGAAACAAGGATATTCCAAGAAAGACCAGATCAGCATTCAGTCAGAATGACTCTATGCTTGGATTACTGTCAATGATTGAACCTACAACAGTTGATGAAGCACTTGCAGATGATGGATGGATTGTGGCTATGCAAGAAGAACTCAATCAGTTTCAAATAAATGATGTTTGGGATTTAGTTGCAAAACCAAATCACAAGAACATTATTGGAACAAAATGGGTGTTCAGAAACAAACTGAATGAACAAGGAGAGGTAGTCAGAAATAAAGCTAGACTTGTTGCTCAAGGCTACAGTCAGCAGGAAGGAATTGATTACACTGAAACATTTGCTCCAGTTGCAACATTGGAAGCAATCAGGTTACTTCTTTCCTATGAAGTAAATCATAATATCATTTTATATCAAATGGATGTTAAGAGTGCTTTTCTAAATGGAGTCATCTCAGAAGAAGTGTATGTTAAACAACCTCCTGGTTTTGAAGATTTAAAACATCCAGACTTTGTTTTTAAGCTTAAGAAATCACTGTATGGTCTGAAACAAGCTCCCAGAGCTTGGTATGAGAGACTAGTAATTTCTTACTTAAAAAACGATTTTGTAAGAGGACAAGTTGACACTACACTTTTCAGAAAGACACTTAAGAAAGATATCTTAATTGTTCAAATCTATGTGGATGATATTATATTTGGTTCTACTAATGCCACTTTTTGCAAGGAATTCTCTAAGTTAATGCATGATGAATTTGAAATGAGCATGATAGGAGAATTGAAGTTCTTTCTTGGAATTCAAATCAACCAATACAAAGATGGAGTGTATGTTCATCAATCAAAATATACAAAGGAGCTTCTGAAGAAGTTCAAGCTTGAAGATTGTAAATTGATGACAACACCAATGCATCCAACCTACAACTTAAGCAAAGAAGACACAGGCTCAAAGGTAGATCAGAAGCTCTACATAGGTATAATTGGTTCTCTGTTATACTTGACAGCTTCTAGACCAGATATTTTGTTCAGTGTATGCTTATGTGCAAGATTCCAATCAGATCCTAAAGAATCTCATATGACTGCTGTCAAGAGAATCTTCAGGTATCTGAAGGGAACAACTAATCTTGGACTTCTGTATAAGAAATCCTTAGATTATAAGTTGGTTGGATTCTGTGATGCTGATTATGCTGGTGATAGGATTGAAAGAAAATCCACCAGTGGAAATTGTTAATTCCTTGGTGGGAATCTGATATCCCGGGCCAGTAAAAGACAATCAACTATTGCATTGTCAACAACAGAAGCAGAATACATCTCAGCTGCAAGTTGTTGCACACAACTACTCTGGATGAAACATCAGTTGGAAGACTATCAGATTCATGAAAACAACATTCATATCTTTTGTGATAATACTGCTGCTATTTGTTTGTCTAAAAATCCTATTCTGCATTCAAGAGCCAAGCATATTGAAATTAAACATCATTTTATTAGAGATTATGTTCAGAAGGGTGTTTTGAATATTCAATTCATTGATACTGATCATCAGTGGGCTGATATATTTACAAAACCCCTAGCAGAAGATAGATTTAATTTTATTAAAAAGAATCTAAACATGCATTTCATCTCTGAAAAATCTGCTTGACTCTGAATAGAAACTGAGAATCTGAAGTACATCAGAAGCTAAGACTTATCAGACGCTCACTTTGAGAGTCTGGAGAAAGTTCAGCTTCTGGAGACATCAGAGTCTGAGTTTCAGAATTTGAATATTTTTTACTTCTGATAAAACTCATTGTAAGTGGTCACTTTACACGTGGCCCACTAATGAGAGTGAATCTGAACAGTAGTCTGACACGTGGTCTGAAACTGGTAAGTAATAACTGTTGGGCAGTGATGAGTTAGCTTTGAAAGTTGTACTTTGCGCCCCCTAACATCATTTTGTGTCTGATATCTCTGATAGTTTGCTCTGATTCTTGTTAAAATTGTTTTGCTCTGATAATTAATATGCTCTGAACAATTTTATCTCACATTTTAACTCTCTTTTGTCTTAAATTCTTGAATTTTTTTGTTGATGACAAAAGGGGGAGTAAGTAACAAGTATTTCAGGCTCTGAGCCATGTCAGAATATAAGTTAATTTTTTGAAAATTAATTAACTTAGGAGAACATCTTCTCATCTCTTAGCCTCTGATTAATTCTGTGAAAAATCACTCAGAAACATTTTGGACTTTTCAACTTTTTGATTTAAATTGAATTTAATTAACCTGGATAAGACTCAGGGGGAGCTTACAAACCTCACCTTGTGGATTATTAGACTCGGGGGGAGCTTACAAACCTCAGACCCTGAAGTCAACTTGTTAATTAAATTAACAACAATTTTCTATTAATACTTGTGTTTGTCATCATCAAAAAGGGGGAGATTGTTGGAACAAAATGTATGAACAAGTCCCTTTTGAGTTTTGAGTTATGTATCTAACAATGGTTCTGAAAGATCAAGTTAAGAGCGAAGAAAATCTTTGAAGCTTATGTTGCAAGTCTGAAGACATTCAACGTCTGAAGGTCAGCGTCTGATGAACAGTGTCTGAAGATCAGCGTCTGAAGACTGGGAGTCTAAAGTCTGAAGGAAACTCAGCACTCAACAGTTGTCATTGTCAACAGTACTGTACGACAAGACCTCTGCAAAAATCTCAGAGTCAGAACCGCTCTCTGCAACGTTGTCTCCCTGGACGAAACACGCAATCCATATCAAGGATGAAACCAACGATGGATGAAGCTTCAATTTCAAACGACTCTATTGATGACCTGGCATCTTCTCAACGGCTCTTTATTCCTCTATAAAGGACTAAAGATTTGAAGAAGAACATAACGAGACTCTGCAATTCTGAAAACGCCATTACTCTGCTAAATTCGAAAGTCATCAATAACTTAGAAATTCTCACAAACTTTCTTATCTTAGAATTTCTTAAGTATAGAGTCTGAAACTGTGTTGTATTCTGTGAACACCACTGATAGTATATCAAGTGTTCAACTAAAACATATTCTTTTGTAAATCTGTTTGATTCGAAGTCTCTTACTTTGTGTTTGAGCATAGAAAGTCTCTTACTTTGTGTTTGAGCAATTGGAAGTCTCTTACTTTGTGTTTGAGCATAGGAAGTCTCTTACTTTGTGTTTGAGCATTTGGAAGTCTCTTACTTTGTGTTTGAGCATAGGAAGTCTCTTGCTTTGTGCTTGAGCAATTGTAATCGTTGGATTATAGTGAAAAATCTCTTGTAAGTGACAAGGGGACTGGACTACTTCCGGGTTGTGGAAGGAACCAGGATAATTGCTTGTGTCCTTCTCTCTCTCTCTCTCATTTACTTTATATCTGCTGCAACATAACTCTGAAAATAGCTTTAGAATCTGATCAACATCAGACTCTGAACTAACTTAAGTTTTTGAGAAAGAAAAAGGCCAACACAATTCAACCCCCCCTTCTTGTGTTTTTTCCACCTTCAAATACAACTTCTCAAATCATCAGCAAAAGAATCTGATCTCTTAAAGGCATGATTAACATTCTTAAGTGCATTCTGAAATAAATGCCACAAGCATAAATGATGATATGTTTCAGGAAAAACCTCTGAAATCGCTTTTGCCATGGCAACATCTCACTCAAATGATGCAACAGTTTCATCATATAACAATGTTGCACCAAATAATACACTTTCTCTATGATGGTTGAATACAACGAAAGGAGCAAATGGTCGTAAATTCTTATTAGTGCGGTGTGTGGTATCAAAGCATACAACATCTCCAAAATAAACATAATCTAAAACCATTTTAGCATCTGCCCAGAAAATGTTTGTTATTTGATTATCAACATCAAGTTGAATATCATAAAAGAATGATTGATTTTCTCTCTCGCTTTTGCCATGGCAGCATCTCACTCAAATGATGCAGCAGTTTCATCATATAACAATGCTGCACCAAATAACACACTTTCTCTATGATGGTTGAATACAACGAAAGGAGCAAATGGTCGTAAATTCTTATTAGTGTGGTATGTGGTATCAAAGCATACTGCATCTCCAAAATAAACATAATCTAAAACCATTTTAGCATCTGCCCAGAAATGTTTGTTATTTGATTATCAACATCAAGTTGAATATCATAAAAGAATGATTGATTTTCTCTCTGCTTTGATTTAAAATAATGAAGTAGACTATATGCTTCACATTCCTTCATTTCCTTCATCCTTTTGACGGTTAAATGATTGCTAATATCTTTAGAAGTGTAGCCAATGTTCTCTCTCCCTCCGACGTGTTGACTTATAAACTCAAAAATCAATTTTTGGCGTATACCAGATCGGTTTGCCATTTCTACCTCTGCTGCTTGAGCAGCAGAAACCCTCCTTTGTGATGGTAATTTATGCTTACTTATGGGGGATGCAAGCTCGTGATTATGGTCTTTTTTGAAAGATGTAACAACTTATTTGCCACTTGATTCCCGACTGATGACAACATGTTCTAAACATCCAGTTATGATATCTTTGCGAGACACTTTTTCATCATCATCTTTGATCCTCTTAAAACCTTCTTTAAAACACACGAACTTTCGAGACATCACAGTTTCATTATCTAACTTGCTTTTGTTTCTCCAATCTTTTCTAATGCTAAAACCAACAAAGCCAGCATATATATTATAAAACCTATATGTGTGATCTTCGGTATCAAACTTCATGCCAACATATGAGATTATATCTTCTTCAGTTAGTTCGTGCTCAATGTTATCATTCCATTTAACTGTGCATAAGAAAATATAAAAATTGAATAGTTAAATCATTGACTCAGTCTATTATAAACAAGCGATGAGTAAACACATTATAAGAAAAAGAAATAAGTAAACATGGAACAAGAACATAGGTTTTCTAAAATTTGCTAGCTAAAGAACAATCTAAAGCAATTTTTCATAAGTACATGAAACAAAGAAGATATAGAATCGGTGGCTTCAATGTGTGCAGAAACGAAGAGAGAAAAGATGAGCGGAGGAACGAGACAGAGAGACAGAGAGAGAGAGAGAGAGAGAGAGAGAGAGAGAGAGAGAGAGAGAGAGAGAGAGAGAGAGAGAGAGAGAGAGAGAGAGAGAGAGAGAGAGAGAGAGAGAGGAAATAAGAATGATATATGTCACTAAACAAAGTAACATGAAACAATATGATTTGGAATTGACGGTTTCTTGAAGCGCCCAAAGCAGAGAGGTTCTTTTGCACAAATTGGAAAGAGGGAGAGAAAAAATCGGAATGCACAAAGCCGGGATAGACAACGGAATTAGCAATTAAGCGTTGATATTAAGATGACATGGAAACGTAATACAGTGTCTCATTTTTATTGGGGAACAACAAAAACTGCACTTAAAGCACTGTGCATAAGTTTTGTCCTAATTTTAATCTAGAAACACACCTTCCTTAAAAAAAAAAAAATATCTACAAGCTCATCTACAAATTTCTTTGACAACAGATCTAAAATCCTTTTGTCAAAATAAAATTTCTCCAGTAGTGCTTTAAAACTTTTTCTAAGTATGAAAGAATCTTTTTGATTGAAAAAAAAAATACCTTTTTGTTTTAAGTTATCTAGTATCTTCATGTCATAATAAAAAAAGTTAACTTTTTTGTTAGCAAAAAAAATCTAAAATACCTTTTTGTTTTAAGTTTTTATCATTCTTTTGTCAGCAAAAAAAAAAATCTTTTTTATTAGAAAAAAAAATCTAGAATCATAAATATTGTTATTTTAATTAGCATTTTTTTTAAGGAAGTAGCATATTTATTATTTTTAAGTAGTTCTTTTTTTAAAAAAGTTAAGCAAATATATTAAAAACCAGCAAAAGCTCCTCTAGTAGAAGGTGTACTAAAGAAAGTTAAAATATTCAGATGTTACAATAACACAAAGAAGCTACTACACAGTAGCCGAAAATAAATAATTACGTTATAGCTTGAAAGCATAACAAAGGACTCAATCTCCAAACCGTTTACTCAAAATTGAAAAGGACATAACGCAATTTTAACCGCCAATAAGCTTGAAGTTTAACATTTTCCAATAAAGAAGGAAGTTGTTCAGTCTTATTATGGAAATGTCTCCTATTGTGATCCTTCCAAATAATAAAAAGAAATTATGTTAAAAGTCAAACGAGACTTGTTGGAAAAGCCTCCAAGACCTCCAAACTGGGTAAAATGCTCAATTAACGAACCATGAAGAGCCGTTGAAAAGCCTAGCCAACCCGATATCAAGAGCCAAAGTTGACTGTAAAAAGCACAAGTAAAAAACAAATGGTCTTGATCCTCCACCAAGCCATAAGTATCCGTGCATAAAGAATCTATTCAGGAACAAATGCCAAATAAAAATACTGACCTTAAGAGGAATTTGCTTAAGCCACAAAACATGATCAAAACGGTCATCAACACCAACTTCAGAAGTTGTCAAATGATTATAAGCACTTTTGACTGTATACCGATGGGAAGAATGAAGCTTCCGAATCCACCTGACAATCACACCAACCTGCAAAACAACAAGTGACAGCTGCTCCGCATACTCCCTCACCAACCCCTCCTTCCATGCAAACAATCTCCTACACCACTCCCACGCCTCACCATTAAACTACCAACCCAAAGAAAACATCTTCGCAACTGTAGCTAATTTATTAACATGAAGATCAAACAACCTAGCATATCTAACATCAAAAGATACATCATCTAACCACGAGTCCTTCCAAAACAACGTAGAAACCTCATCCCCCACCTGTCGAATAATATTATCCAACAACCACCTATCATCTAGCAAACCAACCCCCATTTGAATGTGATGCCAGTGTTGCCACCACACTGAACCCCCTCCTCTACCAACACATAATCGCCTCCTCCTCTCCATATTTTGCACAAAGCACATTATACCACATACTTCCCCTTTCCTCCAACATCCTCCATACCCGTTTACCAAGTAAAGATAAATTAAACTCGTTCAGTCTCCTAACCACCAAACATCCATTCTCCCTTTTTAGACACAAAGTGTCCCATTTTACCCAAGGCAATTTCCTAAAATCCTCACAACCCTCCAATAAAAAATTACAAAAAAATAGAGTTAAGGGAAGAAAGGATACCTGATGGAGCTTTGAAGAAATAAAGAAAATAAACTGGAATGGAGGACAATACATATTTAAGGAGAATCAGCCGACCATCCAAAGATTTTTACTCTTCCAACCGGACAATCTATTTCCAATACGATCAACCAAAGGATACCAAAACTGAAGCTTTCTCGGATCACCACATATAGGCAGCCCCAAATACACAAAAGGAAGACTACCATGCTTACAATTCATAACAACCGCGCCTAATGAAGCCAAGAACCCACCACATTAATTCCAAACAACATGCTTTTATGGAAATTAACTTTTAACCCATATATCTTTTCAAAAAGAAGCATAACATTTTTTAAAGCACGAACATTTGCCCAAATTTTTTCACCAATCAAAAGGGTATCATCAACAAATTGTAAATGGGTAACAGACAAAGAGGTCTGCGCCCCCACCTTATAACCAGTAAATAAACCATATTCCACCATCGCATTCATCATTACATTCAGGCCTTCAGCATCTAATAATAAAAGAAAGGGAGAACGAGGGTCACCTTGCTGAAGCCCTATCTCCAAATTAAACTCATCAGTCAGACTCTCATTCACAAGCACCGACGCTGAGGCTGTAGTAACACATTCCAAAATACACTTACGCCAAACAAGTGAAAAATTCATTTTAATCATAACATCACCTAAAAACAATCAATCCATCGAATCATGTTTTTTCAAAATCTACCTTAAATAAGAGTAGATCATTCTTTAACCTGCGAAATCATCCACTATTTCATTTGAAATAAGAAGTCCATCAATGATTTGATTACCTTGAACAAATTCTGATTGAGATTCAGACACCACCTTACCAACCACTTTTCTAAGTCTGTTAGCTAGCACCTTAGACAAAATTTTATACAAGCTACTAACCAGTGACTCTCAATTTTCTTCTTTATTTTTGTGTTAGAGAACCTTATTGTTTAGGCCAAGAAGTTATCTATTACTACCTTGTTCCTATATTTAACATATTTTTGTGAAATTTTGTTGTCCCATTTTATGAGAATTGTTTTCAAATGCATTAATTAACTTTTTCACAAAAATACCTCAAATTAAACGAGGAGAATTAAAAGATCACTTATTTCTCTCTCTTAATATCTGAAGGATGATTTTGAAAAAAGAATGTATATTATTGACAAATTTAATGCAAAAATTATTTTTTAATCATTGTGTTTTTATCAAAAGAGTCTTAATATATTAAAAGGGTTCGTACAATGGAATGGTTGCTAAAAAGTAGGTTACCTCTCAAACTTATTTGGTAAGGCAAGAATATACTAACTCTTGTAAACAGTGCCCCATTTATCCTTCTTACACGTCATGTCGTTTAAAGACAGAGGATCTGCTTAGCCTAATATTATCACTTAACAAAATATCATCCTTCATTGCTCTAATATTATTAATTCATTTTATTTGGTAATCTATAAAATTACAAGATGTTCGATATTTCATCTTTCTTATTATATTCACTTGTACGCCTTGATATTTCATCGTTCGAAGGGTTTTTCTACATTTCATTATCTTTAACAGTTTTGTTGTTTGTTTTATTAGGTTTTGACTTTTAACTGTGTTTTTGTGTTTTATTGCTTTTTGACTCAGTCTCGCAATCTTGTTTTCTTACTTCATTTTTAATAGAACTTATTCGCCTTAAAGAAAAAGACTGAAGAGG
Source organism: Medicago ruthenica (assembly GCA_018208015.1). Lineage (NCBI taxonomy): Eukaryota > Viridiplantae > Streptophyta > Magnoliopsida > Fabales > Fabaceae > Medicago > Medicago ruthenica. The sequence goes on along the minus strand of CM031377.1, from coordinate 654,818 downwards.
TTGTTGATTTAAAAATATAGCAACATGAGCTTCATTCTCTTTCTAATTCTTTTAGAAAACATAGTAACAACTTCTTTATTTTAACTTCCTATGGTTTCTCTAATTTCAAAAGAAATTTTGGTTTGAATGAATTTTATTTTATAACTGATGTGGCAAATGCAACCCTTCCTTTTCAAATTGAGTAAAATGGGTTAATATTCTTAATGGACTGGGATTTTTCAAATGAAAATCAAACATAATCTAGTTATGTCGTATGAAATGCACACACGCTTAAAGTCTAGGTGTGTGTATGTTTTACCGTTTGAATATTCATGATTTCATTTGATTTTTTCAAAAAAATTAATATTCATGATTTATTTGTTTTCGACGAAATATTCACGACATAATATTCATGACTTAAGACTTTTTTGTTTTTATATCCTGGACGATTCAATAAAATTGTCCTTTTAATTGTTCAAATTTCTTTCTACTTAAATATTTTGTCGTAATAGATTCATCTATAAATAGGAATATAAAAAGGAAAAAACTTAGGTACAATTCCTTATGTGCTTTTCGTATGGTTCTTAACTAAATTCACCATGATTTCCTTAAATCCTTAATTTTCTCAAAGTTTGTTATATCCAAAAAAATTGTATTTTTAGTTAAGAACCATACGAAAAGCACCTAAAGAATTGTATCTAAGTTTTGTCCATATAAAAAAACGTATTTTAATTTTTGAATAGAAATACATATTTTTAATAGAGGAAAACAAGTAGAGGACTTGGGAAATAAAAAAGGGATAAATGAGGAGGGGCCAAAACTGTTAAGAGAAAAACAGAGGATCAATAACATGCCGTTGAAAAAGCAAAGAACAAAAGTGCAATTAAGACCTCTTAAAATTCAGATTCTTCAAAAAACAGACGTCTTAAAATTCACATAAATATATAAAAATAAAAGGATTCCGACCGATTTCCTATAATGGGTAAATCATACTCTTACACGCATTAAACAATCTCAATCTAAAATCTGAGATGAGTTGGTTCATCCGACAATAATAAAAATAATATACTTTAAACGATATCATATGTTAATAAGATAAGAATATTGATATAAAAAACTGTGTGATGCAATTAATGCTCAAAATTCAAACTTGAATAAAAGGTGACATTATGAAATTTAATTAGAGATATTTGTGGAGTAAAATATATCAAGATTTAGATATGAAAAAATTACATTTGGAAGCAATTATATCTTAAAAAAATGATGACAGCTTGGGTACCTATCAATAAAGGTGACAACTTGGGTACCCATCAATAAAAGGTGGGTAACACAACCCATGCTGAGTTGGCACCAATCAAAGTTATTTGTTTGTTTTCTAATATTTTTAATGTTATATAAATACATTGTTTGATTGGGCCAACTCAACATGGGTAGTATTACCCACCTTTTATTGATGGGTAAACAAGAATTTCTCATCAATAAAAGGTGGGTAACACAACTCATGCTGAGTTGACACCAATCAAAATTATTTGTTTGTTTTCTATTATTTTTAATGTTATATAAATACATTGTTTTGATTGGGTCAACTTAACATGGATAGTATTACCCACCTTTTATTGGTGGGTAAACAAGAATTTCCCAAAAAAATATACCCTCTCGTCACTATTATAAGCAAAAATCACTATTTTAGATTCATTTATTAAATGATGTATGTGGTCTATAATAAAGATCATATACATCATTAATTAAATGAAACTAAAATGTAGATTTTTATTTAAATAGACCAGAAGGTGTATTTCTTTTTGACGAAAAAGTACAAACTGAAATAAAATAAAACTTTTTGCTATCAAACATATGTGTGGTAAGAATATTAAGAAAAAATATGATAAAATTATGAGCTATTTTTATAAGACCCTTTTGAGAAAAAATTTTGTCCCTTTTTACAATACCCATTTGGTATTTCCAATAACATTGATTATTTTTTTGCAAACATACTCTTGTTTATTTTGCATCTTTTTCTTCAATCAACAATAAATATTATGATGAAAACATAAACTAACTCTCTCTCTTAAGAATAAAATTGTAAAACCGATAGCAATTATATACAAATTTAATATTACTACCAGCTTTCTTAAATCCCGTTATTTTGACAAAAGAGTTCTATATTTAGGGACGGAAGTAATATAAATTAGTGCAAGAGTGTTTGTACCGATAATTTTGTTTCTACCTTGTATATGACCAATGCCAAGAATGTTTGTACTCCATTAAGAACAATAAAATCTAAAAATTCCCTAAAAAAATTAAATTAACATCAACATCTTAAATTAATCATTCACAAAAGTTGTCACAAAATAGTTATACAAATATCATTTCTGAATATGGAATGTTATTTGAAAATCATTTGTATGACAACTTCTAGGATAAGCATAGATTTATGAAGAAATATTGGTATTGACACGAAAAACAAAATAATAGAGAGAACGTAAAAACATAAGGTAAGTATGAGAGTAAGTTACATAAAAGTTATCACAAAATAGTTGTATAAATATCATTTCTCCATCAATAAACCTAAATGGTCGGCTTCTGTATGCTCAAGAATCAGTGGTAAGATGTGTGAACCAGAAGTCAACGAAGGATGTGGAAACTAACTAATTCTAAGTCATTTCACTTGTTCTTATTATTATTATTTTTTAAGGAACTTGATTATTATTATAACAGCGGTAGTAGTCATGACACCATTCATTTCTTATTTTGTTTTTAAACTCGGTATCCGACTAAAGAACGACTTATCTGAAAGGTCCAATCCCGTAGTAGAATTGTTGGTGGCATTTAAAGTAGCTTTGTATGGACTAATCCATGAGAAATTGAACATGAGATCTTGAGAGGAACCCACTTCAAAGTCTCAAGTCAAAACCACTAGACCAACCCAAATGGCTTCTATTCATCTTCTGAAAAGATATTTTGTGGAGTACATTTTTATATTGATATGCCAATTTTACAATGATTTTTAATATTGATCCAGGATTTATAATGGCCAATCACCATTTTTTTAACTTCTGTATGGATCTCTCTGAATTTGAAAATGAAAAAGATTGATAGGGAGTTATAACAAGATGTTTGGAAATCGGAACCATACATGCAACAATTTTTCAAATAATAATGTGTGTTCTTGATTTGCTCATTCTAGTTGTTATCGCAGCTATGAAGCTTAACTTTCTTAAGCAACTATTTTGATCTTAGGGTTTTTCTGGTTTTGGTGAATTTAGAGAGAATGAGAGGAGAAGAATGAGAAAAGGAAATTGTGTTATTGATTTTTTGAGAATGTACAAGTGAATTGACTTATATACAAAAGCTATGCTAGATTGCTTGAAGCACAAGCTAAGTAACAAACTCTAACAACCTCAGACTCTGAAACCTCAGAACTTTAGCTAAAGTCTAGGGAACTTGTAACTAATCAATAACAAACAAAAAATCTAATGTGATTAACCAACTAAACGTGATTACATCACTAACAAACTTGGATTAACAAACTAACATCCTCCCTTAATTCAAGTTTCCACTTCCTTCATGCCAATCAAACTCCTTAGCTTAATGAACCTGTCAACCTTCAATGACTTAGTGAATATGTATGCAAACTGCAGCTCAGTGGAACAATGAACAACCTGCAATGCTCCTTTGTTCACTTGCTCCCTCAGAAAATGAAACTTAGCTTCTATATGCTTGCTTCTTCCATGTAAAACTGGATTTCTGGCTAAGTTTATAGCCAATTTGTTATCTATGAACAATGTAATAGGTCTGCTAACCTCTATCTCTATCTCCTTGAGTATATATTCAAGTCAAACTGCCTCACATGCTGCCATACACCCTGCAATATACTCAGATTCACAGGTTGACGATGCCACAACTGGTTGCTTCTTAGCACACCATTAAATTGGGGCATTCAGAAACTTGTATAGGTAACCTGAGGTGCTCTTCCTATCATGCTTATCTCTACACCAATCTACATCAGAGTTCCAAGCTCTTGGTGCTTGCTTCAGTCCATAGAGTGCTTTGTGTAATTTATACACCATATCTTCTTTCCCTTTGATTTTGAAACCTGGTGACTGTGTTACATACACTTCTTCATCTAAAGGACCGTTTAGGAAAGCAGATTTTACATCCAAATGATACATTGGCCAGTTTCTTCCACAAGCTATAGCAACTATCAGTCTCACAGTCTCTAATCTTGCTACAGGGGCATATACTTCAAAGTAATTCATACTAGCCTTCTGCATGAATCCCCTAGCAACTAATCTAGCTTTGTGTTTGGCTACTTCACCATTTGGCTTCAGTTTCAACTTGAAAATCCATTTCACATCTATAGGTTTCTTGCTAACAGGTAGTTCAGTCAATTCCCATGTGTTGTTTCTGATGATTGAATTCAACTCTTCAATCATAGCATTCTTCCACACTTCTTCATTCAATGCTATTTCATGGTTGATTGGTTCTGCATCTGCTAATAAGGCAAAGTGAACAAATTCCCCTTCTTCATTAACTATATTATCTGGAATAACTTCATGTCCAGCTAACCTTGTGGAAGCAAATCTCTGTCTCCCTGAAGTTCTTGTAGCTTGATTCTCTTCAACATGTACTTCAGCTTGAACTTCAGTATCAAGTTGAACTTGTTCAACTTGATCATCTTCTTCAATTATTGTGGGAACTGTGTGATTGGAACTCTTCTCTTTCTTATTCCAATCCCAAGCTTTATTCTCACAGATTTTAACATCCCTACTAATCACTATTGAATGAGTTAGAGGATGATATAACTTGTATGCCCCTGTTTCATGATAACCAACCATTATCATAGGCTCACTCTTATCCCCTAACTTTCTTCTCTTTGCATCAGGGATATGTTTGTAAGATAAGGAGCCAAAAACTCTTAAGTGTTTAGCTGACTGCTTGCATCCTAGCCAAATTTCTTCAGGGATTTGATTCAGTTTCTTAGTGGGGCATCTATTCAAGATGTAGGCTGCAGTTCTTACAGCTTCTTCCCAAAAAGTATTAGGCATCTTCTTCAATTTCAACATACTTCTGGTCATGTCAAGCAGGCTTCTGTTTCTTCTTTCAGCCAAACCATTGTGTTATGGAGTATAAGGAGCAGTTACTTCATGTATGATACCATTGTCTTCACAAAATTTCTCAAACACTTTTGAGGTATACTCACCACCACCATCAGTTCTTAAAATCTTAATAGATTTTCCACTTTGCTTTTCTACTAAGATTTTGAACTTCTGAAACATATCAAATGCTTCACTTTTGGTCTTGATCAAATATAACCAGAGTTTTCTGCTGAACTCATCAACAAAACTTATGAAGTATCTGTTGCCCCCTAATGAAATTTCTAGGTTGCTTGCCCAACAAACAAGTATCACAGGCTGTGTTAGGTATCTCAATTTTAGGTACACCAAGAATCATTTCCTTATCAACCAGTTGATTAAGACCTCTAAAATTAAGATGACCAAACCTATAATGCCATAACCAGCTATCTTCATCTTTTGTCATAGCAGATAAGCAGTTCAACTCTACAGCTTTCATATTGGTCTGAAATGTTCTATTTTTTGCAAGGGGAGTTTTCAAGACTAACCTTTGATGTTTATCAAACAACTTCAGAACATTATCCTTCATAGCAACTGAGTATCATTTCTTAATGAGTTGACCAACACTAAGTAAATTGCACTGCATTCCACGGACATACAGAACTTCTTCAATTATTGCTACTTTTCCATTCTTTCCTTCAATAGCAATCTTCCCCATACCTTCTGAAGTTAATGTACTATGATCTGCAAGTTTCACCTTTGTGTTCCTTCCATGATCAACTTCTCTCAACCATGCTTTGTTTCCAGTCATGTGATTAGAACAACCAGTATCCAAGAACCAACTTTCTGAATTGCAGCTCTCAGCACTAGTTGTTGTAACCATCAATAATAATGAATCATCTGAATCATCTTGTGCAATCTTAGCTTGTTCCTCATCATTCTGACCTTGTTTTCCTTTACCATACCAACATTCAGAAGCAAAGTGTCCAAATTTCTCACATTTGAAACACTGAATCTTCTTCTTATCAAAATTTCTCTTCTTTTGATTAGAGTTTCTTTCTTTTAAAGATTCACTTTTGTCAGTTTCTTTGTTCCTGCCTTTAGACCAGTTTCCTCCCTTAGTGTTATTCTTCCCTTTCTTGTAGTTCTTCCTATCATAATCATCCTTCTTGATAGTTTGAACTTGTAAGGCTTGTTGAATTGATCTTTCACTTTTTCTTTCTGAAACCATCAATTCATGAGCTTCTAATGAACTCTGAAGCTCCTCAATCTTCAAGGTTTTTACATCTTTTGATTCCTGAATTGCCACAACAATGAAATCAAACCTTGATGATAGAGTCCTCATGATCTTCTCAACAATTTGTTGATCAGTCATCGTCTCTCCACAAGCCTTTATCTGATTCACAACACTGATGAGTTTGGAGATGTACTCTGCAATCTTTTGCTCATCTTCCATCTGCATCAATTCGAATTTCCTCCTCAGTGATTGAAGCTTAATCAACTTCACCTTATCATCCCCTTCATGATACTTTGAAAGAATATCCCATGCTTCCTTTGAACTAACTGTTTTTTAGATTCTTTCAAAATTTGCTTCATCAAGACTCTGTTGAATCAAGAACAAAGCCTTGCAATCTTTCTTCTTCAAATCTTTGTGTGCGTTCCTTTGCACTTCTGTTGCATTCACAGCTAACTCACCAACTCCATTCTGCACAATTTCAAGCAAATCTTATGCTCCAAACAGGTTCTTCATCACTGCACTCCATCTTTCCCAATTGCGTGCTTCAAGAATTGGAAGATGAGTGTTGAAGCTGCTGCTACCATTCATGGTACTTCCTCCAGCGTTTCTTCTATGTACTTACGTGATTGAAGATCTTGATTACCCCTTAGAACGAAACCCAAGGCTCTAGATGTCAATTTGTTAGCGCAGCTATGAAGCTTAACTTTCTTAAGCAACTATTTTGATCTTAGTGTTTTTCTGGTTTTGGTGAATTTAGAGAGAATGAGAGGATAAGAATGAGAAAAGGAAATTGTGTTATTGATTTTTTGAGAATGTACAAGTGAATTGGCTTATATACAAAAGCTATGCTAGATTGCTTGAAGCACAAGCTAAGTAACAAACTCTAACAACCTCAGACTCTGAAACCTCAGACTCTGAAACCTCAGAATTTTAGCTAAATTCTAGGGAACTTGTAACTAATCAATAACAAACAAAAAATCTAATGTGATTAACCAACTAAACGTGATTACATCACTAACAAACTTGAATTAACAAACTAACACTAGTTAACTATGGACATCTTCTAACAAAAGCTAAGTATAGAAAATTTGATGTGAATAACATGGAGTTCAGCCTTTTCTATTTTTCTTTTTTTCAGTATTATACATGACACTAGATTGATTCTCATGAACTGGATTGTTCTGATTCAGTGATATGTCCAAAATCCTTTTTTTTTACAAACTCAATTCACACACATTAGTTTTAACAAATTGTTATAATGTGAAAATCACATTTATTTAGAGATTAATTTATATGCACCAATGGTGTAAAACATTTCTACACATGTATTCAATGAAATTGTGTTAAATAGATCATATTTGTAGAGACATTTTAGAAACTAACTTAAAAAAGTGACATCATAAAATAATTTGATTGGATGCATGGATCAAAAGGTTTCAGACAATCTATATATACAAAATAAAATGTACATTTAAAACCGAAAACGTACGATGTTTTAACCAAGCAGTTGAAGCAAATAATTAAAGAAGTCATAAGTTAATGAATGACAATAAGATTGGCTATTTGGTTCTATTGGAATTTGGTATGCTTAATTTTTGAACCAGTGACATGTTGATTAAATGTATATGCATTTTGACAACATGAAAAAACAACAGTTCTAATACAGCATGTGGTAGATTGCAATCATACAATCTGTATCTTTTCAATTTTACTTTTGGTACAATGTGCAACATCACATCATTCATGGTTTCTCCCCTGCAACTTGCAACTCCCAAATATACTACCCAGTAGATCATTTGATTCAAGCAGAAAAAACCATCACATCAACCCCAACAATTTTGGATTACACAGTATCAAATTCCATTGCAACAGACCAAATTCCAACGTACTGAAGACCTCTTGGATCTATTGTTCATGTTAGCATTGATAAGTCCCACCTTGGCTAGAATATGACACAAATGAGTCTTTATATACTTCTAACACATCTGTCAGTTTGTCGTTGATGGAACACGGCTTTGGCTTGTCAGGTTGGGCTAGTAGTGGCACCATGTTGGCCTGCCTGCTCCAAGTTGAGAGTTAAGGCACGGGACTTGGGCGAAGGCTTGGGTCTCGTCTCCTAGACGGGAGGGTATAGCGTGAGGCTGGATTCACAGAGTAGCGAACACCTCCGGCTCTCGACGACCACAGGCTACTATACTGCCAGCTCACTAAGCCTTGTGAGCCAATCATGTTGGACCATCATTTTTTTTAGGCTTAATTGAACATTTGTTCCCCTAACTTATTTGTTGTTTTCATTTTGGTCCCACAACACTAAATTTTTTCCGTTTGGTCCCTCAAATATACCTCTGTCAGTCAATTTGGTCAGTTTCTATTAACTTTAACCACAAATGAATTAGGTGGACCAACATTGTAAGTGGTCCATCGTAGGCCTTATTAATTTTTTAATTTCAGCCCTTCAATCTTTATTTTCAAGAAGGAGACTGCTAGATTATGAAGGTCTATTGTATCTAACAGTGCATCACCAACGTCTAATTTTTTTTAACATTTCTTTATCTTCTTCCTTCATCTTCTTTATCATCTTCAACCTCACCTTCATTAACATTCATCAATCTTCAAACATTAAAACTCATAAACCCAGAAAAACAACAAAACATAAATTGAACATTCAAAAAGCTTTTTACAAACAAACTGATTATGTCTTCATAAATCTTCAATTTCATTTTTCTTTTGTTCAATTTTTGGAAAACCCTCGCGCTGCAAAATCCTTAAGGCAACACAGTCCCCCAAAATACTCCTTTCGTCATTTTCTTTGCGTGATGTTTATGCAAAGTTTATAAAATATTAGTTCCTAACAAATTGATTCATGGTGCCTGTTATTGAGGATTATTTTTTAATGTGATTGATGTTAGTAAATCAGAGACTAAAGAATCGGTTTGAGAGGGTACAAACAGCAGCAACAACACGCCTCTTTGATATGCAAGCTTGTTTTCATTCTTTCTCTTATTGTTTCTTTCCTCTCTCTCTCAAACGCATCGGCGATGGTGGCTGGGTTTGTGTTGAAAGCGGGAAAAAACGTGAATATGTATTGGTTGTTGCGGCGTTCGTATGCAGAAATTGTTTTTCTATTCGTTAATTGTTTTTTGTGTTGCTGTTGATTTTGGTTTGAAATGGGTTGGGTTTGGATCTGATATTGAAGATTGGTTATGGTGGATTTGGAAGGAATGAGCTCATGGTGATTTGTAGAGGTGATGTGGACGGTGATTAACAATGGCACAATTGCTGGTTTTGGTTTGGATTGGAAAGAAGAAGAAGAAGAAGAAAAATGGAAGTTTAGATTTGGATTGGGAAGAAGAAAGGGGTAAATTGGTAATTACACATAGTTTTTTTTATTTTGTGGTTAAAGTTAACAGAAACGGACTAAATTGACTAATGGAGGTATATTTGAGAGACTAAACGGAGAAAATTTAGTTATAGGACCAAAATAAAAATAACAAATAAGTTTGAGGACCAAAGCATTAAGCCTTTTTTAACTTGTGCTCACGTGAGGTCTGTCATGTCATTGGTCACTAGATCAACACATGATCCAACATTTTTCTATCCTCTCTGCCCAGTAATTCTTTGATAATATTTATACTTGAATGTTAAAGATTACCCACTATTCTATCCAATAATATAAATTACACCCACTTTCTCTGCTAAACAAAAGGTTGTACCCACTTTCTATGTTAAATTTTAATATATGTAACACTAACTATCTTCCCCTTATTTTGAAAAGCATGATCCTATTTACCAGGACCTTAAGTTGGGTCTCAGTTTAAACTAATCAGTAGATGTAAACTTGTGATCTGAATCGTTATTTTGTAATAAGTTATTTTTAAAAAGTTGACGACTTAAAAGTATTTGACTTACGTTCAATTAGTCATACAATATGAATCAAAATGAAAAAATGTGGAAAGAAGATAAATAAATATAACAAAGACAAATGAAAAAAAAAAAGAAGTAAATTACATGAATTAAAATAAATAAGGGTATAGTGTTAAGATCTTTTGACACCATCCTAGTTTTGTAATACATATTAAAAAGATCTAATAAAACCAGATGTCAAATTTAGCATAATAACATCTCTAATAAATTTCCTTTCAAAAAAAAATATATCTCTAATAAATTTGAATGAAATGTGAATTTCTCTGATCTGATTTTTGAAATTGAATCATGTTAAATGATCACACATAAATTGGCCCTTGCTAGCAAAACAGATAAACACTTTAATATAAGCAGACTATTGTTATACTGATCCGATCTTCTGGCAATAACAACTTTGACACCTTTGATTCACCAATAAGATCAGTGCCTGTACTACAGTTCTCAAGTAGTCTCCCTTTGAAAATGAATGATTTCTGTGGTACCCTCATTTTCTATTGTCAGTTTTCTGTGGTACCCTCATTAAAGTTGATAAAAAAATCTATCAAGAAAAGCATATACTACTAACTACAAGTCATTTTTTAGAGAACAAAAGTTGAAAGACTTGAAAACCATGGCCTCATTTTGAGGAATGATGATATACCAATTCAAATAATTTTGCCCAGCTTCAAAGTCATCATGAAATAGCGTACAATTTCCAGAGCAGAGACAAACCAGTAAGACAGTTTTCTGACATTAACCATTTGTTTTGTGAGGCAAAATAAAAACAGATCATATATATCCTTACTTTGCCACTGACTGGTTCAGCATAAGTTAGACTTAAATTTAAATTACAATACAAACACAACATACATTCTATTGGCTGTAATGTTGATGAAATTTTAGTAAGTAAACTAATGCATTCAAATGGGCATTGTGCATTTCTTTTGAGAATGTCCTAACATATGGCAGCGACCACATTGGACAACCCTTTTGGGTCGCTTAAAGTTCTCTACTCTCAGAACCTTCTTTTTCGGCCTTCCAGGGGGACGGCGAGTCTTTGGTGGGTGAATTACGATATCAACCCTTGCACCTCCTCCACCTTCTGCTCCTTCTCCATGTTCTCTCCATTGGCTTTTGTCTGGAATGGGATTTATCATCTGTGAATAGGCCATTCTGTAGCTTTGTACAGTGAAACATGGTTCAGCAAACATATGGGCATTATGTCCACAAGAAATAAGTGCAGCAGCAGCATGAGCACAAGGTAAACCATAAAGCTGCCATCGGCGACAAGAGCACTCACGACTTCGTATATCAACAATATTGGTTCTTTCAGTTGAGACAATTTCAAACTCAACTTCATTTGCCCGGAGTACTTGGTAGCAATGAGCATCAGCTATTGCCTCCGAAATTCGCTTCTCAGCAGATGGTACAAGAATTGAAGTCCACCCCATGCCCACTTCTCGCCGATCATTAAACCAAGATGTCATCTGCTGGCGGATGTATTCCATCATCTGCACTACAGGGAGCTCATGACATTCAAGGGCCCAGTTATACAACAATTCAGTTACCCCAAGGGTGAAATGGCCATATCGAACACCATCAAAGTATGCAACAGCCCAAAGAAAGGGAGGGAAGTGTTGAAACCATGATATAACATCCTGAGAAACCTCTATCATCTCAGTAATCTTGCTTTCAAATTCAGCAGCTGTAAGGGCATAGACAGCATTCCAAAAGATGTTCACCAACTTTGTGTTTTTAAATGTATCACGAAAATTTTCGCTAACATAACGCAGACAGAAACCATGTGAAGCACTGGGAAAATGTGTTTCTACTGCCTCCACCATGCCTCTTTGCCTTTCAGATAGTATTGTAAGTCTAGGCATGTTGTCGGTATTTACTCCAAGAAGTTTCCGTAATTCTGACATAAACCACATCCAGTTTTCATCGCTTTCAGTATCAACAACAGCAATAGCCAAAGGAAACAAAGCATCATCAGCATCAACAGCTGCAGCACAAAGTATTGAACCAAGATATTTTCCTTTAAGATGTGCTCTGTCAAGCTCTAAAAGAGGCCTACAAGCATTTATAAACCCATAAATTGATGCGCGATAAGAAATAAATAGGCGTTGAAAACAATTTTCTTGTCCAGTGGCACCAACAGATGCAATGCTACCAGGGTTTGTTTTCCTTATTTGCTCACAGTATACAGGGAGAAGACGGTAACCTTCTTCAAATGTTCCATGAAGGGCAGCCATGCTTCGTTCCTTCCCTCGCCAAGCTTGCATGTAAGAAACAGCAACTCCGTGCTGATCACGAATATCTTGCAAAATTTCCCTTGGTTTGACTTGTGGATTATCTCGAATGCGTGATTCTACAGACCTTGCAACCCAACCTACTGACGCCTGCTGATGGTGAAGGTTGCGAACTCCCTCACAAGTGTGGTCTGCTTGCAGGGTTCTGATAGTAAAAGTCGGAACACCAGGACATTTGGCTACATGGACACGCCATGGGCACCCTTCTTTAGAGCACTTTGCGATAAAACGACTGCGATCTGACTTAACTATCCGAAGATCAAAATGCATAGCTATGGCAATATCTTTCAATGTTCTTCGACAGGTTTCCACATCTGGAAACTCTTGACCAATGACTAATGGTTGTTCTGCTATAGTAACAGAAGTATCAACTAAAACTAAAGAATGATTATCCATCTTTATCTTCCAAAACAAGGAACCAGCAATGTCACGTGACTTTAAGGGTCTTCATCATATTCATGAATCATCAAGGACTGCCAAGGATAGGCATTGAAAAATGCCACCATATTAAACCTCCTCCCAATAATAGACTCTGCATTACATAAAAAAAAAAAAAAAGGATGGTTAAATCCTACACAGGTACACATAGTTCAGAACAGAAAGCCATTGAAACAAAATAGAATACAGAGTTATCAAGCGGACATATGGAACATAAAGCTGTAAATAAAGTATCTGATAGTCTATGTTCCCGATAGAGTGATAGTGGATCCTAAATAGTTGGATTATTCAAAATGAGAAAAATGAAAAAAAATTGTAGTGGAAGAAAATGAAACTCAAAAAAGTAAAAGGACCCATCAGTAGACTTGCAATATAAATCTAAATCTACAAACTTATACACCAAAGTAAAAGTCCGGCCAACAAAAGGAAACCATGTTAAAAAAGAACATTCACCTCTTGCAAAAAATAATGCTTTGGGATAAACATGTCCAAATTTTATAAGGAGCTCAAGATATTTTTATTGTCAAGGAAAATCCATTGCTTTGGTCAATCTAATTACACCAGCTATGATTTTGAATAAGGTATGAGTATAATACTATTTAGATACAGGAATCATATTATTAGAACTTGATCTAGTCCTTACTTCTTATGGAACTTGTCCAACTGCATTTATCCATAATCTTCATTTACAGTTACGCAGGTCTCTATAACCTACACATCACCGTCTAATTTCTCATAGTTCATAGGAAATCATTAGTTACGAAAAATATGAGTTCACGAATACAATTTTTGTTGCGTGCACTTGCCTAAACTACCCAGATGGTCTATTAATTAGCCCTTTGCGCAAACTTACTACCTTCGAAGCAAGAAATGACATCACAGTAAATGCAAGCTAATTTTTTCATACAAAAACCTAAATAGTTAATCCCAATCAGTGTGCTCTCATATCCATTAAAACAACAAAAAAAATCATCTTTCTACCTATTTTGATCCAGAAACTAAGTTCAGGGTTCAATTTTCAAAAAGCAAAGCATAAAAACACAATATTTTGATAAGATAATTGAGGAATTGATATTGAATCTTGAAATCATAGAGTGACATTGACATTGAGAGAACAAGAACAACATTGGTCACCTAGGTCAAACAACCTCTGCAACACGACAAGTGTTAAAACACAGTTCGGATCCAATAAAATTATTCCCAATCTGGAAATTTCAATTTCTGAATCCAAAATTTAATTAATATTTGTAAACTACGAGGTCGGATTTTTCCCATAATTAAAATCGAAAATTCTAGAAGCTTCTAGGAATAGAAAATCGGGGGGTAAGATGCGGAAGAAGAGAGTTTCATCGAAAAAGAAAAAGAGTGTACCTTAGTTTACACTACTAATTGTTGTTGTCGTTGGTATTTGTTTGACAGTAACGTTTTCTGCTACTGTTGTTGTTGTTGTTGTTGTTTCTTGTTCTTTGTTCAGCTTCCGGTTCTGCAATTCCACGAGAGATGTAAACCAACTTTTATTTATTTATGGAAAATGTTATCGAGTGTCCGGGACACTTTTAAGCACACAAAGTCGTAAGATTTTATAAAAGTTTCTATATTTATTGCATTAAAAATTAAAGTTTTACTTTTTTTAAAGAATAATTTCTTTATTAAGAATGCTTAAAGAGTGTCCCAAGAACACTCGTTAACCAGACTTTTTGTTTATTTATTTACGTAGATGAAAGACTTATTTTGATAATTCACAATTTTCCTAGTGTCTATTTAATTTCAGACAAAAATAAAATCAAAATTAGGATGTGATATTTTATGAATTTATGTAGATGACAAATTAAATATGACTATTTTTAGTCATACCCTTCTTTTAAAAAAAAAAAAAATCTAGTCACACTCCGATAAATCTTAGTTACACCTTAAATTAACCAAAATATTTACGAAAGATTTTAATTGTTTCTCCCCATCCTAGAACGTATGTTCGTCTCCAATTGCTTACCTCTTGCAAACTCATTTTACGTGGTCTATGTTGTACGTAAATTGTGAACTGAGTTTATGTAGCCTATGTAAATTGTGTTTAAGTATCCTACGTAAACTCTATTTACGAATAATAAATACTTAAACTCAGTTTACGTGAACTCTATGTAAACCTGCAAACTCGGTTTATATGAACAAAGACGATTTTGGCAATATCATTAAATTTTAATTGAAATCGGGTGTAACTGTAAAAATTTAAGATGCTTGATACCAAAAAAAGATAAAAATTTAAGATGCATCTAGAAATTGTCTTATAACATGTGGACTAATTTGTTCAAGTATTAAAATGTCATGAACTATTTTATATTTTATTTTTGTCAGAAATTAAATTGGTCCGCAAAAAAATGTGAAAGACAAAATTGAACCTTCACTTTATTTATTTTGAATGGTTATTCCTTTTTATTCTTCTCTGGTATATTTTTATCTAAAAGATAATTTTGTTGTTGATTGTCGGGTAAAGTTAGGTGTAGAAGTTTTGAGAGCTTGATGATTTTAGATACAATCCCTCATATTTTAAATGGTTGCTCTTTTGGCTCTCCAAAAATATGAAAATTGTTTGGGAGATAACTCTTGAACCACATTTCTTGTTTTTGTAAAGATTTCAGTAGATAACTTTGAAGGTTGTTTTTCAAGATAAAAAACAAATAAAGAGACAAAAGAGCAACCATCCCTATCTTATCCATGTCGCCTATGTTTTAGGAATCTCTTTTTACAAGAAAAATGATATTTGCACAATCATTTTTAACAACTTTTGAGATACCGCTCTCAAACTCACAATGTGTTTTTACTCTCTCTCTCTCACACACTCTTTCAGTTTATTGTTTTTGTTTCAAAAGAAGAAGGAAAAAAATGTTGTTTCATTTGTCTCAATAGTAAGTTATAGTAAGTTAAAAAAATTAATTTAATCTTTAGGCTATGTATTTATTTATAAAACTATATTGTAATATTATAATTTAACTTCATAATCTATGGGATGGAATTCAAATTCCACCTGGATATTGTAAAATGGTCATAAGCAGAGCCGATCTTGTACAAGTGCAACAAAACCTTAGCACAGGGCCTCAAAAGTATGAGGACGCAAAATTTAGATTAATATGTTACAGGTCCAACACACATCTACCCTCTCTCCTCTCATGCGAGCAAAATAGCAAGGACAACAAAGAAAAAAGAATCACATTTACAAAAAAAAAAAAGAATGTCTTTTTTCTTTTGTGAAGTAACATATGAAGTGGAAGAAATAGTCACAACAAATGGGGGTTTGAATTGTGACCTTTTTTAAATTTGTCCTGAAACTTTAAACAAGGTTTAAGTACTCAAGAAAAATTCTTGGTAGTGATTAGTTAACAATAAAATAATGTGATATAGTAGGACCAGAATGTTATAGAGAATGATTAAGTTTTCTTTTTAGATTGATAAAACTTAATTGATTACGAAGTTTAAACAAGATTACTTGCAGGGACTAGAATATTCTAGAGAGTGTTTATATCGTGATTTATGAAATAAAGTCAATGAATAATTATGGACCAGAGAACTCTGTATATATTTCAAGCAATTAAAATATGACCAGAACGTTCAAGAGAATGTTATGGAGAGTGATTAAAAACGTTTGTGATTGTGTGCGTGTAATATAAAAACACAAATAGTAAAAGAGAGAGAGGGAGAGAGAGAGAGAGAGAGAGAGAGAGGATAACACATGAGATTTATTTTGGTTCACCAAAACTGGCTACTTTCAGTCTCTACACCTCGTGTGAGATTATCCACTATAGTATCCTGCTATCAGAAACTTCTGACTAACACTATAAGGTCTTGATCACACCAGATCAGTCTCTTACAAACTGTATTATCAACCTCAGCAGACTTATATAATTTTTTGCTTTTGCACAAGAAAGGTTGGAACAATTCTTTCTCAAACTGTTTAAACCAAATAGACTTGAGACCTAGATTACACTTTATATGATGATGGGTTTTGTTTGGATCGTGGTTACTCAACACATGTTTGAGAATTTAACTAAACAAACTCATAAGATTATGATCCAATGATATAGTGAGAGAATTGGAGTCTGTTGTTTGTGAAGAGTTTTTGAGAGTAATGATGATTTCACTTGAGAGATGATTCTTTGTTGTAAAAACTCTTGTCATAAACCTTCATAGCATTCCTCTATTTATAGGAGATGTAAACTTTGGAGGTCAAACTAAAAAAGAGCTGTTGAAGCTCAATTCAAATTGAGAAAATGCGCTCCACTTGATGCTTGGAGAGCAAGTTTGAAAAATGTTCACTGAGAACGTTCTCCAGATCGTTCTTGCTGTTCCAGCCATAACTTGGGCACAAAGCAACACGTTTTTGCAAGTTGTCATGAGTTGTTCTCTTGATTGTAGAAACTTGATGGCCACTTGTGTTGATGTAATCTTGATGTCATTGCATGATGTCATAAGATGATGTCTTTTGGTGATGTCATATGTTTTTTGAAGAAGTAACTTGGAGACACATTCTTTAATGGATCTTTTTCCATTCATTCTTTAATGGGTCGAAAAAATGCATGAGGTCTTTGCTGATTTTATTCCATAAAAAGTTCCAGGACCCATGTGCAAATAAACTCTTGATTTGCTTTGCTTTTTAATGCCATTTTAAGCAATCTTGATCTTTATGATTTTGATCCTTCTTTTGGTGAGACAAAGAGAATAAAATTTATGTTTGATATTAATTATGGAGAACTTTGATATTGCTCAAAAGTCCATATTTGTCCTTTGCTTTGTTCGTTGTTTTGATGAAGATTTTTTTGTTAGCTTTGCAAGTGATGAAATCGTTTTTCTCACTTCATAATTTCCTATCTACTCGTGAGTATATTAGGTATCGTCTCCACAGGGATTTACGTGATATCTTAAACCATTCAACATCGATTATCATTTTAAGTTAGGGTTTCATTTGTTTACTAAAACCTACTCGACTTTCAAAATATAAATAAATGCTACGAGTAATAGGGCATAAAAGCGTTGGTATCAAAGTCATAAATCAAGCATCGATAATGTTCTAATGATCATGATAAAAAGGATTCTAGTTTTAACCTCTTTTTAACGATATTATCACACATCACTCGACAACATTATTCGTGTCCAAATAAAGTTGTGAGATCGATTGTATCGTTTAATCGACGATTTCCCAATCTATTAAACGATCCAAAAGCATTAAGTATTGATGTTTTAAGTGATTATCAAAACATAGTTCCATGTCTAGAACACTTGTTTTAATAGAAAAGTATTCTAACCCTAGATTTAAATGTATTTGTCAATAGCACTAAACCATAAATAAGATTGAATAACAAGAATAACTTTCAATATATTATAAAATACTAGAATCAAATATTTACATGATCAAATAGACTATATCTAGCTTGATTCATTACCTCTAATCCCAACAAAGGATGTTTAGTTGATCATTCTCATGTCAACAATACAAAAGTAGGAGTAAAGATGAAGATCAATGCTAGTTTTGATTTCTCAAAAACCCTTGAATGATCTAAACTTGATTCCTTGTTTGTCATTTGAAGTGCCCTTCTTTTAGCCCTATTCTCTGGTAATAAACTCTAGAATTTCGTTCTTAATGAAAGTTTAACAATAATAGAATATCTAACCTAAAAGCTGAAAATAGCTTATATACAAAAGCTGATAAATGAACTATCGCTCAGCGATACGTATTTTTGCTCAGCGAAAATAACTATCTGGCCAATGGCATTCTGCCACGTCTTCTTCAGCATTAAACCGCCTTGATGATTTCGCTGGGCGACCAAGATTTCGCTGGGCGAAATCCAACTTCCCCTGTTCCAGAAATTCCCTGCCTGACTTCGCCAACTTCTCGCCATGGGATCGCTGGGCGAAAGTGTACTTTGAAAGCTCCCAAAATTCTCTGCCTGACTTCGCCAAGCATTCGCCAAGACATCGCTGGGCGAAAGTACACTTGAGAAACTCCTGAAAATCTCTGCCTGACTTCGCCAAGCAGTCGCCAGGACATCGCTGGGCGAAAGTCTTCATACTTCTCTTGAAGATTTCTTTCTATTTTCAGGTCCTGGCTTGCTTTTTCCTACATAAATGGGAAAGAATAAGGTATACAAAGAATAATTGGCATTTATTCATAAATTCCATGCTTTTCCTAAGATAACTTGCACAACAAGTAACTAAAAAGCCTTATAAAAGACATGGATTTATTCATTTCTTGCCACTTATCAAATACTCCCCAACTTAGTTCTTTGTTTGTCCTCAAACAAAAGATTCAAAATAATTGGAAAAATACAAGGCTTTGGACAAAGTTAAGCATGAGGCAAAAATTTAGAAATTGAAGAAAAGTTTTTCAGGTGAATGATTCAATTGTGATAGCGCGAGCAATAGTAAAGTTTCTCATTCAACTAAAAATATACCATGACTGTGACATAGTCCTAAGCACAAAGTTCAAATCACACAATTCTTGGCAAACAACATATTTAAATTTGAACCACACCTAACACACTTCTATATAAAGTAGATGAACAAATTGAAATCAATTGTGAGGGTTATGAACACTCATCCGGCAAGTATGCTAACATTCCGATCAAATTATGTGTCCATCTAATTATCATTTCTAAAAGCACAAAAGCATTGATCACAAGGTCTTTAAGGGTTGTAATTTGGCTTGGTTACAAAAGAATTGTCATATGTGGGATATTGAATTCAAATGGCCAAGCAAGAGGAACATTCATTCTAATTACACACTTCCTCCTTATTCAAACACAACTCTTGGTGATTTACAAATCTTTCTTTGATTGATCTTGACAACTTTTTTGATTTATTGATTTTTTTCTATTTTTCTCTTTTCTTTTTCTTGGTTTGCTTTTCTTTCTTTTTTTCTTTTCTTTTTCTTTTTCATTCTCTTTTTCTTGTTGTCAAGATCAATTACAACAATTCACCATTACTTGACATTCACAACCTCCCTTTTCTCCCCAACTTAGTTCAAGATGATATCCTAATCGAATGTTCCTTTATCATTTTGGCAAAGGTCAATAATCATGATGGATAAGGGTTCAAATGAAAGTAAAATATCAGAATTCAATAATGAGTTAACTATGAACTGAATTTTTTTTTTTACAAACTCCGGCAATTTCATTAAGCAATTGAGCTTATGAAAGTTGACAGTTCATAGTTAACAATTCCGATTCATTAGGCTCAAAGGGGTTAACAGATACTCACTTCTCATAGGGTAGGCTTTTTGGTCAAGTGTTTCTACTCAAATTCAAAAAATGCTTTGATCATGTCAGTGCTTTTATGCAATTTAAAACAACATTCAGATTTAACATAAAAGAATCGAGTTAAACAAAAAATGCCGGTCTCCTGCATATATATACAATGACTTTGAGGATTCCTCACATTTTTGGCTAGTTCTAATTGGTTCAAACGTAAATATGTGCTTGCGTAAAACTGAATAAAATAAATTTGTGTGCAAAGGACTCATTTCACAATCAAGTATATACCTAGAAAAACAAGAAACGAGTACCTTAGCTGCGCGCTTTGTCACTAATTTTTTTATCATTATCACTCACCTGATCTTTTGCTCACAGCTTTGGCTTAGTTCAAGCATTTAGCTTTGAGTATTTGAACAGGGTTCATTCAAAAAGTAAATTAAACTATACTAACTATAATATGATACTAAATAAATAAATATAACACACATAATTAAAAACATAAAGCATAAACTAAAACAAAATGTACCACAAGTACATAATATTCAAAATACATAATCAAAAGTACGGAAACAAAATACAGAATTCAAAGGTACAAAAACAAAATAAAGAAACAAAGTACACAAGCCATAATATTCAGATAATCCAAAAAAAAATTTGACTGAAAGCTTTAAATAAAATATGTCACTGTTCGCGCGTGCTTTCAAGTCCTTCCTCTTGTACTCCCTCTTCAATCTTCCATTTCCTCATCACTCGCCGTCTCCTCATCTGAATCATCAGCTGCTACATCATCACCAGCACCTGCAGCTGCACTGCCCCCTCCATAAATAACTGGCCTGTCCCCAGGGTAAGCTACATAGGAACGGTACTGATCCGGAGTCATAACCTGCTGAGCAGGGTCTGATGGAGCACCCCACTGCTGCTGCAATCGAAAAAGAGACTCCTGGATACCCAGCTGACCCCTATAATGAGCCTCCATAGCATCCCAAGTGTAGCTAATGTACCTAGGATCCCACTCTGGAAACTGAGGCTGCTGTGGCTGTGAAGGCTTCTGCTCCTGTGCATGGGAGGATTCAGGCTGATCTTGAGGTTGCTGTGGGGCTTGCCTTGCTTGCTTCTCCTCATTGTGTCGGGCAATATAGGCATCATCCACCAGATTCACTATTTGCTCGTGGATTTGTGGTGGTAGGACAATGCGTGCAGATTGGCACAGGCCCATAATAAGTCCGAGGAAAGCAAGTGGACACTTAGCAGTTGTAATGCCACTCATTGCAACTGTTTTAATCTCCTTTGCAATGATTCTGGCTACATCCACTTGTTTTCTAGCAAGGATGCAGTAGATGAGGGGAGTGACATCAAGTGTGGTTGACGATGTGTGGCTTTTGGGACGGATATTGTGCAGAATGAGATTAAGAATCACCTGGGCCGGGAGTGTCATATTCTGCTTCAGTGCTCTAAAAGGCCTCCCAGTTGCATTAAGATCATAGTCCTTGCCCTCCTTTAAAATAGCTTTTTTAATTTCTTCATGGTCCCAGTTGCCTCTTGCTTGTTGAGTGTGAAACTCACATAAGTACTCAGATTCAACTGAGGTTAATGGGTTTCCAAGGTAAGCATTTATGACTGGGCGGTGAAACTTCACAACATGGCCTCTGACGAATGTCTGAAACTCAAATGGGTCCTCAGGGTCATTTGGAATGGCGTTCGCGTAGAATTCCCTCACAATATCCGCGTTGATCTTAGTCGGGGGACTCACCAACGTCTCCCACTTTCGGTTCTCAAATATCCCCAATATTCCGTTGTACTTGCCTTGAGGGTTTATAATAAACTCCTTCTCGTGCCAGAATTTTCTCTTGAGCAGCTCCTGGTACCTTGCTGCATGATGAGCGCTCCGGAAGCGACTCGCATCATATGGTGTAGATGCTCGAGATGATTCTGCTGCTTTTCGCTTACTTCCGGTTGTCTTTGATTTAGGTGCCATTGCTGCAAAACAATCAGGCAATACAAACAGAACAAGATAGATAGAGGTTAGTGAAAAAATGAAATTGAAAAACTCAGCAAAAAATAAAATTTTCAAATTTCTGGAGAAAATCGCTAGGCGAAAAATGTTCAAGAATTCTGGGTTTTCCAGATGAACTTTCGCCTAGGCGATCATATTTTCGCTCAGCGAAAATGTGCAGAATTTTAAATTTTTCACGAAAATCACTCTGAACTACCTCTAATCCTATGAAAATATACCTAGTAATCTTAGAAATGAAGTAGAATAACAGCTATGACATACAAACATCACAAACCCATGTTTATTTCACAATTACACAAAATGGGTTTTTGAAAAAGTGATTCAAAAATCAGATTTTTGCATGGCAATGTTGTTGTTATTCTAGTTCATATCTAATATATTCTAATTTTGAACCTAACTAGCTTTCTAAACACTAAAAACACCACAAGCAACAACCTAATCATCAAATCCAAAAATAAACCCAAATTCGAAATTTTAAAAGAAAGCAAGAAAAGAAGTCAAACCTCCTGATTAGATGCACAAAGAAGTGATAAAATGCAGTGAATGTGCTTAACTTGGCTTGGATTGAGTTTGGGTTTGAAATTTTGAGAGGGAAATGAAAGGTTTTGTGTTGTGTAGTAAAAATGGTGAAAATGGTTGTAAAACCGGTTTTTGGGTGAAGTTGGGTGGTTGGGAACGGTTGGAATGACATTAATGGGGGTTAAGAGGGTTAATGACTTTGGCAACAGTAACTGTCTGATAACCTAATTTCGCTGAGCGAAATATACATCGCTAAGCGAAGATGGTCTGGTCAAACTGGCCTATAATTTTCGCTCAGCGAAATTTGGCTTCGCTAGGCGATCCATGACAGATAAAAATTTTTGTGTTCTGTTTTCTGTCCTAGTTTCTGATTTTGAATGTAAAGTGACCTAATCTAAAATGCAAAGCAGTAAAATACTTACAAAATTGGGGTGCCTCCCAACAAGCTCTTGTTTAACGTCATTAGATCGACGCCTATTACATGTTTGCTCATGAATCAATTAGTGAAATTGTTGTCGTGTGCCGAACAACTTCACCACCAAAGTATGGCTTCAGTCTTTGTCCATTCACTGTCCAAGTTGCTTTGGTGATAGGATCCTCTAGTTCCACTGCTCCATAAGGTCTGACTTCTTTAATCATCAAAGGGCCGGACCACTTGGATTTCAATTTACCCGGAAATAGTTTCAACCTTGCATTGAAAAGCAAAACCATTTGACCGGGCCTAAATTGCCTCTTCATAATCTTCTTGTCATGATACCTGATAAGTGGCAAAATATGATTAAATCCATGTCTTTTACAAAGCTTTTTAGTTACTTGTTGTGCAAGTTACCTTAGGAAAAGCATGGAATTTATGAATAAATGCCAATTATTCTTTATATATCTTATTCTTCCCCATTTGTGTAGGAAAAAGCAAGCCAGGACCTGAAAATATCAAGGATTATTGAAGAATGCATGAAGACTTTCGCTCAGCGAAGTCTTGGCGAAAGATTGGCAAAGTCAGGCAGATATTTTAAGGAGTTTCTGAAGAGCACTTTCGCTCAGCGAAGCCTTGGCGAGATCTTGGCGAAGGTAGGCAGAGAGTTCAGCTGGAACAGTAAAAGACACTTTTGCTCAGCGATTGCTTGGCGAAAGGTTGGCGAAACGAGGCAGAGAATTTCTGAAACAGGGGAAGCTGTTTTCGCCCAGCGAAATATGTATCGCTCAGCGAAATCATCAAGGCGGTTTAATGCTGAAGATGACGTGGCAGATTTCCATTGGGCACTTTTGATGTTCGCTGAGCGACGTTACGCATCGCTGAGCGAAATTGTAATTTTCAGTCTTAGTATTTAAAGCTTTTTACAGCTTTTAGGTTAAAAAACTTACTATTGTATTGCTTTCATTTTGAACGAAATTTAAGAGTTTATTACCAGAGAGAGAATAGGCATAAAAGGAGGCAAACTTCAAATAGCAAAAGGATTTCAAGTGAAGATTACATTAAGAAGCTTTGAGAAATCAAGCCTTAACATATTCTTCATCTTCCTTTCTTGTTTTGCATAGTTATCATGAGAATGATCAACTAATATCCTTTGTTGGGATTAATAGGTAATCAATCACTCTATGTTGTAAACCTTTGATATTTTAAATATATGATTCTAGCATTTTTATATACCATGGAATTTATTCTTGCTTTTCACTCTTATATTTGATTTAAATGATGTTGAAAAATACTTTTGAATCTAGGTTTAGAATGATATTCTATCAAGACAAGAAATTCTAGAAATGGGATTTGGTTTTGATAATTACATTAAGTATTGGATCGTTAAAGCTTTCGAATCGTTTAATAGATTGAGAAATCGTCGATTAAACGATACGATCGATCTCACGACGTCATTTGGGAAATCAATGACGTTGTCGAGTAATACGTGATAATGTCATATATAAGGAAAAGCTAGAATCCTTATTTATGATCAATCGAATACAAACGATGTTTGATTGATGAACTTTAATCCTAACACCTTTTATGTCCTATTACTCTACGTTTTATTTATAACGTTTTTGATGTTGAGTAGCGTAGTAATGAAAAAAGGTTAAACCCTAACTTAAGACGATAATCGACGTTGAACGGTTTATGATATCGCAATAATCCCTGTGGAACGATATAAAACTTATACTTACTTTTGTGCTTTAACGAAATGGCGCCGTTGCCAGGGAAAATTACAATTTCGCTCAGCGATGCGTAACGTCGCTCAGCGTACATCAAAAGTGCCCAATGGAAATCTGCCATGTCATCTTCAGCATTAAACCGCCTTGATGATTTCGCTGAGCGATACATATTTCGCTGGGCGAAAACAACTTCCCTTGTTTCAGAAATTCCCTGCCTCGTTTCGCCAACCTTTCGCCAAGCAATCGCTGAGCGAAAGTGTCTTTTACTGTTCCAGCTGAACTCTCTGCCTACCTTCGCCAAGATCTCGCCAAGGCTTCGCTGAGTGAAAGTGCTCTTCAGAAACTCCTTAAAATATCTGCCTGACTTCGCCAATCTTTCGCCAAGACTTCGCTGAGCGAAAGTCTTCATGCATTCTTCAATAATCCTTGATATTTTCAGGTCCTGGCTTGCTTTTTCCTACACAAATGGGGAAGAATAAGATATATAAAGAATAATTGGCATTTATTCATAAATTCCATGCTTTTCCTAAGGTAACTTGCACAACAAGTGACTAAAAAGCTTTGTAAAAGACATGGATTTAATCATATTTTGCCACTTATCAATACCTCTTGACCTTTTCCTTATAGAGCTTGCTTGATTGATATGCTTGGTCACACATTTCTTCGAGTTCGTTCATTTGGAGCTTTCTCTTCTCCCCCGCTTGCTCTTGGTCAAAGTTCAAAAACTTTAGCGCCCAAAACGCTTTATGCTCCAACTCGACCGGCAAGTGGCATGCTTTCCCATACACCAACTGAAATGGTGTGAAACCCGTAGGAGCTTTGTATGCGGTCCTATAGGCCCACAATGCTTCGTCAAGTTTCATTGACCAATCTTTCCTCGATGATGACACGGTCTTCTCAAGTATCCTTTTGATTTCACGGTTGGATACTTCGGCTTGACCGTTGGTCTGCGGATGATATGGTGAAGCTACCTTGTGTTTGACTCCGTAGTGCTCAAGTGCTTTTGCCAATTGTTGATTGCAGAAGTGAGAACCTCCATCACTTATAAGCACTCTAGGAGTTCCAAAACGGGAAAAGATGTTTCTTTTGAGAAACTTGACCACTGTTTTACTATCAGCTTTTGGGGATGCGATTGCTTCTACCCACTTAGACACATAGTTGACGGCTACCAAAATGTATTCATTGGACATGGAGGATGGAAATGGCCCCACAAAATCAATACCCCAACAGTCAAAAACTTCGACTTCAAGGATACTTTGCAGAGGCATCTCATTCCTTTTTGAAATTCCTCCAGTTTTCTGGCAACTCTCACAACTCTTCACATGCTCATATGTGTCTTTGAATAGAGTGGGCCAATAGAAGCCTGCCTGAAGAACCTTTGCTGCAGTTCTTTCACCGTTGAAATGCCCACCATATGGCGAATTGTGACAATGCCACATGATGTCTTTGGCTTCTTCTATAGCAACACATCTCCTTAAAAGGTGGTCATCTCCAATCTTGAAGAGATATGGGTCATCCCATACAAAGTGAGTTGAGTCTCTCATCAACTTCTTCTTCATTTGCCATGTAAAATCTTCCGGTATGAACCCCGTTGCTTTATAATTGGCCATGTCAGCAAACCATGGTCTTTCTTGAACCATAAGCAACTTCTCATCCGGAAACTCTTCAAGTATTTCTCTCTCGTTCTTCGTTACCTCATCGTTCACCAACCTTGAAAGGTGATCAGCCACAAGGTTCTCAGTCCCCTTTTTGTCTTTAATCTCCAAATCAAACTCTTGGAGCAGCAACATCCAACGGATGAGTCTCGGTTTGGAGTCGGGTTTGGTGATCAAATACTTTATGGCTGCATGGTCAGTATAGATAACAATTTTTTAACCTATGAGATAAGAACGAAATTTTTCTAATGCAAACACAATAGCAAGTAATTCTTTTTCAGTGGTAGCATAATTGATTTGTGCATCATTTAAAACTTTACTTGCATAGTGTATAGCATGAAAAATTTTGTTTTTGCGTTGACCTAACACCGCTCCAACCGCATAATCACTCGCATCGCACATGAGTTCAAAATCAAAATTCCAATTTGGTGCGGTGATTATGGGTGCGGATGTCAAACTTTCTTTCAAGCATTCAAAAGCATTAATACAATCATTGTCAAAATCAAAAGACTTATCTTTGTTGAGCAAATTGCTCAATGGCTTTGCAATCTTTGAGAAGTCTTTGATAAACCTCCGATAGAATCCGGCATGGCCAAGAAAACTTCGGATGCCTTTGGCATTGATTGGTGGTGGAAGCTTGCCTATCACATCAACTTTTGCTTTATCAACTTCAATACCCTTGGACGAAATCTTATGACCAAGGACAATACCCTCGGTTACCATGAAATGACACTTCTCCCAATTGAGTACCAAGTTGGTTTCCTTGCACCGCTTCAGTACCGTGTCAACATTCTTCAAGCACAAATCAAATGATGAACCGAAGACAGAAAAATCATCCATAAACACTTCAATGCTCTTCTCTATCAAATCCGCAAAGATTGCTTGCATGCATCGTTGAAATGTTGCTGGAGCATTACATAACCCGAACGGCATGCGTCGATATGCAAAAACTCCAAATGGACATGTAAAAGCTGTCTTCTCATGATCTTCTGGATTCACCGATATTTGATTATAACCTGAATATTCATCAAGGAAACAATAAAAAGCTTGGCCGGACAGTCTCTCTAGCATTTGATCCATGAATGGTAAAGGAAAATGATCTTTCCTTGTAGCTTTGTTGAGCCTCCGGTAATCTATACACATCCTCCAACCGGTGACGGTTCTTGTCGGTATGAGCTCATTCTTCTCATTTGTGATCACCGTCATACCTCCCTTCTTAGGAACAACTTGAACCGGGCTAACTCAAGTACTATCCGAGATCGGATAAATCATGCCGGCTTCAAGTAGTTTAACCACTTCCTTCCGGACCACTTCCTTCATATTTGGGTTTAGCCGACGTTGAGGTTGTGCTACCGGCTTATAATCTTCCTCCATCATGATCTTATGCATACAATAGGATGGACTTATCCCTTTCAAGTCGGATAGTGTCCAGCCTATTGCCTCTTTGTTAGACTTCAAAACTTCAACCAATTTGGTTTCTTCATTGCTTGACAAGGAGCTACTTATGATTACCGGTTTGTTACCCTCTTTCTCAAGGAAAACATACTTCAAGTGTGAGGGTAGAATCTTCATCTCCGGCTTCATTTCTTCAACTTTGGCTTCATTCGTCAATTCCTCAATTATTGCTTTGTGAGGAGGAATTTCCTTCAACGAATCCAGCTCCTTCAAACATTCTTCTATCTCTTTCTCATCTTCCTCTCCTATGATATTAAGTGCATTCGTCAAGACTCTTTCAAGATGTGTCAAATTGTGCAGCTGTTCCCTTGTATCAACAATCAATTCATCAGTTGCATCCATCTTGAAACATGCACCTTTATCACTAGGATACTTCATAGCTTCATTTATGTTGAAATTGACTTCTTCATCATCCACACGGACTTTCATTAGACCTCTGTCAAGATCAATCATCATCCTTGCCGTTTGCATAAATGTTCTTCCAAGAATCAGTGGCACATCATCATCCTCAGGTATATCCATCACCACGAAGTCGATGGGAAACAAGAATTTGTCGACTTTCACCAACACATCTTCAGCTATTCCCAACGGACGTGTGGCAGATTTGTCAGCTAGTTGCAACGTCAAGTTTGTTCGTTTCACAACCAAATCACCAATCCTTTTGACAACGGAAAGTGGGATTAGGTTGATACTTGAACCAAGATCGATGAGTGCTTTGCCGACATTAACATTGCCTATAGATACCGGTAATGTAACTTTACCCGGATCTTTCTCCTTCCTTGGCAATGTTCTCTGGATGATTGCACTACAATTAGCATCAAGCTGAATTGTTTCTTCATCATTGTACCTCCTCTTCTTGGAAAGAATTTCTTTCATGAACTTGGCATAAGTAGGCATTTGCTCCAAGGCTTCCGAGAATGGAATGTTGATTTGCAATCTTTTGAATATGTCTAGGAACCTTGCAAACTGCCTTTCTTTATCCTTTCTAGCTGGAGTAGTTGGATATGGTAGATGTGGAGCTGGTGCATTCTTCACAACTTCTTGATTCTTGCCCCTCTCCTTCACCGCATCTTTCTTCTTCTCAATGTTTTCTTTTTCAACTATGTCATACCCCAATTTTTGACCTAAAATTCTTTTTTTTACTCGTCTTTTAGTTCGGAATTTTGTCGTCGTTTCTGACGAAATTTCGACAGGGAGGTATTTTAAAATACCTCATTTTTTGGTTCCGAAGGCGACTGTATATATATATTTTTTTATTTATTTATTATTATTTTTAATTTCTTTTTATTTATTTATTTACTTGTTTTTTTTTAGCATTATCATTTTCTTATTACCCTTTTATCTTTTTATTGTGTTACCCTTTTATTTTTATCTTTTTTATTATTTTCAGATTTTATTTTTATCAGTTGACTTGTGTATTATTGTTCTTAATTGTCTTTTTAATGGTGAAAATTTGGGTTGACTGTGCTGTTTATGGTCTATCAATGGCCTTCATTACCATTTAGTGGCATTGGCTTAATTAAAAAGGGAGCCAAAATTCATCAGAGGGGGGAACTCATCAGAATCAATCATCAAAAAACACAAAAAACCCTCAAGTACTAAAATCAAGAGCCGAAAAAGCCAAGCAAAGAAACTCACGATCCAGCAAGAAATCCAAACTGCCACAATACAGGCCAGCAACACAACCTCACACACTCACTCACAGTTTCTTTACCACTCACCCATGGCCAACCACCCATAACCAACACTCCCTCACGCATAAAAAAAACCGTAAACCAATCACCTCCTAAACACCACTATAATCCACACGCCTCCACCCGTCACTCATCACCACTCACGGCTCCACTTCCCAACTCTCCACTAACCCACAACACATACTCAAACCAAGCTTCACACGTCCCAGCCCTCTCCCAATAACAGTCACAAAACAACCCCAAACCCACGCACACGGACCCAGCCGGAATTAATCCACTCATAACCCTCACCCCCTCCACGTACGTCACAACCCAGCAAACCCACAACCTCAACAATCACGTACACCCTCACCCACGCACATAGACCCAAAACCGAAATCCCCACAACCTTCCATAACCAGCTTGCTTTTTGAGGCCTTGGTAGGTTTGTGCTCCTTTTCAGATTTGCCATGTGAAAAAACGGGAGAGAAGTGAGAGGAGAAAGAGAGAAGGTTGAGAGAGAAAGGCCTTAAAGAATGAAAAAACGTTTTTTTTAAATTATATGTAGAGCTTGAACCGGTTCGGTTCTCTTGAACCGAACCGGTTTGTTTGTTTCTCTCTCAGCCCAATGGGTTTAGCTAAGCCCAGCATCTTTCCTTCTCCCTCTTTCTCTGATTGCTGCTTGCGCACCCTCCCATCTGCTTCTGCACCCCCTTGTTTCTCTATTTTATTTTCTTTTATTTGCTTTCCTTTTATTTCTTTCCTTTCATTTTATTTTTAGTTTTATTGGTATTCTCATGCATTTTATTGCCTTTAATTCTTTAGCACATCATGCATTTTTATTTTTTCATTTTCCTTTTATTTCATGCATTTTTATTTTTTATTCTTAGCATATTTATTTAAAGCATTTGCAATTTCGTTTTTTTTTCTCGTTTATCATTTTGTCATTTTTATTTTTACTTTATTAGAATGTATTTAGGACCCATGTAAATATTAATGAGAATTTGCACTGACACCCACTTTATTTATTCTGCTTTATGTCCTTTTTTCATTTTTTTTTATTTATTTCGCTTCATAAAAAAAAATACAAAAAATAATAGGTAGTTTACTTTCAAAAAGGATTTCGTGGTGATCCAACGTCACCACGGAAATTCCTCGTCTTTAATTTTTAGTTACGTTTTTAGTCTTAGTCCATTATAAAAAAAAACAAAAACATGCAAATAATCAAAAATCAAAAAATCTTTTCTTAATAAACCTTGATTTTCAATCAAGTGTCCGTTTTTTTTCTTTTTTTATTTTCTTTAAACGACCATTAATCCACTTTAATTACACTTTAATCATTTTCAAAAATAAAAAACACCAACCAATTTTAATCTTTTTGCCACTTGGCTTTTATTTTTAAAACCTTTTTTAAAACTAAATAAAAAACACAAAACAAATCAAACGTCTTTTTTTACCCCGAACTACGAGGTTTTGATCCCTCACGGGTACGTAGGCAGAGGACCCTGTCCTTCCAAATCATAAAAAATACAAAAAAAAAAACCTTTTTATTTTTTCTCACTACGCTAATTCGTTCTTTTCTTTCTTTCAAAAAAATAAGCAAGTTATAGCCAAAATAAATAAATAAAATCAAGAGGTTCTCGTAGAGTACTACGAACGTTTAGGGTGCTAACACCTTCCCTAAACGTAACTAACCCCCGAACCCTAATTTTTAAAAATGTGGTAATTTAGAATTTTTTTCCACTTTTCATTTAAAAAATTAAAAGTTCAGTCGTGAAATAAAATTAGTGAGTCAACGCTAAACAATAGCTTGATCTCCGAAAATCACCGCGACAGAAATGGCGACTTCACTGGGGATTCCCTAAGAGGGTTGAGCCTAACTTGAATTTATTTAATTATTTTGTGCTATAACTTGCTTAAAATAAAAATGAGGTTGTAAATATGTGCCTATGTGTTTTTTTTCTTTTTACGTGAGTGGTGAGATAAGTCCTACACCCGGACTTGAGGGAAACATAAGATAGGATGGTGGTATAATCAAAGTGTCTTTCCGAGAGTGAGTTTCGGATGTGGCACATGTGATAACCCCACTCAATGGAGGAATCTTGGAAGTATCACTATGTTGACATGAGTAGTCGTGTTCGGCATTGTTATTTTCAAGTGACCTATGAAGTTGAGGACCTTTAGTTACCTTTAACCCATCTTGGCCTTTTAGGACGTAGTGCGGTGGCTAATCAAGAGTAGTCTTGAATTGGTTGATACGCGATACTACTGTAGTACCCTAATTTTGTCCTACGCATTTTAAAACAAAAAAATAAAAAAAAATCAAAGAGGGGAAAAAGTCAAAAGTCAACAAAAGTCAACAGAAAAGTCAACATTTCAAAAATGATGACTTCGCACTGCGAAGGTCACTTCGCACTGCGAAGTCTGCGATTTTTCTGCAGATTTTTGGTTTCTTTGATTTAATTCCAGAATTTGTTGCATGTAATTTCCATATTTATTTTAAGTAGCATTCATGGCTAATTGGGCCAAGCAAAGCCAGAATTGAAGGACTTGCCATTAATGCCAAGGTTGGAAGCTTTTCCTTCCAACCTAGCATGTGACAAGCAAGTGGGCTTGCCCTTGGGCAGCTCTAGCCTCTCCCATGTGACCTGCTAACCACCACAAGGTTGCCAGCCACCTGCTTGAGGACTTTCCTCCTGCTTGCTCCCCCAAAAACCAGTCAAACCAGCTGGATTTTTCACTTGAAAAGCCATGAGTGCCTACTCTGTTTTACAGCAGCTTTTCACCCTCTCACACCAGCCAATTATAGCCTTTTTCATCCCTCAATCTCTGCACATCACAGTGCACGTTTTTATTGACCAACCATTGAGATTGCAAGGATTGATCCCCAAGCATTAACCAATTGCAAATCAGCTTTGTTCTTCATCATTACCTTCTAGAATTGGTTGAATTTGTGGCTGAAGTCAGGCTGAATCTTGCCCCTTGGTACAAGGCAAGGTTGCCTCTATCCATTAGCATTTAATGCAAAGGGATTCAGCTTGATCTTAGCCACAAATCAGCTGAATTTTGGGATTTTGTAATGATGACAAAGATTTGGTTTTGGCCTATAAATAGAAGGCAATGCCCAAGGATAAAAAGAGAGTTAACACAGCATTTCAAGAGCAGAAACTCTACTCATTTTAGCCTACAAATCTCCACAAATAACCAGAAACAATCAATCCACACAAAGCTTTCAAAAGTTCAAAGTTCATCAT
This sequence comes from Medicago ruthenica, assembly GCA_018208015.1. Lineage (NCBI taxonomy): Eukaryota > Viridiplantae > Streptophyta > Magnoliopsida > Fabales > Fabaceae > Medicago > Medicago ruthenica. The sequence goes on along the minus strand of CM031377.1, from coordinate 621,927 downwards.
CAAAACCAAAAACCTTTTGTGAAAGCCTTCAACCAAATCAAATCAAGTGCAGCTGGAGCTTTGCTAAGGAGTTCTGTAAGTTTCTAAAGCTTTATTTTGCATTTACAATTGTGTTTGCATAGCTATTTTGGCTCAAAACCATTTGATCCTAAAAAACCCCTTTTGAATTTCAAAGAAATCCCAAGGTTTTCAAAACATCAAAACTGGTTTGTCCAGCCTTTTTCATCCCAAAAACTCAAAGTTTTTCACCCACCTATAAGGTCCTGAGTGTGTTCAGAAGATGTTTCTGAACGAAAGTTCAGAAACAGCTTCTGAACCCAAAATTTCGCATGCTTCGCAGTGCGAAGTCATGGTCGCAGTGCGACCATGACAGAACTCAGAACCTGAGTTTTTGTCAAAATGACCAATTTTTGAGGTTCTAGCCCCAGAGCTCAGAACCTAAGAGTTTTTAAACCCATGTTCTTCAAACCATAACAAGGATTTTGCATAATTTTGGCAAAATCACAAGTTCGTATGATCATTATGTGGATAACTTGCAAAACAAGTTATGTTCTCAAACTTTCAAAACCACATGAACAAACAAGCTATGTTCATCATTTCAATCAAAACTTGAACAATAAATATTGTTCATGATTTTCAAAACTCAAGCAATGAACATACACCAAATTTGTTCGCTTTTCAAAACCGTTCGCAAAATGAGACGAACTTGTGCGTTTTCTAGCAAATTTGCTAAACCTTCCCATTTTGGGTTTTCAAACCAAATGTTTTGACACACCTTGGGATTTCTAAAGGATTCAACCCAAAAACATGAATGAAAAAGGGATGGTGTGACGTATGTCTCTCCATCGCCCCGATTGTACGAATGCGTGACGTATGTCTCGTCGCTCGGACAATCGTCATTCCTTTTTTCAATATGTACAACCCTAACCAATCCAAATCTTGGCCCCTTGGGGTCAATCCAAACCTTTTGGTCCCCCGTTGGCCATTAGACTCAAACCCCCGACTCTTCGGAGTCCACTCGGTCAATGTTTGACTTGTATGAGTCCATTGCACCTCACTTGGTCCCATAGCGACCAAATCAACCCCTTTACCCTAACGGGCGTACCTTTTAACAATTCTAATGCGATCCACGAACAAACGCTTAATAAGTCTCCAAGCGCGAGCATACAAGCTACGTTTTAATCGCAAGAATTTGGTTAAAACATCGTCCAATTAAAAACAACCAACACATGTACGTTTTTCTACCAAAGAACTACGTACGCTTTGAATTCTCCGACTACCGGGAGATACGTAGGAGCAAGATCGACATCTTGTCAAGCGCAATAATAAAAAACTTTTTTTCTTTCTTTCGTTTGTTTTTTTTTATCTCTTTCCCCCCTTTTATTATGTTTTTAACATGAATGAGCATGCACGCAAAGTATTAAAAAAAACAATTCAAGCTTTAACCAAATAGAAGGTTCCCGTTGAGTACAACGGACGTGAGGGGTGCTAATACCTTCCCCTTGCGTAATCGACTCCCGAACCCGACAATGGTTGCGATGACCTAATCCTTATCCTCATCGTCAAAAGGGTTTTATTATCGTTTCCCTTTACAACAAAAAAAAACTTAAGGGTTTATCAACGTTCCCTTTACACAAAAACTTTGGTGGCGGCTTCACAAAGGCCCTCCGAGCGTTTGCGAACGACCTCGGAGGATTTGCGCGTCTTTTTCCCGAGGAAAAAAACGAGGTGCGCACAACTACACTCAAACGAGACTTTCCTACGAATGTCGTTGGACCGGGAGTCAGTCCCGTAATCCGACAATATTCGGAAGTGGTCAATGACTTTGGGAACTTGGTAGAACCCGTGATACAGGTACATTTGAAACCATAGTCCTTACCAAATGGCGTGTTTACCCTTGACTCCAACATTTTGGACCTAACCTCACCATGTTTTCTCCGCTTCTTTAGCATAACCGTGCATGCATGCATTCATTCATAAACATTTTTTCATCCAAATTATCGAAAGACTTAAACAAGTTTTTTAAAACATCATCGAGGAGCACTAGGAAGTACACCTTCAAAAGCCCTAATTTGTTGAATTTAAGGAAGCTAGGAGTCTTTAAATTTCTTTTAAAAAATCTAGCTTCCACTAAAGGACTTTTGAATTGGTCCCTTGGCTCGGTTTCTAAAAAAGAACTATTTTGTAAGGCCTTGATGCTCAAATGAAATGTTCAAACCATGATGTTTACAATTACTTCAACAAAGTCCTTCGATAACAAATCTTTCTTCTTTTTGCATAAGCATAATCATGCATCATACTGCATTCATAGTTTCCAAATCGAGTCTTATCCTTTGTTTCATCACAAAAAGGTTAATCTGCTGCAGTCAAAGAAAGTGGCCCGGCGCATTCATTACAAACCCACTCGCACCTACAACACTCGTGCAGACAAAAGAGAGAAAATGGGTGTGGTCATGCAAACACAAGGAAGGATTTGCCGCAATTGGGTCGCTGTTGACATTCTCTCAGTTACTCATGGGTCCAAGTAATGTGTTTTAGTTGTCTTATCTTTTCAAAAATCCTTTCGTTTCGCCCGATACGAAAGTGAAATCATGTAGGGCTCTACTTTTGTCTTCAAGTTACCACTATCAATGAAAAATTGTCGTTTCTTTCGCGACTTTTTATTTTTATTTTACTGCTTTTTCTTGGAAAATGGTAACACAAAAAACCCAAAAAATACTTTATTTTATTTTATTTTTAATCAATTTCAAAAGGTCTGCATTTTTCACTCACTTTCTAAAATTAATCATCAATCATATGTAGACCGAACATCAATAAGCCCGTTGAACACTGTAACCCTATGCTCTCTCCCAACTTTGAGTTCCCTGTCTACAAAGCTGAAAAGGAGGAGGATGAAGGATTCCCGAAGAGATCTCTCGGTCATTAGTGTGTGAAAGGAAAGCCATTCAGCCTCATGAAGAAGCACTCGAAATGATTAACTTGGGTTCCGAAGAACTGCCATTACAGTATTCCTGGTCAAGTCACAGATGAATGGTGCCATCGAGGCTGCAAAAAAAAAAATTTAAACAAAAAAAAAAACATCAAAAAATGAATAAAAGCAAAAAAAAAAAAAGAAAGAAAATACACCAAAAAGATGGTGTAGAAGATGGTAACCACTTACAAGGACGTACATGGGATGTTACCGTATGCTTTACATGGACATCGCACTTCAGTACGTACCTCAACAGGGGCAACCCCCTTCTCTTTAGTGTATGGCATGGAAGCAGTACTCCCTGTGGAGATTGAAATTCCATCAATGAAAGTTTCAATGGAAACTAAGTTATCAGAGGCTGAATGACGTCAAAACAAATATGATCAGAGAAACGCATGAATGCTTTGTGTCACGGGCAGTTCCCGTGTGTTCCAAGAAGGAGGTCTTGTGCTCAAAAAGATTTTATCATTTCAACCGGACTCCAGGGGCAAATGGACGCCTAATTATGAAGGCCCATATGTCGTCACGAGAGCGTTCTCCGGTGGTGCAATGACTCTTACGACTATGGATGGTGATGAGCTTCCCCGTCCTGTGAACGCCGATGCAGTCAAGAAATACTTTGTCTAAAAAAAAATAAAAGAACAGCTCGGTAAGTCGAAAACCTGTAAGGGCGGCTTAGGCAAAAATGAGCGTCTCGGTGGACTGAAAACCCGAAAGGGCGGTCCAGGCAAAAATTAGAGACATGAAACAGAAAATAATCATCCTGATAGATCGAAAACCCGAAAGGGCGATCTATGCAAAAATTAAGGATCAAAAGACAAGGTAACTGCATCAGGTTGGCCATGACTCACTTGGGGCACATTAGCGGTCAAAGAGACTCTGAATCTGAAGCATCTAAACGGTGGAATCCAAAGTTGTTAGGGAGAATAGCGGTTATTTGTGTTCAATGTACCTTCCCCTTATATTTTCCATTTTCCAAACTTTGTGAGATCCGTGGAGCCACACCATTGGCGGGCCACCACTCTGTTAAAATGAATTTAAGCCTGTGCCTTTTATTTGGAACTCCTGTTTATTCTGTTTATAAAACTTCTTCTATTTTTGATGGTAGTACTTGAAGCAAAACTTTTTTCAAAATTATAAATCTTTTTATTTTTGGAAAGCATAAACAACAAACACATTCTCTCTGAATTGATGAATAAGTGAGGTGTACGTCAACAGTTATCCTGAGAACGGACAAACTCTGCAGGTTGAACTTGGTCATTGCTTAAAAAAAAAAGAAAGAAAAAGAAAAAGAAAAGAGCTCGGTAAGTCGAAAACCCGAAAGGGCGGCTTAGGCAAAATGAGCGTCCCGGTGGATCGAAAACCTGAAAAGGCGGTCCAAGCAAAAATTAGGGGCATACAAAAAGAATATATTCCCGGTGGACTGAAAACCCGAAGGGGCGGTCCAGGCAAAAGTTAGGGATTCAAAAAAGAAAAAGGAACAAAAAGCATGACCACAGAAACACCAGTCTTTCTGCCAAGCTTTTTGGATTAGCACGATTCCCCCAGGAAGTGTTTACTCCCCACCAGTTACTGCATATGTCGGGCTTTACCCCATCATTGTTTTGATATGTCCCCAGTGGCATCATCCCCATTGAAGATTGCCGAGTGTTTGTGATGCGACGTCGGGTCACTTTTCATCTTATCCGTCCAATCTTGTATCATACAAGTCAGTCTTTCATACAATCATACAAGTCAGTCTTCCATACAATCTTACCAGTCAATCCTTCATACAGTCACAAGTTAATCAGTCATGCCAGTCATACAAGTCACATCATCATTCATGCATTCATACATTCATGCATATACACCTTCTTGCATACACAACATGCACATAACGTCATTCAAACATGGTTGCATTAACCACCTTGAGTCTTGTTTTTCATACCAATCAGTCCTGAACTTTTTTTTAACTCTCTTTATCCCCAAGTGTCATCCCCGGTGTGTCTGGTCCAAAGATGTCACCCTCTTTTCGCCAAGTGACAGTTCTTTAATGAACAGCTTGTGCATACCTTTTACCATCGTGTCGTTAGTGGCAGGTTCGGCTACATCCCGAGCAGCTAACATTTATCTCTTACCTCCTTTAAGCTACCCTCACAATGGTAGTAGGTAAAATATGTCATCTGTCTTCCTTAAGCTATCCATACAACGATAGTAGACAGTGTCTCCTTTTATATTACCTCTATTAAGCTATCAATACACGATAGTAGGTAATACATGTCACCTCCTTTAAGCTATCCATACAACGATAGTAGACGGTGTCTCCTTTTATATTACCTCTTTTAAGCTATCAATACACGATAGTAGGTAATACATGTCACCTCTTTTAAGCTATCCATACAACGATAGTAGACGGTGTCTCCATTTTATATTACCTCTTTTAAGCTATCAATACACGAAATTCTTTTTTTTACTCGTCTTTTAGTTCAGAATTTTGTCGTCGTTTCTGACGAAATTTCGACAGGGAGGTATTTTAAAATACCTCATTTTTTGGTTCCGAAGGCGACTGTATATATATATTTTTTTATTTATTTATTATTATTTTTAATTTCTTTTTATTTATTTATTTACTTGTTTTTTTTTAGCATTATCATTTTCTTATTACCCTTTTATCTTTTTATTGTGTTACCCTTTTATTTTTATCTTTTTTATTATTTTCAGATTTTATTTTTATCAGTTGACTTGTGTATTATTGTTCTTAATTGTCTTTTTAATGGTGAAAATTTGGGTTGACTGTGCTGTTTATGGTCTATCAATGGCCTTCATTACCATTTAGTGGCATTGGCTTAATTAAAAAGGGAGCCAAAATTCATCAGAGGGGGGAACTCATCAGAATCAATCATCAAAAAACACAAAAAACCCTCAAGTACTAAAATCAAGAGCCGAAAAAGCCAAGCAAAGAAACTCACGATCCAACAAGAAATCCAAACTGCCACAATACAGGCCAGCAACACAACCTCACACACTCACTCACAGTTTCTTTACCACTCACCCATGGCCAACCACCCATAACCAACACTCCCTCACGCATAAAAAAAACCGTAAACCAATCACCTCCTAAACACCACTATAATCCACACGCCTCCACCCGTCACTCATCACCACTCACGGCTCCACTTCCCAACTCTCCACTAACCCACAACACATACTCAAACCAAGCTTCACACGTCCCAGCCCTCTCCCAATAACAGTCACAAAACAACCCCAAACCCACGCACACGGACCCAGCCGGAATTAATCCACTCATAACCCTCACCCCCTCCACGTACGGCACAACCCAGCAAACCCACAACCTCAACAATCACGTACACCCTCACCCACGCACATAGACCCAAAACCGAAATCCCCACAACCTTCCATAACCAGCTTGCTTTTTGAGGCCTTGGTAGGTTTGTGCTCCTTTTCAGATTTGCCATGTGAAAAAACGGGAGAGAAGTGAGAGGAGAAAGAGAGAAGGTTGAGAGAGAAAGGCCTTAAAGAATGAAAAAACATTTTTTTTAAATTATATGTAGAGCTTGAACCGGTTCGGTTCTCTTGAACCGAACCGGTTTGTTTGTTTCTCTCTCAGCCCAATGGGTTTAGCTAAGCCCAGCATCTTTCCTTCTCCCTCTTTCTCTGATTGCTGCTTGCGCACCCTCCCATCTGCTTCTGCACCCCCTTGTTTCTCTATTTTATTTTCTTTTATTTGCTTTCCTTTTATTTCTTTCCTTTCATTTTATTTTTAGTTTTATTGGTATTCTCATGCATTTTATTGCCTTTAATTCTTTAGCACATCATGCATTTTTATTTTTTCATTTTCCTTTTATTTCATGCATTTTTATTTTTTATTCTTAGCATATTTATTTAAAGCATTTGCAATTTCGTTTTTTTTTCTCGTTTATCATTTTGTCATTTTATTTTTACTTTATTAGAATGTATTTAGGACCCATGTAAATATTAATGAGAATTTGCACTGACACCCACTTTATTTATTCTGCTTTATGTCCTTTTTTCATTTTTTTTATTTATTTCGCTTCATAAAAAAAAATACAAAAAATAATAGGTAGTTTACTTTCAAAAAGGATTTCGTGGTGATCCAACGTCACCACGGAAATTCCTCGTCTTTAATTTTTAGTTACGTTTTTAGTCTTAGTCCATTATAAAAAAAAACAAAAACATGCAAATAATCAAAAATCAAAAAATCTTTTCTTAATAAACCTTGATTTTCAATCAAGTGTCCGTTTTTTTCTTTTTTTATTTTCTTTAAACGACCATTAATCCACTTTAATTACACTTTAATCATTTTCAAAAATAAAAAACACCAACCAATTTTAATCTTTTTGCCACTTGGCTTTTATTTTTAAAACCTTTTTTAAAACTAAATAAAAAACACAAAACAAATCAAACGTCTTTTTTTACCCCGAACTACGAGGTTTTGATCCCTCACGGGTACGTAGGCAGAGGACCATGTCCTTCCAAATCATAAAAAATACAAAAAAAAACCTTTTTATTTTTTCTCACTACGCTAATTCGTTCTTTTCTTTCTTTCAAAAAAATAAGCAAGTTATAGCCAAAATAAATAAATAAAATCAAGAGGTTCTCGTAGAGTACTACGAACGTTTAGGGTGCTAACACCTTCCCTAAACGTAACTAACCCCCGAACCCTAATTTTTAAAAATGTGGTAATTTAGAATTTTTTTCCACTTTTCATTTAAAAAATTAAAAGTTCAGTCGTGAAATAAAATTAGTGAGTCAACGCTAAACAATAGCTTGATCTCCGAAAATCACCGCGACAAACTACCTCCTTATTCTTTTCAACTACTTCCTCATTATTATCTCCCTCCGTTTCCTTCTCACTTCCTTCACCAATTTCTTCCTCATCATTTTCTTCAACAACTTTCCTCTCCACCTCAAGGTTATCTCCTACTCCCCTACCAACTACCTTCCCACTTCTTGTAGCAATTGCCTTGCAATTATCTTTGTCTCTTGATGCAAGGTCAGCTTCATCAAAATGACTTAATTGTCATTTTGATGTTGATGCATGGTCTTTTGGGCTGGTTTGAGTGTTGGCGGTAAAGGTTCCGCCTTGTTGTGTGGCTTGAGCAAGCTGTTGAGCCATTTGGCCTACTTGGGTTTCAAGGTTTTTAATTGAAGCATCGGTATTTTTCTGATTTGCCATAGACATTTGCATAAACTGGTTCAATGTCTCGTCGGTACTTTGTTGACGGTTTTGTTGCGGTGGGTATTGATTGAAATTTTGGTAAGGTTGTCGGTTGGATGGTCCAGCTTCTTGTCTCCATCCTTGGCCATAATTAGGGTTGTTCCCTCTTGGGAAATTGTTGTTATGACCTTGGTATTGACCTTGAAACTGATTCGGCCTTTGTTGGTTGCCGACATAACTTACCTCTTCAGTAGGCGGTGGACAAAATCCAGTGGGATGATCGCCTGAACAAAGCTCGCATGATGCGACTTGATGGTGTCTTCTTTGTTCATTTTGTATCTCCTTCATTTGTTGTGGAAGATTATCCATCTTTCTTGTTAATTCTTCCACTTGTTGTGTCAACAACTTGTTTTGAGCGAGAATAACGTCATTCGTTCCCAAGTCCAATATTCCAGCTTTTCTTTGACCCGAATTTCTATTGTGGTGAGCCTGATGGTCGTTGAGTGCCATTCTTTCAATGATTGATACAGCATCTTCAGCACTCTTGGCCATTAATGATCCACCCGCAGCAGCATCAAGTAGAAGCTTCGACTGTTGTTGCATCCCATTCCGGAAAAGATGAATTTGAGTTAAATCATCAAAACCGTGGTTTGGGCATCTTCTTAGCATAGACTTGAATCGCTCCCAAGCTTCACATAGTGTCTCACTTGAGCCTTGAGAAAAGACGGCGATGGTTGTCTTGGCCTCCATAAAACTATTTTGAGGAAAGAATCTCTCAAGGAATTTCTCCTCAAGAGTGTTCCAGTTAGTCATCACTTGTGGCGGTTGATCCAAGTACCACTCCTTTGCCTTTCCAATCAACGAATGAGGAAACATTCTCATGAATATTGCTTCCTCATTATTCTCCGTTTCTCCTAAAGTACCGGCTATCTCATAGAACTTTGTAAGATGTTGGAATGGATCCTCATGGTCTAAACCCGAGAAAGGGTTAGCATATAGAATTTGGAGGATACCGGTCTTCATCTCAGTTTGTTTTGTTGTCCTTGGCGTCTTTCCCAGTTGTGCTAGGCGTCGTGGGCTGTTGTGACAAGGCATCCCACTACCACCTGGGGTTCCGATAACTTCTCTTTCTCCAGCCATTGGTGTTTCTAGGATTGGAACTAATGAAGGAATTGAAACAGATGGTCCCTCTTGCTGCTTCTTCTTTGCTTGCTGCCTCTTCTTCCGAGTCTTGCTATTATTTCTTCTAGCAGTCCTCTCAATTTCAGAATCAAAAAGCAGTTGGTCTTCTGGTATCTGACCTCGCATAAACGGGTTTCAACAATCTGACCAAAAAGAATTAGCAAACAAGATGGATAAAAATATGATAGTTATATACATAAAAGAATTTTGTGCAAAATTGCTTAAAACAATAATTTTAGTTGCGATGTTTATGATATCTATCCGTTATAATCCCCGACAACGGCGCCATTTTGATGAAAGCGTTTTTCTCACTTCATAATTTCCTATCTACTCGTGAGTATATTAGGCATCGTCTCCACAGGGATTTACGTGATATCTTAAACCATTCAACATCGATTATCATTTTAAGTTAGGGTTTCATTTGTTTACTAAAACCTACTCGACTTTCAAAATATAAATAAATGCTACGAGTAATAGGGCATAAAAGCGTTGGTATCAAAGTCATAAATCAAGCATCGATAATGTTCTAATGATCATGATAAAAAGGATTCTAGTTTTAACCTCTTTTTAACGATATTATCACACATCACTCGACAACATTATTCGTGTCCAAATAAAGTTGTGAGATCGATTGTATCGTTTAATCGACGATTTCCCAATCTATTAAACGATCCAAAAGCATTAAGTATTGATGTTTTAAGTGATTATCAAAACATAGTTCCATGTCTAGAACACTTGTTTTAATAGAAAAGTATTCTAACCCTAGATTTAAATGTATTTGTCAATAGCACTAAACCATAAATAAGATTGAATAACAAGAATAACTTTCAATATATTATAAAATACTAGAATCAAATATTTACATGATCAAATAGACTATATCTAGCTTGATTCATTACCTCTAATCCCAACAAAGGATGTTTAGTTGATCATTCTCATGTCAACAATACAAAAGTAGGAGTAAAGATGAAGATCAATGCTAGTTTTGATTTCTCAAAAACCCTTGAATGATCTAAACTTGATTCCTTGTTTGTCCTTTGAAGTGCCCTTCTTTTAGCCCTATTCTCTGGTAATAAACTCTAGAATTTCGTTCTTAATGAAAGCTTAACAATAATAGAATATCTAACCTAAAAGCTGAAAATAGCTTATATACAAAAGCTGATAAATGAACTATCGCTCAGCGATACGTATTTTCGCTCAGCGAAAATAACTATCTGGCCAATGGCATTCTGCCACGTCTTCTTCAGCATTAAACCGCCTTGATGATTTCGCTGGGCGACCAAGATTTCGCTGGACGAAATCAAACTTCCCCTGTTCCAGAAATTCCTTGCCTGACTTCGCCAACTTCTCGCCATGGGATCGCTGGGCGAAAGTGTACTTTGAAAGCTCCCAAAATTCTCTTCCTGACTTCGCCAAGCATTCGCCAAGACATCGCTGGGCGAAAGTACATTTGAGAAACTCCTGAAAATCTCTGCCTGACTTCGCCAAGCAGTCGCCAGGACATCTCTGGGCGAAAGTCTTCATACTTCTCTTGAAGATTTCTTTCTATTTTCAGGTCCTGGCTTGCTTTTTCCTACATAAATGGGGAAGAATAAGGTATACAAAGAATAATTGGCATTTATTCATAAATTCCATGCTTTTCCTAAGATAACTTGCACAACAAGTAACTAAAAAGCCTTATAAAAGACATGGATTTATTCATTTCTTGCCACTTATCAGCAAGGTCAGAACGTTCTCAAGAACATTCTCACTGAAACATTCTCACAAAACACGTTAGTAGATAACAAGATAATAATTGTAATATATTTGTTATCTTTAAAACATCAAATGATGATGTTCTCTTCACTTTGTATGACTAGAATAATCTTTGTAAGAACATGAGAAACTTTTCTCAAAGTCAAAATTCATTTGATTGATTTCTATTCTCCCAAATCATATCTTAAGTAATGATGGAAGATTCTTGGATCATCCTAAGTCTTTTATGATAGAATCTTCGTCCATATGATCATGAATTTTCTTCCTTGGTAATTCTCCAATTAATGAATAATTCATTCATGGATTGGTTTCTCGTCAGAGTTGATTCTAATCATTTCGATGAAGTAATGAGAATAATTTCGAGTGTAATAATTATCATCATCATGAGAACATTCTTTTCATCAAAGTTGATAATGTTTTCTTCTATATGAGAAGACAATATCTTCTTGGTCAATTAACCTTGAATTATTTTGTTCATGATGCAATTCTTCTCATAAGTCCTCTCAATGATTCCACACAATGTTTATTGTCCATTGAGTATGTTTGAGATGTTTTAGTTTAAGCATGCTTGTAATCATGAAGGTACAATCAATCATTCTCTTGAATGAAACTTTTGTGTCTTTTCCTTAAACTCTTTTAGAAACTATTTGAAGAGTAATCTTGTGGACCTTTCAAATATTAACCCTTTAATTATTCCTCGAATCTTTAAGGCCTTGTTGAAAACCATGTGGTGACGAGGATGAGTCAATTATTCATAAGATTCATCTTCTTATTGAATCTTCAATCAACACTCTTTTGATTCAAACAATATTGTTTTCTATATCTTCTATGAGCTTGTGATACTACTATTTTGGTATTCTTTCACTGAGTATATATATGCACTTGTAAGAGACTTCTTTCTTGCCTACTTATATGAAAAGACTTAAGTGCAAACATCAGTAGATCACCATTCATAAAACTTAGTGTGTATTCCATAAGGTTTGTTATCATTAAAACATTCATTAAAAAGATTTTGTTTCAACAACATAATGACTAGAAATTTATCTCTTAAGATGAATAAGTGGGGTGTCTGATGTTCAAACCTTAGCTCCTAAATATATAATGCAATGTTCCTCTATAAACTAAACTAAACTTACGAGGACAAGGATGTCTCTTTTTTTGTAACTAGAAAATTGATATTTTGGTGTTATTGATTAAGACATGACCCTTTTTATGTTATTGATGTTATTTACAAGTTTTTTATATCACTTACAATTTAAATAAAAAAGATAGCTCCTTTTGAGTTTTAGTACTTCTTTTTAATAAGGACCCAATTTTTAAGAGTAGAACATAACCTCCCAATTGTTTGATTGTATGTTTGGTTATACGGCGGAGAGAATTAATTTTGACGAAATTAATTTTGTTTGAATTAATTTTAATCAAAAGTAAGTTGAATGTGAAATTATTCATGTTTGCATACTTTTAAATAAAAGTGATTGTTTATGTATATATGTTGTTTGGGTAGTGCCGATAAAATTTACTTTTGAATTTAGAATTACCAAAAGAGTCAGGATATATTGAACAAATCTCAACCGTCTATTTTGTTTAATCAAACTATGCGTAGTTATTTGTTAGATTAATAGCGTGATCTTTTCTCACTAGACTCAGGATTGCATACTTGTTTTTCCATCGGCCGTCAACACACACAAGAGAGTTTGAATGACCAACGATGATTCATGTTTCTTGTCGCTATCACCGATCTCAAATTCTCAATTACACTACTATCTCCTTATTCATACCTAAAGGGTGTGATCTTTTATTTAAAGGGATTTCTACGTGATCCATTGAAACCATTTTATGAAATTCAATGCAGTTGATATGAAATCCCATCAATCGAAGCAAACTCATCTACAATACCCCAAATTACTAGCTTCATCTAATGTGATTGATCTGATGAATTTTAGATACATTGTTTGCATTGGTTTCAATCCATATGTGAAATGGTGGAGAACAACAAGTTTTCAAGAAGGAATGAATGAACATAATTACGGTGACGGTGCCTTCAAATTGAGTATTTTTTTGTTATGAAACAAATTGAGCTAATCAAGTTCATAAAATTCAAATTATCAAGTTAGCACAAAAAAATATAATTCGCAGCTTTACATATTTTTCATAAAATTCAAATTAGGTTCATTTAATTGACTAATCAAGTCTCAAATTATATTCAATTGAGTTCGGTTCATTGTCAACATCATTTGTACCTTTAAATTTTGATTATCAAATTCGCTTGATTATGTCTTGATTAGTCACTTTAAGTTGTTTTATTTGGATTCAACCATTTCAAGTTCAAAAACGGTTGTTTTTACTTTCTAACATCGATTTTTTGAGTCATATGACGTGTTTTTCTTTGGTCATGTACAACACGTCATAGACTAAAAACAACAATTTTTTAATTTACATGATCTAAATCTATGCAAAAAAAATATTATAAGATAAAATCAAGGCTATTATTGCATGGACTAAGAACATATTAAAAAAAACGACAAAGCTTCCAACCACCACAGTACCACGTACACGGTACACGTTGTCTCCATTTGATCGTCAACCACTGAATTGCATCGCATTGCATGTATACTTGTATTAAGTTGTCTCAAACTGAAACCACAAGTATAATTTATCTATAGACTATATTATATATGTAAATTGATGATGTTAGTTATAAGACGCTTACTCCAAAGTTGATTTATTGAAAGAAAAGTATAAGTCAAAATATAACCGTAATTAACCAAAGAAAACAAAGGAAACGTTGGATCCATCCTAGAATGGAACACAAATACTGATAAAACATTATTATATGCAACAGATTTAAACCCAAAAAAACAACATCATATATGCCTGAAATCCACAAATGTCGGAATCCATGCATGTAAAAGGACATGCACGTACCTCATAATAATGTCCATCCAAATTCTCCCCCTTTTCTCTCCGATACAACCTCAACATTTTTTTTTTTGCATTCCCATCATCATTACATGCATGGCTTCCTCTTCCTTTCACCTTTTGTTCTTGATCATTCTCCTTCCATTTTTATAGCCTCTGCTTCCCTCTCTTGCATTGCGGGTTCCTTCAACCTCTTTTGAGGGAACCTCCCTTCACTCTTTTTCTTTTTTATATATTAACCAAGGAGTATAGAGAGATTTTTTTCTTTCATACAACTTTTTTTGTTCTCATTGTTCTTGAATGAAAATATTTTTTTCGACATAAACACACCAATAATCTTTTTTGAACGTTTTCTAGATCCTTAGAAGAAGAATGAATTGTTTTCCTTGTTTTACCTCTCAAAAGAGTAAGAAAAGCAATAGCAGGAGGGAACATGGGGTTGCACCACCTCAAGAAAATAACAACCTTATAACCAGAACACCTGGTAATTAAATTATCACAATGTTTCAAAAAAATTATAAATAAATAAAAAAGTTGATTATGTTATTTGGCATTTTATATTCTTCATATAATCAATGGAAATATCATTTGAGAGATTTAATCAAGTTGTATAAAGCGATTTTGCTATTGACTTTGTCTCTCCAAATGTGACATGCAGATATCAAGAAACCAAAGCCAACTGATGATCCAAACCAAGTTGACACATCAAATATTCAAGCACAAAATTTCACATTTCGTGAGTTAGCAATTGCAACAAAGAATTTTCGTCAAGAATGTTTGATGGGTGAAGGTGGTTTTGGTAGAGTTTACAAAGGAACAATTCCTGCAACAGGACAGGTCATAATATAATAATATCAATTGAGTTCTTAATTAGTACATAAACAAATACTTCTTTTAATATTGTTTTTACACTTTTATTACATGTATTTGAATGTGTGTTTTTTCTCTTCTCTCTAGGTGGTAGCAGTGAAGCAACTTGACCGAAATGGGATTCAAGGAAGTAAAGAATTTCTGGTTGAGGTTTTGATGTTGAGTCTCTTAAACCATGAAAATCTTGTCAAACTCACCGGTTATTGTGCTGATGGTGATCAACGTCTTTTGGTCTATGAATTCATGTCGGGGGGTTCTCTAGAAAGTTGTCTTCTTGGTACTCACCCTTTCTTTCTTTATTCTTCAATTTTTTAGTTATGCATGTATTTCTAAGTGCATGACAATGTCCAGTAAATCATCATTTTGGTCCTTAATTGTATGAGGCGTTGTTGCTCCTAACTGTATTGAAATTACAAAAACATAGATTAAACTCACTAATATAAAACATATTCGGTATTTTTTTTTGAATGGCAAATGTTAATACGTTAGTAGTTGTATTTTCTCCCTTGTCAAGATTTGATGACCAAACTAACTAACGAAAAACACATTCATATATGTTTTTGTAATTTTGATACATTCAAAGACTACAGTAACGACGTTTGACACATTCAAGGACCAAAATGAATGTTTACTAGACTTAATCTTATGCAATTTTAGTTAAGTAAAACTAAATATTGGAGCACATTTATTTGGTTTTGGCGCAGAGCGACGACCTGATCAAGATCCATTAGATTGGTATAGCAGAATGAAAATAGCATCTAGTACTGCAAAAGGATTGTGGTACTTGCATGACAAGGCAAATCCCTCAATTATATATAGGGACTTGAAATCGTCGAACATTTTGCTTGATAAAGATCTTCATGCAAAACTATCTGATTACGGACTTGCCAAACTTGCTGGTAAAGATAAGGCTAACATTGTGCCTACAAGAGTCATGGGTACTTATGGTTATAGTGCCCCTGAGTATGTAAGAACAGGTAACCTCACCTTGAAATCAGATGTGTACAGTTTTGGAGTTGTCTTGCTAGAGCTCATTACTGGAAGACGAGCCGTTGACACCACAAGATCGCACGACGAGCAAAATCTAGTTTCATGGGTACACAAACTATAGCAATCTCTTTTCAACATTATAATTTGGCCTATATAAAACAAAGTAAAATATGAGATGATTATGGTTTTTTTTGTCTTAACTCTCTGATTCCCACGGAAATGGCCCTTGGTAATCTAGAGTTCAGCTGAAAGATAAATAAACTCTTGCTAATTATTGATTCAGCCAGGATTCTAACTTGTGTTTCCCAAATGATTTGCCCTTAATCAGTGAATAAAAAGTGTAAAAATTGTTTTGCATATTTTGGGAGCTTTCTTAAGTGCAATTTCTCCAATATGATATAAAATAATATTTTAAGCAATAACCTTGATTCTCTTGTATCTGTTTTGATAATTTTATACTTGTGACTACTGAGCAGGCACAACCAATATTTAGAGATCCTAAAAGATATGGAGATATGGCAGATCCAAATCTGAATAACAATTATCCAGAAAAGGATTTGAATCAAGTTGTTGCAATTGCAGCCATGTGCTTACAAGAGGAATCAGCAGCGCGTCCTTTGATGAGTGATGTTGTAACTGCTTTGAGTTTTCTTTCCACTTCTCCTCCTCCAGAAGTTGTTCCTGCACCTCTTCCACCTCCCAATTGTACCTCCCAAAAGAGTGTTGCCACTGCCGATGAAAGTGAGAGCGAAAATGATAATGGCAGCCATAGTTCCGATGAAGAGCGTTCTGTTCATGAGGATAATAAGTCTATTACAGCAGCTAGTGAAAAACACCAAGAATATGATGATGTCTCGGATACTGAATGTGATTATTATGATAATGAAAACCAACATGATTATAGTCCACAAGATGCTAAAGAAACAAAGGAGTTCTACTCCAAGTCAAGCCGCAAAAGCAACACCAAATCAAGGAAGGGGACCGTTTCTTCTGGCCGAAGAAACAACTCCAGTTCAGATTCAGAAAATGATCACAAAAGCAGTAGGAGAAAGCATGATGTGGATGGAAGTTTAACTCAGAAAAGCAGCAAAAAATCTGCTGCAAGAGATTTAAGCCAGAAGAGTAGTAAGAAATCTCTGGTAACAAAGGATTTAAGCCAAAAAAGCAGTAAAAAATCTTCTGCAAGAGTTGTAAGTCGATCATCTCATAGCAGCAACGATGAGGAGTCACATGATGGAGGTGTTCTTCTCAAGCGCAGTGACAGTAGGCCATCACATGATGGAAATGGATATTCCTTTGGCCTGGTGAGCAGTGATAGCGGGGAGGGATCACATTTTGATCGCATGAGCATAGGGGCATCTGAGGAGGGAAGCTTTCACCATTTCCAACATTCCAGCAGCAGAAAATCAGATGAGGGAAGTGTTCATTCACGATAGCTTGCAATTGAACATGCATACATATATGCACGCCGCACTTTGACACGTCTTTGTATATTTCTGTCAAAGTCTTGTTTATACATCAATCAGTTTGGTTGAGCGAGACAAGTATAACATCCCATACATATATCCTCAAAATATAAAAACTTGAAACTCGACCACCCACACATATATATACACTTTGTTTTGTTTAGTAGACTTCAGCTAAATTCATGTATTTACCTTTAGTTCAAGAACAAGTGTGAAGATAACCGTGAATTTCCATAGGGGATTGTTGAAATTATTGAAAACAGTGACCCTTGTTTATATTATATAAACTATTATGGCAATTCTAATGTTATTTCTTATTACTGTTGTCACAATTACATATAATTATCATACAGGAAACAAATCTTATATATTGTCCTATTGATCAGAAACTCAATTAGTTATTTTATTCTAGCAATTCAACTAGTTAGATAGATAAACAACAAGCCATTAGAAATTTGTTTGAGTAGTTATGATAGATTATATCAGTTTATTTTATCCAATATGATAAGTTTGTTTAGCAGCATCACTAGGAAGAAGGCTAATGCAAGATCATTGGCTCAAGTAATTTTCTCATGCTCACTTCTCTAACTTGCTGGAAAGATTTGAAGAAATAAGTAGCATGAGACGTGTATCTTAAGGATTATTTCACTGTGGAGGTAATTTTAATGATGTGAATAACCATATGGACTCTTCTGCAACGAGCTCCAATGAATTTTTTTTTGTTAACTCATTGTTGTTTCTTCTTCATTTATGAGGCTAATTTCACGAATCATAAATATAAATATGGGCTTGATCTTCGTTTTTTGGTAGATGTTGTTCTTTTTTGCGTGCAAAAAGTTGCCTTGCCTCTCCATTCTACTGTCATTCTCTCTAGTTTATATTATTATAAGAAAATACAAGAGTTTCTTATGAACATGCATATCCCATGTACCAGGAGATGGGTAGAGATCTATACATTAGGACAATCAAACAGGTTATTCACTATTCAGTTCAATCTAATTGTATATCATAATATTATTGTGAAATCTGAACTCAGCTATATATATATATATATAATTAATTAAATAAAACAAAGACAGTAGCTACAATTCAAATTTCCATTGCTTCAAGTCTATAACACGCTTCTGAATCGAAGATCTGAATGACTGCAAAAAAATTTGTTTCTTTTGCTGTTCTATGGTTTTTTATAGGGCCCAACACATTTTCTAGGTACACCTTAAGATCTGCGAGCGAGCGAAAGACAAGGGAACCATGTCACACTTTTTTAATACAGTTGTGATAGTTGTATGTCGAAAAATGATATTATATGTACTGTAATGTACATATTCGTCTTCCAATTTCCAGTTCCACTTCTTCAATGTTACTCATACACACATATATGACCACTTCACCAAGGACTCAGGTAGAGCTAGATGTTGATGTTGATGTTGTTGGGGTTGCCTTCTACATAAACAGAAAACTGCTGTCAGCTTGGTAGGCTCAAAACTACAATAAGCACTAATTAATGTGCTTGTGCAAATTATTATTATTAGTAGTAGTAGTACCTTGCGCGCCTCAATGTCCCTATAGACTTTGTCCAATTCGTCAAAAACAACCTCAATTGGTGGGCGTCCCGTGCTTGATTTGGCAACACAAAGCACTGCAATCTGTAAAATAGCTCCAAAGTCCTCCTTATCAACTTGTCCCTTTAGTCGCGAGTCTACAAAATCCGACAATGGACGTTTTCCCATACTCACATCTCTTGCCTACAAAAATTAATGTTGCATATATACTTGAGTTGAATTATATAGAATATAATCGAATGTGATTAAATGTAATGTAAATGAATGAATTGTAGTACTTTTCTGGTGAGCTGATCTCTAGCATCAAGATCCAATTCTATGACTTTCTGTCCTGACAGAATTTGCAATGCAACAATTCCAAAACTATATACATCACTGGCACATGTTAGCTTGGCATTACTCATGTACTCTGGATCCATGTAACCTATAGTTCCTCTAACATCAGTAAAAACCTTGCTCTCTTCCATCCCCATCATCCTTGACAATCCAAAATCCGACAGTTTGGCTTCGTATTTCTCAGTCAAAAGAATGTTCGTAAGCTAAACAATAAAATCAATAAAAGACATTTAGGAAACATTATCTAATCATTCCCAATTAAGAGCAGAATCCAATCCAGATTAACTTGACACTTACCTTGATATCTCTATGGACAACACAACCCTCTATATGATGATGAAGATACTTAAGCGCAAATGAACATTCTCTCAAAATCCTCACTCTTGCTTCCCATGTCAAATGGCTGTCTCTTCCTGAACATAGTCACACACACATAAATAAAATCATCGTTTACATTAACATTTGAATATAGTGAATGATTGATCAAGGGTAGTGAAGCGTAGAGAGCATTACTCAAGAGATGTTGAGCAAGATTTCCATTGGCACAGAACTCGTAAACAAGATATTTTTCGCCATCTTCCATGCAACAGCCAAACAAGCAAACAAGGTTTGGATGACGAAGTCTAGAAAGACCAGCAAGTTCTCGAGTGAAAGAATCAGAACTAGAGGTGTTACTCTTTGTCAAATGCTTGATGGCCACAACTTGACCACTTGGCAAAACACCTCTAAACACTTCACCTGCACTCCCGCGTCCAAGGTTTATCTTTTCATTTTCAAAATTCATGGCATTTTCAATTTCAGTTTTTGTGAACCAGTACAGTCCCGACCAAGTAGCTATCTGTTTCAACTGGACGTTCTTCTTAACAGGCTTCTTCTTTGATACACATTTTACCAGAAAAGCAATAATCAATAATGCCAAGATAGCCATCACCAACATTGCCAACACAAGTTTCTTCGTTGATGATTCTAGGTTCACAAAACAAAATTATGTCAATTTCATTGTTAGTTTATTTATGACAGTCTACACCATTTAGTGGGGGTATGTTTTTTGTCAAAAAAAATCGTGAAATAGACTGTTAAACGAACACTTACCAATAAGTCAGACCAAACCTTAAAAATGAGCCTATGGCAGAGTAATAGGACAGATTGAAGCCTAACATTTTCAAAGTAAGTCATGTTTAGTCTGGCAAAGTTTAACCAAGTCTATTTTCACCTATGGCACTGACAAATTCGATTGAAGGCGTGTGTAGTATCAGGCATGTGTCATGATCCGATACTAACACATATATTATATTCAATTATTCGCTTTTCTCAAATTATTACCAGTGGAGACATGTTAGTGTCGTGTACGGTGTCCCTATTTGTGTCGAGAGTTCATAGATTCTCACCCCTAAGTTTGATTTATAACATTGGTATAATAATCTTACTCTTGTTATGTACTGCTGGAGGTGGCAAGCAGCGCAAGAATTTGTCAACAAGGAAAGGATCATTTTGTTGTTCAAATGCAACAGCAACAAGAGCTGCTACTCCACAAATGGCTCTCTCAATATCATTGTTGTCCGGCCCCGTTGCGTCATACAAACTATCTCTCAGATTCAATATTGCACTTGTACAATCCGCACACGACTCATCAAACGAAAGGTCGAAGTGGCTGCATTGGTTCAATGCATCTGTGTACTTTTGCGAGCCCTGAACAGCTAGCAAAGATAAATTGGAGCATTGAGAGCTACCAAAGTAAAAGTTATCAAAGCCACATGAAGACAGTGACATCCCTTGTTGTGGATGAAATGATTGGTTGCAACTTTGCCACTGTTCTTGAGAAAGGAACACTTGTCCTTTTGTGTTACGGACTTGTGAGGCCATTGCATCTGACAAAATGGTCAAAGCATTTCTGCAGCAGAGAGTAGTTGGGAAACCATCACTGCCACTGCCCCATTTGGTTATGTCCTCTTTTGCACCCCCACATTCACCAAATGGCGTATATTCATTTTGGTATGCATTGAAATCCAATACACATGTACCTGCACCAAATGGAAAGAGTTATGTTATTTTCACATACACATCAAGATTCAAATAAAATGTGTTAAATTAACAGTCAATGAATATATAAGATGTAGCAACTCATTAATCATCTATTAGATATAATTATCAACGATTTTACACGTCATCAATACTTTTATGTGTTCAAATATACATTTATGCATGGAGCAATTTTCACTTGGGAACAACCCCAAATCAAATTTATTTGGGCACACACATAAATGTAAAAAATTAAAAGAGAAAAGATTTAATCACATCATTTAATTCTTTCCTCTTTTAATTTCTTTTTCATTTATGATTGTGTGCCCAAATAAATTTGATTTAGGGTTGTGCTCAAGTTAGAACTACTCTTATACATGATATTCAATAACTACGGTTTTTGTTCGAATATACACTTAAAATTATGTTGATGAGTTTAAAAATTGTGGTTAATTGTGTTAAGAGATAGTTAATGATTTGCGGCACCTTGTTATATTCATTGATCATCCATTAATCTGCATTAACCACATATTTGAATCGCGTTAACCATCTAATTTATTATCCAATTTGTGTCAAAATATTATTACTTAGTTGAAAACTTATTCCAAGTACCAAGTGCTAAATCAAAAGGAACATACATAAATTTATTAGTTTTTCTTTTGACAAAATTAATCTCTATTCAAATTATTTAATTTTAATCATTTTTTTGACAAACTATTTAATTTTAATCATAAAAAATATAAAAATAAAACATTTACACACTAATTAAATAAAACATTAAGACTCCATAATCAAGGATTAAGAATGTATAAATTTAATTAAGAATTTAAACTATAGAATAACATGTTCTTAAAGGCTAAAAATACAGTTAACCATATATTTTGTGTTACTAGTTAAGTTTATGTTTGGAAACCTGCTGCAGATACCTCAGACACATACACATTATGATTTTTACAGTGATATATAATTAAATTAAATTAAATTCACAATGATAATTTATTGTGTAAGATTATAACACTAATAATAATAATATCAAAGATTAAGTAAATAGTAATAAAAATAAAAAATAAAAAATAAGAGTAAGGAAATTGAGTTGACCTTGTGTGTCGTTGGGTGCAGAAGATAGAGAGTGTATAAAAATAGCAAAAATGAGAAATGCAAACACAAGGTGGCGAGCCATGGCCTTTGATTTGCATAATAGTTATATACAAGAAAAGAGAAGCAGCGCAACGTAGAAATTGATGGCGGCAAGGTGACCAAAATTTTTCCATTAGAGAAGTTGAATTGAGTTGATATAGACTCATTTTTCTTTGTAAATATCGATGAGAATATGGATATTCTAATTACAACACACGCTACTCATATCACAGCTTGTATTTTATGCCTTGCAATTATCACCAAAGTCTTGAAACATTTACATATATATATAGTTTTTTTTAGAGGATATATAGTTTTTTATAATGTATAAACTTTACATATTTCCCTTAAAAAAAAGTTTATAAATCGACTAAGAATTGAATCTAGAAAGGGTTAGACTCACATATCGTGCATTAATATTCAAATCTCTGACTCAAAAGAGTGTTTCACATCTAGTTTTTGAAAGTGTCTTGAACAGAAGTGAGATGCTTATATTTAGTGTCTAACATTGTCTCAAATAGAATTGAAAGGAAAAATACCTTCACATATTTATTCCTATTCTTTCGCCACTCTCTTTAAGATTTGTTTTATTGAAAAAACAATTTCTTAGTTGTACAATTAACATTGCAATTGGCACAATAATAATCCTATGTAATAAGGATACAGTGTAGTTTGGTTTCACCGTGAGTTTGACATAATTACGGGGAGTTGTCCGCAATTTTATAAAAGCTAGTTTCTATAAAACCACATTGACACACCATCATACTATCAAACATACACCATAACATTTTGCTTATCAAACATTATCCTAACCTATTTTATATAGCTTGGTTTTTTTTTTATGATCCAGGTATTATCTCAGATTTAAATAATATACTGTTACATATACTTTTGAGAGTAAATGAACAAAATGCATCGTCAATCATCGCCAAATGAGTTATCCATGAACGAAAGTTACAACAGCACCAGAAAAAAACATCCACCAATGATTGTTAAAAATATGCTCTAGAACGTTTATCTTCTTATAATATTTTTTTGACAAATCTTCTTGTAATTTTGCGTCATCTACTTTGATTTACATACATATTAAGGGAAAATGCCAATGAGTATTTTTTTTTAACCACTTGTTAAAGAAATAAATATAAAAATTTGGTGTTAAAAAGTGGTGTATTCACCTTTATGAAAGTTCAAAAATTATCATTCCAAATGTAAATTTCTATTTTTTGTTTTCTTAAGAGAACATTTGTTAATATGACTCTACATTAAATACTTGATTATCTACCAAATGGGTTTGATATGGTGGAAGAGATTAGACTATCATAATATCATAAATTAGTGTTCGAATCTCTATTTTAAATAATACTCACATTTAATTAATGCCGACACGCCTCAAATGTGATTATTGTTGTAATTCATTTTTTCCATTTGATACAAAATACAAAGTTTATTTTCATGTTTTTATCACATCATTGTCTATTTAATAAAATAATTGCAACTTGCACCAAAAAGAAAATTACAACAAGAAAAATGCTAGTAGGAATGAAATGGGCCATGAAAGAAGAAATTGGAGTTGTTGGAAATTTTGAATATAGAGTCCAGTCTAGTTTGTATTAAAGAAAGAAAAAAGAAAAAAGAAAAAGAGTCCCTCCCTAGATAGTTGGAAGAGTCGACGTGTACAATTGTGGTGGCAGTGTGTTTGCAGTCCACACACACAAACACCATACTCTTATTCTTATCTCATCATCATCTTGTTACTAATGCCACGCCGTTTCTCGTCTCTTTTTTTTTTTTATTTTTTTTCCATATTATTATTATTATTCCACTGCAGCTCCAATTTGCAGTCTCTCTAATTTTTAGGTCACATTTGAATATAGATATAATGGCAACTTTGGGTGCAAACTCAAATATTATCTTTAGAAGTGATGGAAGGTTTCATAGAACAACAACAACAAGGTTTCAATATTGTCCTGGTACTGTGGCAGTGTTCAAAGTATTGTCTACCACTAGAAAACAACATACACGCTTGCATTTCCTAAGACATCATCGTAATTCTCGCGGTTTGGTATGCCAATGTCAACACCACCACAAAGGGAAACCATATTCTTCTCCCACTCCTTCAAACATCCCACGGGTAAGTAAGTAAGTAACTTTTATTTCCTCTTGTTTCTATTTATCATAGTGAAAAATGTATAATTGCTTCTTACGACAAAACCTTTTTATCCAATTTTTCATTTTTACAGATATTAGAAAATGGGGTGAATAGGATGCTTGTTGTTCTTCAAGATTGGAGAAATTCACGCATAATGGAAGTAGCTGCCATATTGGTTTCCATTTTAATGATTGTTCCATCAGCTAATGCTGTTGATGCACTCAAAACTTGTGCTTGTTTGCTCAAGGAATGCAGGTATGCTGCTATACCAGTTTTTTTATTGGCAAATGTTAGTGGTTATTAGTTTTTTAGGCTAGGAGGAAATGTTAGTAGCAGAGATTGAACTCTAAACCGCCTACATATAACTCCTTAGGTATCCCGGCCTATGCCATTGAGCTACTCCTCCGATTAAGATATAACTCGGTCTCAGAACATCTCCAATGGTATAAGTGCATGTTTGGGTGCGGTGATAAAAATTGATATAGGATGAATTGAATTGATACAGTGAGTTTTTGTTTGGTTCCACTTGTAGAGGGGCCAAAATTGATTATGGGGGTGTGGAATTGATTCTCAGAGGTTTGGTTGCTTTCGAGTAGAATTGATTCGATTTGAAGTTAGAATTTGTAGCTTTTGATTCTAGAATTGATTTTTACACATAAATTTATAGTTCAATTCACTTTTACGTGAATGCACCCAAACATAATCATTTTACCTTCAACTCATTTTTTTAGTCTGAATCAATTATACAAATTCAATTCACTCACAATCAATTTTTGTCAACGCTGAACAAAACATACAGTAAATTTCAATGTAAAAATCATGTTTAGGTTCAAAAGCTACAAATTTTAGCTTGAAGTTAGAATCAATTATGGAGGCAAAATCAATTTTACTCGAAAACAACCAAACATGTCAAAATCAATTTTACACCTCCAGAATCAATTTTGACTGCTACATACGTGGAACCAAACATATGCTAACTCAATTTGAGTTCTTAATTCTCTTTTAGTGGACCATGATTGCAAATTTGCAACGTTTGATTTAAGAAACACTATTAAATTTTGTTTCAATGGTAGAACCCAACTTAGATTCTAAACTCACTTTCAATGATTTCCAACTTTAACTCCACTAGTGTTACCAAAAATATTGATTTGTTAAAATCTTTTCTTATGGAGAAATGATTCTTACATGTGGCCTCTCTAAGTCAACGGCATCCAATTGTACAATGTGTAAGAACGAGTTCATACTCACAAGAACATGCATCCGAGATGGTGTAATAAGTGTATGTTCGATTCCACCTTTGGAGGAGGCAAGATTGATCTCAGAGGTGTAAAATTGATTTTAATTTGTTTGGATGTTCTCGAATAAAATTGATGTAGCCTCTAGAATTGATTCTAACTTGAAGTTAGAATTTGAGCATTTCTCACTACAATTGTTTTTTAGCAAAGCCTCCAAATTCTACCTTCAAATTAGAATTAACTCTAGAGGTTAGGTTAAATCAATTTTACTTGAGAAGCTTCAAACATATCAAAATCAATTCTACGCCTCTACGAACCAAACACACACAAATAAGATTTACATTCAACTACTTTTAGTCGCTGCAGAATTAATTTTTGTCACCTCAGAACCAAACACATACTAATACATCACCTCAAAACCATAATAACAGAAAGTAATATAATAGGCCTTCCACTTTTATGTTTGCAGGATAGAATTGGTTAGGTGTCTTGCAAACCCATCATGTGCTGCCAACATTGCTTGTCTCCAAACTTGCAACAATAGACCGGATGAGACTGAATGCCAAGTTAGTCCTCTACTTTACATCAACTTCATGCCTTTACCATTCATATTTCATTGTACACCAATTACCAAAAGAACCTGAACTCTTTGCTCATGAAATCTTCTTTTTTTATCGTAATTTTATAGATTAAATGTGGGGATGTGTTTGAAAACAAAGTGGTTGATGAATTCAATGAGTGCGCTGTATCGAGGAAGAAATGTGTACCTAAGAAATCTGATGTGGGAGAATTTCCTGTTCCGAACCCGGATGTCCTTGTGAAGAGCTTTAATATTGCAGATTTTAGTGGCAAGTGGTTCATCACTAGTGGCTTAAATCCTACATTTGATGCCTTTGACTGCCAGTTACATGAATTTCACATAGAATCAAATAAACTTGTTGGTAATATAACATGGAGGATACCAACTCCAGATGGTGGATTTCTTACAAGGTCGGCTGTGCAGAAATTTGTTCAAGATCCTTCAAATCCAGGAATCCTCTATAATCATGATAATGAGTACCTTAACTATCAAGATGACTGGTAATTCCTTGATCAGAAGCTCTCTTTTTCATTTTTTACTAACCTAAACATGTATAGGTATAATGGCAATTATATGATATATCCCCATGTAGCATATGTACTAACATTTTGCTATTTAAAATGGAACTCTATTGCTTGAAGCAAGTACATGTCATTTCCAACTTGAGAAAAAAAAAGGACATGACAATTGACAACATGCTTTTCTCAGCATCTTTTAAGCACTTAAGGCGTAATCGTTTATGTATAACGTATTTCTATAATAAAAGATAAAATAAAGTCAAATTGTTTTAATATAAGCTATAATTTGTTTTCACAGGCTATTCGGGAGAGCTTATGGAAATAAGCTGAAATCAGCTTATGGACATGGCATAAGTTGTTTCTATAAGCTCTCCCAAACAGTCTCACAAATGCTTAAATCAGTAAATAAACTCAAATAAGTCTTAATCCAAACAAGCCCATATGTATACCTTGAAATGTTCTCTAGCTTCTTGATTACACATTTTCAGCTTTCCAATGCATGAGAATTGAATTCTTGGTTTTCTGTTACCTTTAGGCCAACCCTTTTAGATAAACCTGAAAGGTGTCGTCTAATTTGTTGAATTCGGTCTTTGGCCACAGTAGAGGATTTACAATATCAGTGATCTGCAGGTATGTTGTGTCATCCAAAATCGAGAATAAACCAGATGACTATATATTTATATACTACCGAGGCAGAAACGATGCATGGGATGGCTATGGTGGTGCCGTTGTGTACACAAGAAGTGCAGTTTTACCTGAATCTATTATTCCTGAACTTGATAAAGCGGCGAAGAGTGTTGGAAGAGACTTTAGCAAGTTCATCAGAACAGATAACACATGTGGACCAGAGCCTTCCATTGTGGAAAGGCTGGAGAAAAAGGTAGAGGAAGGAGAGAAAACCATTGTGAGGGAAGTTGAAGAGTTAGAAGAGGAGGTGGAGAAGGTTGGTAAAACAGAAATGACCTTGTTACAAAGGCTGGCAGAAGGGTTTAAAGTGTTTCAAGAAGATGAGGAAAATTTCTTGAGAGGGTTATCTAAAGAAGAAATGGAGATACTGAACAGTCTTAAATTGGAAGCTGAGGAAGTAGAAGAGCTCTTTGGACGTGCCTTGCCACTAAGGAAACTAAGATAACTTCTAAATATGAGAACTAATGTTGTAACATATTTTTTGATATACGTGTTTAGTATTGAATGAATTCTCATGTTGGTTCTCTGCTGAATAATATCGACTCATTCTTTATAAATGGAGTCCTCATATATGTCACAAAAAATTGGAGTTCTCATAAGAATTCATTTTATCTTATGCTTAAAAGAAGGTATCAAAGAATGTGGTGCTGTGATTTTTATGTTCGGATTCTGATATCTGTGCACGACAATCATTGATTTTATCTAGACATAGTAAATATGATTCCAATATTGGTAACAACATTTATGATTGCTGTTTTTCTTTA
Organism: Medicago ruthenica; assembly: GCA_018208015.1. Taxonomy (NCBI): domain Eukaryota; kingdom Viridiplantae; phylum Streptophyta; class Magnoliopsida; order Fabales; family Fabaceae; genus Medicago; species Medicago ruthenica. The sequence continues at coordinate 593,608 of CM031377.1, read as the reverse complement.
CTAAAAATGCTTATAGCATTTCATTTATGTTGGATACATGTCCTAATACTACAAATAGCATTTCTCTAACATTCTAATTTGACAAATGCAAAATGACCATTCTCGTCTCTACTACAAATATCAATCTCCACAAAGTTTAACTGAGAACAGAAAGAGGCATCAGTATTACATTTGTATCTATTGTGATGGCTCCATTCTATTTTGTTAAACACAAAATGATCATGCTCGTCTCTATTACAAATATCACTCTCCATAGTTTAACTGAGAAGAGAAAGAGACATCGATATTGCATTTGTATTTACTCGGAGATGGCTTCTGCGAAGTTTGTGTGCTGTTTAAAACTGCAGGTGCTGCTGCACGCGGATGATTACTTTGCGCAGCTTTCCAATCATCTATCAGTTGAATTGCTCTTTCACACACTTGACTTGAGTACTTGTTTCTGATACATGGTTCCAAAGCTTAGTATTTGCTGTTTTCATATGCTACAAATTAGAGCTGAGAATTTAGCATCTTAAACTTCATCAAACTAATAAACAAAAGGTGGACTTGATTGATCTAAGTGGCGGTAGAAGTAAAGAAAGTGAAGCTAATGAAAGCAGGGAAGAACACCAACGTATTTGGAAGATTATGTCACAAATGATGAAAAACTAGATAAGAATATTCTATTAAATAATGATGTTTTTTTTTTAAGGAATTAAATAATGATGTTAAACAGTGAGGTTTTTGCAACGTTGTCTTTTTTTCATCCAACCCTGGTAAACAATGATGATGTGGTCGTTGACTACAACGTTGAACCTCCACATCAACAAAAAAAAAATACTTTTAATTTATTTTATCAAAAATAAAAACCCAAACAATCTCAAAATTAAAAAAGAATATTCTATCATATTCAATAGTTAGAGATCATAGTTTAGTTTTTTTTTTGACAGATATCAGTTTAGTTAGTTTTATGTAATCACTTATTCTTCAATGAAATAAGTCAAGACAGGTGTCATTTAGCTTGGACCAATAGAGGTTTTGGTTCATGCTAGACCAATCAAAGTTACTTAGACCAAATGCAACCGTGGTGTTGAATTGCAATTTCAACATGTGGATGTGGTGCAATGGTGTGATTAAGGGTGTTGAATGGTGATGTGGAGGAAAGAGGAGTTGAAGCAAATCAACACAGTTGAAGCCTGGCCGGAAGGACACGTGGCAGCGTGCGGATGGCTGAAACAGGCGCGTGTGCCACACTCGCGGACAAGGGCGCGTCTGGCGCAGGGAGTGAGAGAGAAGATGGTTTTTGGATTAAAAGGTGACACGTGTGGTGATCTGATTGACTGGATGGATTTTTATTATCTTAATAATTTGAACTCAATTATTTCATTGCAAATTAATTTTTTCAAATTTTTTTTTTACCAAAATTCATGATTTTTTTTGCTCTATAAATAGAGAATTGGTTCATTTGATTTGGACACAGAAAAAAAAAACCAAGTTTTTCACTATCTTAATCTTATTATTATCCTTCTATTAGCTTTCCTTTTGAAGTTTTAAACTTCTTTTTAGTGAAATGGATCCCAATAATAATAATTTCAACACCCAGAATTCTTCTAATTACTCGTTTAGCTACCAAAATCCCAACAATTATCAACATCCATATCAATTTTCCAACCAACGTCCTCAAAACATGCCTAATTGGTTTTGCACCAAATTTCAACCACTTATCCTCTATTCCAAACTTTAATCCATATTATGGATCTATGATGGGATATCCATCTCAAACACCCCCGTTTAATGGTTATATGCCAATGGGGAATGAAAATTTTCCGAGTGTTGGTCCACCTGAATTTCCTGAATTTTCAACACAAATAACTCTTGGTGGCATGACAAGTGCTAATGAAGTCACTCCAAATCCAGAGGATTCAACTCCTAAGAGCAAGAAAGCCCAGCAACCAGCATGGAACACTGAACAAAATCTGGTGCTAATTAGTGGGTGGATTAAATATGGAACAAGCAGTGTTGTCGGGAGAAATCAGAAAGGTGAAACATATTGGGGTAAAATTGTTGAGTATTGTAATCAGCATTGTTCATTCGATCCTCCGCGCGATGGAGTTGCATGCCGAAACCGTTTTAATTATATGAGCAATATACTGAATAAATGGATTGACGCTTATGTAAGCGCTAAGCGTTTGCAAGGAAGCGGTTGGTCGGAGAATGATATTTTGGCAAAAGCGCAGGAATTATACGCAAGTGGGAAGAATATTCAATTTACTTTAATGGCAGAATGACACGCTCTCCGTGATCAACCACATTATGGTAGTCAAGTAGGAAATATTGGCTCAGGAAGTAGTGGATCTAAGAGATCTCACGACAGTGATGCATGTGGCTCAAACTCTGTAGGATCTACTACTCGTCCAATGGGTAGGGAGTCAGCTAAAAAAATGGGTAAAAAGAAAAGTAAGGAAGCTGCCTTAGAGGTGGTGGATAACGAGTGGGCTGAATTCAAACAATTCAAGGAGAAAGAGCTTGAACGATTGAACAAGATAGCCTTGGTGCAACAGGAGGCTAACCAATTGATGAAAGAAAGGACTAATGCTAAGAAAATGAAAATGTATCTAAAACTAAGTTCCGAGGAGAATCTCGATGATCGAAAACAAAAGTTGTTGGAGATGTAGAGCCAAGAGCTGTTTGGAAATTAATTTCAATCAAGTATTTGTCTGTATTCGGTCAAACTTGTCGGTGGTGTCAAGTCCCCAGTGTTTGCTTTAATAATTGTCAGTGATGTCAAATCTGTAGTGTTTGCTTTAATAATTGTCCGTGACTTTTGGCTTTAATGTATGAGTTATTGTGTTTGAATATGTACCACCCAATTGGAATCTAATCCTTATCTGATAATTAACTCTATACAATAACTTATTTCGAATTCGTCAATGTCCACCACTCAATGTACTTATATATAGGGACTCATAGATACATACATTGAAGTACCAATATCCCTAATCTCATTCAATCTACTTCCAATATCACAAAAAACTATTAATGGATCCATCAGAATATCCTTTTGATATCGCAGCCTACAATCAAAAATGTGAAATGGAAGAAACTTATATCGCCAACCGATTCAGAGAGCGTCGAAACAAAATATTGGAAGATAGTGCACCTCGTAGTAGAAAATATCTCAATAGAGATCATGTAGCGACAAACCAAAGACTAATTGGCGACTACTTTGCCAATGAGCCTACATATGACGATGCAATGTTTCCTCGTCGGTACCGGATGCAAAAACATGTTTTCCTTCGAATCGTTGGGGACCTTTCAAGTAGTGATAACTACTTCACCCAGCAAGTTGATGCAGCCAATAAAGAAGGTATATCACCCTTAGCAAAATGTACCACAACAATGCAAATGTTAGCATATGGTGTGGCAGCAGATGCGGTCGATGAATACATCAAAATAGGAGGTACTACGACATTGGAGTGCTTACGTAGATTCTGTAAAGGAATCATACGATTGTAAATGATCTGCAAAGAATACTACATGTAAGTGAAATGCGGGGGTTCCCAGGATGATCGGGAGTATTGACTGCATGCACTGGGAGTGGAAAAATTGTCCTAAAGCATGGGAAGGTCAATTTAGTAGGGGGGATAAGGGAACCACCACAGTTATTCTTGAAGCAGTTGCATCTCATGATCTATGGATTTGGCATGCCTTTTTTGGATGTCCGGGAACGTTGAACGATATAAACGTTCTAGACAGGTCACCAGTGTTTGATGATGTGGAACAAGGAAAGGCTCCAAGTGTGAAATTCTTTGTGAATCAACATCCCTATAACATGGCATACTATCTAGCTGATGGTATCTACCCTTCTTATCCAACTTTCGTCAAATCGATTAAACTTCCTCAAAGTGAACCCGATAAGTTATTTGCAAAAGTTCAGGAGGGATGTCGGAAGGACATCGAACGTGCATTTGGAGTGCTTCAAGCTCGATTTAAAATCATCCGTGAACCAGCTCGCTTGTGGGACATAGCTGATTTGGATATCATCATGAGGTTATGCATCATATTACATAATATGATTGTTGAGGATGAACGAGATTCATATTCTCAACGTTGGACCGATTTTGAGCAATCAGAGGAAAGTGGATCTAGTACACCGCAACCATACTCGACTGAGGTGTTACCCGCTTTTGCAAATCATGTGTGTGTTAGATCCGAGTTGCGTGGTCCAAATGTTCATCACGAATTGCAAGCAGATCTAGTGAAGCATATATGGGCAAAGTTTGGAATGTTTCGTGATTGAAGATGATTTGTATCGTACTAATTAAGTTACTTGTGTGTTGTGTGCTTAGTTTGTTGTATTGCATTTTAAGTTATTTGCGTGCCGCGTATTTAGTTTATTGTATTGCATTTTAAGTTAAGAAAATAAAAATAAATTATTTAAATAAATTTTGTTTTTACAAAAACACTAAAAAATAAATTGTTAAGTGTTTATTATTTTAATTTAATTATAATTGATAATTGTAATTTTATGTAATTATAAAAACAAAAATATAAAATTAAATAAGAATATTAAATAAAAAGTGGTGGGGTAGAGTGTTGAATGAAAAACCATTGGAGAGAGTATTTGTTGAATGAGTTTTGAATTATTATGTGGAAGAGAGAGAAAATGATGTGGAGTGTTGGGAATTGAAAAAGTGGGTGTTGAATGAGTGCTGAATGAATTTTCCTTTTTAAATGGTCTTAGTACTAGAGGTTTCTTCCGGTTAAATAGTACACCCTCCACAGTGCATAGAAAGCACAATAGTATCATCCCATATCTTTTTAAAGTAATACTAAAAAAATAAAATCATGTTTAATAACGAGGGTTGTATATTTAAGTAAAAAGAGGGTTATATGTTCAATAAATTAATATAACAACAATGTCATTTTGATCTATGAATGTATCAAAATTCTAAAATAGTTCTTGATTTTGTTGCACTTTGTTAATTAAAATAGTCTTCAACATTAAAATACTATGGCAATGCTAATATTAACTCTTTTCATATATGACTGATACGACAGTAAGTAAATACTTTTACAAACTGATATTACAATAAGTAAGTATATTGAGGGACTAATATAACAATATTAACGAATCGTTTTAATGTAAAAAACTGTTTTGACTAATATAGTGCACAATCATAGACTATTTTAAAGTTTCGATACGGACTATTGAGGCTACTCGTTAAATTTGGGGACCAAAATGTCTATTATCCCAATTAAATAGGTAAAAAGTGGGTTCTATGAAATTGAATTTTTGAAGCAAAGTGAACCAACATTGGAGGTTTTTTTTAGGAGAAAACACAATACTTCAAAAGTGGATTTGATATTTATTAATGCTAGTGCAATTCAAAGCTAATAGATTATTCCAACAAAATTGAAATAAATTTAATATAAGTTTTTCAACAAAAAAAAAAATCAAGTAAAATTAAGATAAGTTTTTCGCTTAAAAAATTAACTAATTTAAGTTTTTCATTAAAAAAAAAAAATTGAAGTAAATATAAGATAAGTTTTTCAACAATAACAAAATTTGAAGTAATTTAAAATTTAAAAAAAAAATCGAGGTAAATTTAAGCTAAGTTTCTGGTCAAAAAATCCTATCCAACTGTCACCTTTGCAACAAGAAAAAAAACAGGACATGATAGAGTAATTCACTGCAGCAAAATATTACAGGTACAGTAGACATGCAAAAAAAAAGTCACTTGTAGTACAGGTTCCCTGCACTTAATCTGAACTGTTGGACTTTATTTATAACAAATCAATGACTTCTATTCAATGGGTCCAAGTTGGACACATACTTTTAGTGGTCCAAATTAAACTTTATCGTCAAGACATTACAACATATCTCTTCTCACCTTAATAACTTCAATCATTCTCAAAAGTTAGTTCATTACACATTCAATCAATGATTTGACATATTTCCTAAACTCTCTAAAAAATACTCATTCAAAAAATGTGAAAGATTTCTCAATTTTTCTTCATATTTCTCAACCCCCAAAGTATTTTCTTCCCCTCTCCTTCAAACTCCCAAACAAAGTCTTAGGCAACTACTACGAGATCTTTGTTAGTACTAAAAATTGTCAAAGCGTCCCTATGAACTTAACTCGATTGATAGGGACATTGCATAATATATGCAGGGGTCGGGATTCGAACCCCGAATACTACAGTTATTCACCTTAAAGGTAAATTTCGAGTTCATAGACAATAAGTTTCGTGCAAATAACATAGTTGTTTATATTTTTTTATGCAAAATTAGTTGTTTATATTGAAATATATATTGCTAGTCAATTAAATACAAATTCAACTATGTATGAATTTGACTCACTTTTTTTAAATAGCTATTATTATTTTTTATTTATATGATTTTGCTTTAATTTACATTTTATACAAGTAAAATTGTTGTGAATTTTTTTTTATGAGTTAAATTTAACATATTAGTTTTAAAAATATTTTTAATTTTATTTATTTGTATTTGGCCTCCTCATAAAAAATTTGCTAGCTTCACCATTACTTACACGCAACTACTCCCTCTGTCTCTAATTATAAGCACTCTTTTAAAAAAAGTTTTGTCCCTAAATATAAGCCCTCATACAAATGAGGTAAATTTATTATTTTTTTCAAATATAACCCTATTAATTTTTTTTTTGAAGAAGCTAAATGCAAAATATATTAAAAACCAAACCAGTTAAGCACAAGATGTGTCTAACGGGAAATTGTGTACAACGTCAAAGTAACAAACACGGTAAAGACAGAAATCACAATTACAAAATGGTGTAACCTATATAAAGAGACGGCATAGACCACCAATAATGATAATCAAAAGTGAAACCCGATTTATGTGTCTTTAGCCACCACCAAGAAGGAAGTTTAATATTATCAAGAAGTTGATCCTTAGAAGACACCACATAAAAGTCAAAAGCTCGATACAAATAAAAGGAATTAAAATACGAACTTTATGCAAATGATGCAACTAGACCATGATCCGGATATTATAACAGCCCGATTTTTAGTATTAGATTTATTTAATATTGTTAATTGTTTGATATATTTGTTAATTGTTTATTTGATGTGTGATTGGTGGGTTAGTGGATTTTTAAGTGATTAAGGGTATTTTAGTCATTTTAACATGAGTGGCATTTTTGTAATTATGTTAGAACTAGAAATTTGAATTTTAGAGAATAGTGGTGTATAAGTAATATGGGAGGTTTAAGTGAAGTAAAAGTGTAGAGAAATAATTGTGAGAGTTAGATGTGACTAAGCTCATTAGTGTGAGTGACTCTAACCCATATTATATAAAGAGTAGTAGTGAGTGTTGGTGAATTAGGTTAACCACGTTTCACAAAACTTTGGGAAGAGGCAAGAGGGAGAGAATAGAAGAGAAGAAGAAATTTGGAGAGAAGGAAGAGTGGAAAGCACTAGAAGTTAGAGATTCAAGCTAGGAAGCACTTATTGTGAAGAATTGAGGTAAGGGGGAAGATTATTTTCACCAATTGGGTTTTAATAAGCAATTAGGTAGCTTGGGTGTTTTAGCTTATGCTTGTTGAATGAACAAAAGTAAGTATTAGTTTTTATATCGTTCCACAGGGATTAATGTGATATCATAAACCGTTCAACTTCGATTATCGTCTTAAGTTAGGGTTTAACTTGTTTTTATACTACACTACTCATCATTTTAAAAACTTTATAAATAAATAGTAGAGTAATAGGACATAGAAGGTGTTAGGATTAACTTTCATCAATCAAACATCGTTTATATCCGATTGATCATAAATACGGATTCTAGCGTTTTCTTATATATGACATTATTACGTATTGCTCAACAACATCATTGATTTCCCAAATGACGTCGTGAGATCGATTGTATCGTTTAATCGATGATTTCTCAATCTATTAAACGATTCAAAAGCTTTACGATCCAATACTATAATGTAATTATCAAAACCAAATCCCATTTCTAGAATTTCTTATCTTGATAGAAAATCATTCTAAACCTAGATTCAAAAGTCTTTTTCAACAACATTTAAATCAAACATAAGATTGAAAAGCAAGAAGAAATTCAATGGTATATAAAAATTGCTAGAATCATATATTGAATAATCAAAAGTTTACAACATGAATGATTGATTACCTATTAATCCCAACAAAGGAGATTAGTTGATCATTGTCATGACAACTATGGCAAAATAAGAAAGGAAGATGAAGATATGTGAGAGCTTGATGTCTCAAAGCTTCTTAAGATCTTCTTCAATCCAAATCAAATTGCTATTTGAAGTTTTTCTCCCTCTATGCCTATTCTCTCTCAAAGATAACAAGTTTTCTAAGCTCTGGAAAATATTAAAACTGATAAAAAAAACTATATTAAGAAATGAGCTTAAAATTCCTTAAATATGCTGAGAAAAAGCACGCTCGCTACAAGCGACCAGCCTGTCGCTTGTAGCGAGGACATCAACTGGCCAATCATAGAGCTCCACGTCACCATCAGCATTAAACCGCCCCTTTGGTCGCTGTAGCGACAAGGTCTGTCGCTACAAGCGATGGATCATTGAAATTCCCTGCCTAGGCTCGCTTCTAGCGTCCAGTTCATCGCTTCAAGCGATGAACTCCTGATAATCCCTGCCTAAGCTCGCTTCTAGCGATGGATGCTGCGCTTCAAGCGATGGATGTCTGGAAATCCCTGCCTATCCTCGCTACTAGCGATGGCTCGCGCGCTTGTAGCGATGGCATCAAGAAAAGCTTCATTCTTTTGCATCAATCAGGTTCAAGCATGTATTTCCTGCATAATCACATGGGGTAAGGCTTAGGATCACAATCATTGCATTTCTAACACATTTATGCCCTAATCCTAAGGTAACTTGTAAAGCAAGTAAGCATAAGTGCCCTAATTTGTACCAAAATATAACAACATTTAGGCACTTATCAAACTCTCCCCAACTTACATTTTGGTTTGTCCTCAAACCAAAGAACAAAAGGAAATTTTCATAGCTTTGAAACCACAGTATTAAGCAAATAGCAAAGGATTCAAAAGTGCGAAGAAATAAATATCAAGTGAGTGATTCAAATGTGATTGCGCAAGCTAAAGTTCAGTTTCTCATCAAACAAGATACATTCTATAAATGTGAACTAGTTCTAAACACAAGGAATTAAATCATACAATCCTAAACAAGCAACATGTTTAAATTTGAACCAAACCTAACACACTTCTATAAAAAAGTATATGAACAATTGAAATCATTTGTAAGGGTTATGAACACTCATCCAATAAACATGATAACATACAATCAAATTATGTGTCTATCTAATTATCATTTCCAAAAGCATAAAAGGCATTGATCAAAAGGTCTTTAAGGGTTGTAATTGGGCTAGGTTACAAAAGAATTGTCATATGTGGGATATTTGAATTCAAATGGCCAAGCAAAAGGAAACATTCAAACTAATTACACTTCCTTCTTTTTCCAATACAACACTTGGTGAATTTCCAACTTTTCTATTCTTGATTGATCCTTGACAACTTTTTCTTTGAAATTTTTGCAAACCTTTTCATTTTTTTTCTTTTCTTTTTCTTGGTTTGCTTTTCTTTCTTTTTTTTTTCTATTCTTTTCTTTTTCTTGTTGTCAAGATCAATTAACACATTCACCCTTACATTGACATAAATAAAACCTCCCTTTCTCCCCAACTTATTTCAATGATACCCTAATCGAATGTTCCTTTGTTATTATGGCAAAGGTCAATAAAAACGATGGATAAGGGTTCAAAAGAAAACAACTATCAGAATTTAATAAAGAGTTAACTATGAACTGAATTTTTTTACAAACTCCGGCAATTTAAATAAGCAGATGAGCTTATTAAATTGACAGTACACAGTTAACAATTCTGATTCCATTAGGCTCAGATGGGTTAACAGATACTCACACATCTCACAGGGTAGGTTCATTTGGTCAAGTATTTCTCTCAATTTCAAAAAATTGCCTTGATCATTTCAATGCTCTTATACAAATTAAAACAACAACAGATTTAACATAAAATAACTGAGTTAAACATGATATTGGTCTCCTGCATATATATACAATGGTTGAGGATTCCTCACATTTTGGCTAGTTCTACATTGGTTCAAAACTAAACACATGCTTGCTTAAAAACTGAATAAATTAACTTGTGTGTGTAAAAAACTTATTCACATTCACGAATATACCTAGAAAAACAAGAAAACGAGTACCTTAGCTGCGCGCTTTAACACTCATTCTATCATTATCACTCAGATGATTCACAGTTCAAGCATTGGCTTTTGAATCTTTCATCTTTCTTTCAAAATTTGTTGGGATCATTCCAAAAAATTTTACCAAAAATAAATAACAAAACATAACTAGAATATAAACTATACTAACATGTTATACCCAAAATAAATAACATAAACATAAAAGGTACATCATCCATGGTACAAGAGAAACATAATCAGAGTACAAAGCATAAATCAAAATGTTAAAGTAGTACAAAGCTGAATAAATAAAACGAAAGAGAAAACAAATCAAGATCTGCAGCTCTGCATCATCAATCTGAGTCTGAATCCATGTCGTCCTCAGAGTCTATCAGGTCAGCTGCCATGCGATCAATAGAATTTGTAGCAGCTGAGGAGTCATCATCCAGATCATCATCCACATCAGCGTCGTCATCACCCTCATCACCAGCATCCTGATCACCAGCATCAGCTGCAGCTGCCCCTCCTGGAAAGAATGGCCTGTCCCCAGGCCAAGCGATGTGCTCAGAGAAGAAAGCAGGTGTCCACGGGCTTTGGCCACTGTCATGCAGATGGCTCTGAATCGTAGTAAGTGCCCGGTGATTTGACGCATTCTGCGCCAACAGGAAAGAGCTCACAGTAGCAGAGTCCCAACTCGAGAAGTCCAATGGTGGAATGGTCGGGTGGCTAGGGTGGCTAGTATGCTGAGGTGGTGGTGGTGGTACATGAGAAGGTCCTGCTGAGGTGGATGGTCCAGCTGAGGTATGAGGTGGGGCAACAGGTGCAGGTGTAGAGCAGTACCTATTGATGTATCTATCATCAATAGGGTTTTTAATTTCCTCATCAACCTGTGATGGCATGTGCACTCTAGCTCGCCTACATAGTCCCATGATCAACCCGGGAAAAGTCAGAGGGCATTTTGGTTTGCCCGGGGGTAAAATACCACTCTCAGCTACTATCCTCATCTCATTTGCTATCAGCCTAGCAACGTCAACCTGACGCTGAGTGAGGATATAATGAACAAGAGGGGTCACATCTAGGGTGGTGGAGGAGGTATGAGACTTAGGGCGGATGTTATATAAAATAAGGGTAAGGATTACCTGAGCCTCAGTGGTCATGTCATCACGAAATGCTCGGAAAGGCTTACCCAAAGCCCTACTCAAATCATAACTCTTCCCCTCCTGGAAGATATCGCGTGCAATGCTCTCGTGATCCCATTCACCACTCCTCTGATGCTCACAGAAATCACAAAGCGCAGTGGGTGCAAGCGGATTATCCTCTTCCTCATCAACTAGCTCCAGAGGCTTGCCCAAATATGCGTTGATGGACATGCGATCAAACCTGATGGTGCGCCCTCGCACGTAGGTAGTCCATGTAAACTCATCAGATGGATCAGAGGGGATCGCGTTCGCGTAGAATTCGCGCACGATGTCATAATTAATCCTCCTGGGTGGCGTGCATAGAATCCCCCACTTCCTCTCGTTAATCATTGCTGCTATGCCACCATACTCTCCCTCTTCAGAAATTTGGAACTGCTTCTCAGCCCAAATTCTTCTTGTTCTCAGCTCCTCGTAGCGTTCTTGGTTCCTCCAGCTTAGGAAACGACTCGCATCGTGTGGTTGAATGTTTGCTCTTGGTCGTGACAAGGAGCTTTCAACGTTCCTTTGACGTTTAGACGAGGTTTTAGGTGCCATTCCTACAAAATGATTTAAAACAGATGAAAATCAGGTAGGACACAAGTCAAGTTTCAATCAAAACAAAAATAAAACAAATTCTGGGTTCGCTCGCTACAAGCGACAGCTTGGTCGCTGTAGCGACGAAACCCAGAAAATGTCTGTTTCCTGCGCTACAAGCGCTGTTCTAGCGAGGAAACCCATTTTCAAAAATCATGTTTTTCTGGATTTTAACTTACTTGTAGCATGCGAAATCAACATTAAAGCTAATATAAATGACTAACAATCACCTAAACTTCCTAAATCCTCAAAAACCCTAATTTATTTTGAATTTTTACAAAGGGTTTTTCCAAAATACGAATCCTATGAACAAGAGGATTAACAGGAAGTTTTCCTAGTGATTCTAGGTCATTTATAACAGTTTAAATCATATCTAAACCTGGGTAAACAACAGGGCATGTATAAATTCAAATTTCGTAAAACCCTAAAACCCTAAAATGTCTAATCAGCATGCAGGCATATTCAGGAAGTAAAAAGCATAAAAATATGAACAGACAAGTGCGAATTACATACCTGGTGAGTTGTTGAGTGAGATTATTACAGGTACAGAGTGGATTAGCAGAACTTAAGCAGAAATAGAAAAGTGAACAATGCAGAAATGTAGCAGAATGAATGGAGTATGTTCAGAAGTGTAAAGGGTGCGAAAATATAAGAAAACAACGGCTATAGCACTTAATGAAAGTGGTTGGGAGGTAGCTGAAGCGACAGGAGTGGCCTGGGTATTATAAAACTGTTTTCTGATACGCTCGCTACAAGCGCGCGATCCGTCGCTACAGCGAAAGGCAAAATGCCCATCGCTACAAGCGTGGTGTGGCGCTACAAGCGCAAGTGCAAAAACTGTCGCTACAAGCGACAAGTGCGTCGCTACAGCGACGTAGTGTAAAATCTATCGCTACAGCGATGAGTTGGTCGCTGTAGCGACCATGACAGGAAACAGAAAAATAAATTTTTGAGTTCTTGCCACTATCCCAACATGCATAAATAACTGTACAGAAGTAAATTAACACTAAAAACACAACATACTTACAAAATTGGGGTGCCTCCCAACAAGCTCTTGTTTAACGTCATTAGATCGACGCCTGCTCACTTACGCAAAAGAATCGATGAGTGAAATTGTTGTCGTGTGCCGAACAACTTCACCTCCAAAATATGGCTTAAGCCTTTGTCCATTCACTGTCCATGTCGACTTGGTGATAGGATCCTCTAGTTCCACAGCTCCATAAGGTTTTACTTCCTTTATCATGAACGGACCGGACCACTTGGACTTCAATTTACCCGGAAATAGTCGTAGCCTTGCATTGAACAGCAACACCATCTGACCAGGCTTGAATTCCCTCTTCATGATCTTCTTGTCATGATACCGTTTAACCTTTTCCTTATAAAGCTTGCTTGACTGATAGGCTTGGTCACGCATTTCCTCTAACTCATGCATTTGAAGCTTTCTCTTCTCCCCAGCTTGCTCTTGATCAAAGTTCAAAAACTTGAGCGCCCAAAACGCTTTGTGCTCCAACTCGACCGGCAAGTGGCATGCTTTCCCATACACCAATTGGAATGGTGTGAAACCCGTAGGAGCTTTGTATGCGGTCCTATACGCCCACAACGCTTCGTCCAGTTTCATCGTCCAATCCTTCCTTGAAGATGAGACGGTCTTCTCAAGTATCCGTTTGATTTCTCGGTTGGATACCTCGGCTTGACCGTTGGTCTGTGGATGGTATGGTGAAGCTACCTTGTGCTTTACTCCATAGTGCTCAAGTGCTTTTGCTAACTGTTGATTGCAGAAGTGAGAACCTCCATCACTTATTAGCACTCTTGGAGTTCCAAATCGGGAAAAGATGTTTCTTTTTAGAAACTTGACCACCGTCTTGCTATCGGCTTTCTGAGATGCTATTGCTTCAACCCACTTTGACACATAGTCAACAGCCATCAGAATATACTCGTTGTTCAAAGAAGATGGAAATGGCCCTACAAAGTCAATACCCCAACAGTCGAAGACTTCGACTTCAAGGATACTTTGTAGAGGCATTTCATTCCTCTTTGAAATCCCTCCGGTCTTCTGGCAACTCTCGCATTCTTTCACATGTTCATATGAGTCTTTGAACAAGGTGGGCCAATAAAAGCCAGCTTGAAGAACTTTTGCTCCAGTTCTTTCTCCACTGTAATGACCACCATATGGCGAGTTGTGACAATGCCACATGATGTCCTTGGCTTCTTCTCTTGCAACACATCTTCTTATTAAGTGGTCTACTCCAATCTTGAATAAGTATGGGTCATCCCAAATGAATTGAGTGGCGTCTCTCAACAACCTCTTCTTCATTTGCCATGTGTAATCCTCCGGAATGAACCCCGTTGCTTTGTAATTGGCCATGTCCGCGAACCATGGTCTTTCTTGCACCATAAGCAACTGTTCATCCGGGAACTCTTCAAGGATGTCCCTTTCATTCTTCGTTATCTCATTGTTCACCAATCTTGACAGATGATCAACTACTAGGTTCTCAGTCCCCTTCTTGTCCTTAATCTCCAAATCAAACTCTTGGAGTAGCAACATCCAACGGATGAGTCTCGGCTTTGAGTCGGGTTTGGTAATTAAGTACTTGATAGCTGCATGGTCAGTCCAGATAACAATTTTTGAACCAATGAGATACGAACGAAATTTTTCTAATGCGAACACTATGGCAAGTAATTCTTTTTCAGTGGTAGCATAATTGACTTGTGCGTCATTTAAAACTTTACTTGCGTAGTGTATAGCATGAAAAATTTTGTTTTTGCGTTGACCTAACACCGCGCCTACCGCATAATCACTTGCATCGCACATAAGTTCAAAATCGTATGTCCAGTTTGGTGCGGTGATTATGGGTGCGGATGTTAAGCTATCCTTTAAACTATTAAAAGCATTTAAACAATCAATATCAAAATCAAAAGACTTATCTTTGTTGAGCAAGTTGCTCAATGGCTTTGCAATTTTTGAGAAGTCTTTGATGAATCTCCGATAGAACCCGGCATGGCCTAGGAAACTTCGGATTCCTTTGACATTGACTGGTGGTGGAAGTTTTCCTATCACGTCGATCTTAGCTTTATCAACTTCGATACCCTTGGAGGAGATCTTGTGACCAAGGACTATACCCTCGGTTACCATGAAGTGACACTTCTCCCAATTGAGCACCAAGTTGGTTTCCTTGCACCGTTTCAGTACCGTGTCCAGATTCTTCAAGCATAAATCAAATGATGACCCGAAAACTGAGAAGTCGTCCATGAACACTTCAATGCTTTTCTCTATCAAGTCGGCAAAGATGGCTTGCATGCATCGTTGAAATGTTGCTGGAGCGTTACATAAACCGAACGACATGCGTCGATATGCAAATACCCCAAAAGGACATGTGAATGCAGTCTTCTCGTGATCGTCTGGATTCACCGATATCTGATTGTAACCTGAATACCCGTCAAGGAAACAGTAAAAAGCTTGTCCTGACAGCCTCTCTAGCATTTGATCCATAAATGGTAGAGGAAAATGATCCTTTCTAGTTGCTTTGTTCAACCTCCGGTAGTCAATACACATCCTCCAACCGGTTACGGTTCTTGTCGGTATGAGCTCATTCTTCTCATTCGTGATAACCGTCATACCTCCCTTCTTAGGGACAACTTGAACCGGACTAACCCAAGTGCTATCCGAGATCGGATATATCATGCCGGCTTCAAGTAGCTTCACTACTTCTTTCCGGACTACTTCTTTCATGTTTGGGTTTAGCCGTCTTTGAGGTTGTGCTACCGGCTTATAATCCTCTTCCATCATGATCTTGTGCATGCAATAGGAAGGACTTATCCCTTTTAAGTCGGATAGTGTCCAACCTATTGCTTCCTTGTTGGACTTCAAAACTTCGACCAATTTTGTTTCTTCTTGGTTTGACAAGGAGCTACTAATGATTACCGGTTTGGTACCCTCTTGGTCAAGAAACACATACTTCAAATGTGAGGGCAATATCTTCATCTCCGGCTTCACTTCTTCTACTTTAGCTTCATTCGTCAATTCCTCGATTTTGGCTTTGTGAGGAGGAATTTCCTTCAACGAATCGAGCTCCTTCAAACACTCTTCAAGCTCTAGCTCATCTTCTTCTCCTAGGATACTTAGTGCGTTTGTCAAAACTCTCTCAAGATGTGTCAAGTCATGCAACTGGTTTCTCGTATCAACTATCAATTCTTCCGTTGCATCCATCTTGAAACACGCAGCTTTATCACTAGGAAACTTCATTGCTTCATGGATGTTGAAATTGACTTCTTCATCGTCCACACGGACTTTCATTAAGCCTCCGTCAAGATCAATCATCATCCGTGCCGTTTGCATGAAAGTTCTCCCAAGAAGTAGTGGCACATCATCATCCTCCGGAATGTCCATCACTACAAAGTCGACGGGGAACAAGAACTTGTCGACTTTCACCAACACGTCTTCAGCAATTCCCAATGGACGAGTGTAGGATTTGTCGGCCAATTGCAAGGTTAAGTTGGTTCTCTTCACAACTATATCACCTATCCTTTTGACAACGGATAGTGGGATTAGGTTGATGCTTGAACCCAAATCAATGAGTGCCTTGCCGACATCAACATTGCCAATAGACACGAGCAATGTAACTTTGCCCGGATCTCTCTTCTTTCTTGACAATGTGTTCTGGATGATTTCACTACAATTCGCGTCTAGCAAAATTGTTTCTTCTTCATTAAACCTCCTCTTCTTGGAAAGGATTTCTTTCATGAACTTGGCATACGTCGGCATTTGCTCTAGGGCTTCCGAGAATGGTATATTGATTTGTAAACTCTTGAATACTTCAAGGAACCTAGCAAACTGCCTCTCTTTCTCTTTTTTGGCTGGTGTAGTTGGGTAAGGTAGGTGCGGTGTTGGTGCATTCTTCACTATTTCTTGCTTCTTGCCCTTCTCCTTCACCACATCCTTCTTCCATACAATGTTCTCATTTTCAACTACATCCTTATTATTTTTTTCAACTACATCCTCTATATGTACATCTTCCGTTTCTTCCTCACGTCCTTCATCATCATCCTTCTCCTTCACCTCATTCTCAACAACCCTTCTCTCTACTTCAAGATTGTCCCCTATACCTTGGCCAATTACCTTCCCGCTCCTTGTAGCTATTGCCTTGCAATTTTCGTTGTCTCTTGTTGCAAGGACTTCCTCATCAAAATGACTTAATTGTCATTTCGATGATGATGCATGATCCTTAGGGTTGGTTTGTGTGTTGGCGGTAAAGGTTCCGCCTTGTTGAGTAGCTTGAGAAAGTTGTTGTGCCAATTGACCCACTTGCGTCTCCAGATTTTTGATGGACGCATCAGTGTTCTTCTGGTTGGCCATTGACTGCTGCATAAATTGATTGAGGGTTTCATCGGTGGATTGGTTGCGGTTTTGTTGTGGAGGTTGATATTGGTTATAATTCTGGTAAGGTTGTCGGTTGTATTGCCCAGCTTCTCCCCTCCAACCTTGGCCATAATTCGGATTATTCCCTCTTGGGAAGTTGTTTGGATGGCTTTGGAATTGGTTCTGAAACTGTTGAGGCCTTGGTTGATTACCAAAATAGCTTACCTCTTCTGTAGGGGGCGGACAGAATCCGGTTGGGTGGTCTCCCGAACAAAGCTCGCAAGATGCGACTTGGTGTTGTCTTCTTTGTTCGTTCTGGATGTCCTTCAATTGTTGAGGAAGATTGGCCATTTTCTTTGTCAACTCTTCCACTTGTTGCGTGAGCAACTTGTTTTGTGCAAGGATCGCATCATTAGTTCCCAAATCTAGGATTCCCGCCTTCCTTTGGCTTTGGCTTCGGTTGTGATGAGCTTGGTGATCGTTCAACGCCATTCTCTCTATAATAGCAACAGCATCCTCGGCGCTCTTGGCCATCAAAGAACCACCAGCAGCAGCGTCTAGCAAAAGCTTGGATTGTTGTTGCATCCCGTTCCGGAAGAGATGAATTTGTGTTAATTCATCAAATCCATGGTTCGGACATCTTCTGAGCATTGACTTGAAACGCTCCCAGGCTTCACATAATGTCTCACTTGTACCTTGTGAAAACACCGCAATGGTTGTCTTCGCCTCCATGAAACGATTCTGAGGGAAGAACCTCTCAAGGAATTTCTCCTCAAGCGTGTTCCAGTTCGTCATTACCGTCGGTGGCTGGTCCAAGTACCACTCCTTAGCTTTGCCTATCAATGAATGTGGAAACATCCTCATCCACATAGCCTCCTCGTTATTTTCCGTCTCACCAAGGGTTCCCGCAATCTCATAGAATTTAGTGAGATGTTGGAACGGGTCTTCATGGTCTAATCCTGAGAATGGATTAGCATATAGAATTTGTAATATCCCCGTCTTCATCTCTGTTTGCTTGGCAGTCCGCGGCGTTTTCCCCAATTGTGCGAAACGGCGTGGACTATTAGTACATGGTATCCCAGAACCTCCTGAACCATCTCCTGCTGCAGCCATTTGTAACTCTTGGCTTGGATTAGGACTAGATGAGTGACTAGAAACAGAACTTTCCTCCTGTTGCCTCCTCCTTGCTTGTTGCTTCTTTTTCCGAGTCTTGCTATTGTTTCTACGAGCTGTTCTTTCTATCTCGGAATCAAAAAGAAGTTGGTCCTCTGAAACTTGACCTCGCATAAACGATTTCAATAATCTGACCACAAAGAATTAGCAAACAAGATGGATAAGAAGTATTAGTTATATACATAAAAGAATTTTGTGCAAAATTGCTTAAAACCATAATTAAAGTTGCAATGATTATAACATCATAACTTTAATCCCCGGCAGCGGCGCCATTTTGTTGAATGAACAAAAGTAAGTATTAGTTTTTATATCGTTCCACAGGGATTAATGTGATATCATAAACCGTTCAACTTCGATTATCGTCTTAAGTTAGGGTTTAACTTGTTTTTATACTACACTACTCATCATTTTAAAAACTTTATAAATAAATAGTAGAGTAATAGGACATAGAAGGTGTTAGGATTAACTTTCATCAATCAAACATCGTTTATATCCGATTGATCATAAATACAGATTCTAGCGTTTTCTTATATATGACATTATTACGTATTGCTCAACAACATCATTGATTTCCCAAATGACGTCGTGAGATCGATTGTATCGTTTAATCGATGATTTCTCAATCTATTAAACGATTCAAAAGCTTTACGATCCAATACTATAATGTAATTATCAAAACCAAATCCCATTTCTAGAATTTCTTATCTTGATAGAAAATAATTCTAAACCTAGATTCAAAAGTCTTTTTCAACAACATTTAAATCAAACATAAGATTGAAAAGCAAGAAGAAATTCAATGGTATATAAAAATTGCTAGAATCATATATTGAATAATCAAAAGTTTACAACATGAATGATTGATTACCTATTAATCCCAACAAAGGAGATTAGTTGATCATTGTCATGACAACTATGGCAAAATAAGAAAGGAAGATGAAGATATGTGAGAGCTTGATGTCTCAAAGCTTCTTAAGATCTTCTTCAATCCAAATCAAATTGCTATTTGAAGTTTTTCTCCCTCTATGCCTATTCTCTCTCAAAGATAACAAGTTTTCTAAGCTCTGGAAAATATTAAAACTGATAAAAAAAAACTATATTAAGAAATGAGCTTAAAATTCCTTAAATATGCTGAGAAAAAGCACGCTCGCTACAAGCGACCAGCCTGTCGCTTGTAGCGAGGACATCAACTGGCCAATCATAGAGCTCCACATCACCATCAACATTAAACCGCCCCTTTGGTCGCTGTAGCGACAAGGTCTGTCGCTACAAGCGATGGATCATTGAAATTCCCTGCCTAGGCTCGCTTCTAGCGTCCAGTTCATCGCTTCAAGCGATGAACTCCTGATAATCCCTGCCTAAGCTCGCTTCTAGCGATGGATGCTGCGCTTCAAGCGATGGATGTCTGGAAATCCCTGCCTATCCTCGCTACTAGCGATGGCTCGCGCGCTTGTAGCGATGGCATCAAGAAAAGCTTCATTCTTTTGCATCAATCAGGTTCAAGCATGTATTTCCTGCATAATCACATGGGGTAAGGCTTAGGATCACAATCATTGCATTTCTAACACATTTATGCCCTAATCCTAAGGTAACTTGTAAAGCAAGTAAGCATAAGTGCCCTAATTTGTACCAAAATATAACAACATTTAGGCACTTATCAATGCTTAATTTCATGATGTTTGTTGTTAATTATGTGAAATTCGTGTTCTATTTTGATGGTTGATTTAAGTATGTTAAAACTTGATGAATTCATGTTTTATTCATGTCAAAATTCATGGTTTGATGTAGTGAATTGATAACTTGGTGAATTTTGATGGTTTGATGATTAGCATGATAATTGATGGTGATTATGACTGTTTAAATTGAATTTGCTTATGGGTATATGTTTGGTTTGAGAATATCCATGAAGTTATGTTGAATAAGTTGTGATTTAAGTTGTTGTTGTTGTTGTGTTTTGGTGAAAATGCTTAATTGGATGAAAATGATTACGTTGTTGTTAAAATGAATAAGTTGATGTTAAGATGATTAGAATAAGTTATTATGGTCATGTGGAACATGATGAATGTTCTTGTTGTTATTATACATGTTTGTTTGTTAAGTTGTTGGTGAAAATGAATTTTGAGACGATGTTTGAGTTTAATTGAAAAACCATGAGAATCCATGTTACATTGATGCTTTGTTGTGTAACAATTGTTCATTTAAAGTGTATTGATCATGGGTACTGTTTGTATAACGATTTTGGGATGAATGAGAGCAAAAATGAGATTTTTGGGTTGATGTGGGTGGCTTCCCGTAAGCCAAACCCAGAAATTATGGGCTGGAGCTTCAGGGCTCGCTAATCGACCAGGAGGGCTCACTAAGCGACCTTGACAGGAACAACATCAGCTGTTCCGTGCATTTTGGTCCTTTGGGGTTGTTTCCAAACATCCTTGGACTTTCCTTTTGTGTTGTTTTACTGTTGTTTTGATCATTTAGTGATGAGTATTGATTGCTTTGCATTGGTATAATTATAATTGGCCATTTTGAGACGAAATTAGTGAAATGTGCAATTGGAAATGAACATGATTTGTTTTAAATGAACTAGTGTATCAAATGAATAATTTCCAAAATGTTTTGAATTAATAATGGTGTTTGAAACTGATGTGGTGATTGGTTATATGAATACTATGCATGAAAGATGAGTATGTATAAGTATGTAAACTGAATAAATGTGAGTATGAGAATTTAATTGATGAATTAACTAATGAGATGATTAACCGTGAATTGTGAACTACATGATTGATATTGAATGAAAGTATAATGTTACTTTAATTATGTTGTGATGATGATAAAGCATGATGAATGTGTTGATAATGGAATGACTTGTGATGTATGGAATGTATTGATTTAATAATGCAAATAGTAGAGACATGTTATATGATGGAGTGAATTATATAACAATATGATGATGAGTGCATTGTTGAGTCTATACGTGGTGTCCATGCATTCATATGTCGAGTCGGGACTTTGTTAGTCACCAACATGTTGAGGGACTTTAAGAGTCACCAACATGTCGAGGGTAGTTCCGTAACATACTTCTGAACAAGCCAACATGCCGAGGGATTTAATAATCCAACATGTCGTGGGATCACTCAGCAATAGACCTCTGATATCCAAACTTTGGTATCACATGCATTTAGTGTCGTGTTAGGCGCATTACATGAACATGATGAGTCATATGTGGAAATGTTTTGGTGTGAACTTGTGCATTTATGTGGTAAATGTATACTTGGTGATGTTGATTGAGATTGTGAAAATCTTATAATTGAATTGATGGTGAATTGTGATGTTTTATTTGTTGATGACGTAAATTAGACCCTTGTTTATTGTTGATGTTTGGATGGGTTAATAATTATATGTTGATACTTTAAGTTGTTAATAATGATGAGGAAAATGTATGCGAGGATATGCAGGTTATTTACGTTGAATGATTATATGTTGTGGATGTTTTGCCTGAAACTTACATGAGTTTATTAATCTTTTTTGTTGAACGTATATCTTACTCTTCAGTGGCTTTGTTGTCGCCTCACCCTCGTGGTGTAGACTTGCATGTTGAGGAGTAAATTGTTTGGTGAGTTGTGCTAAGGATGGCGTTACGCCTACTCCATTTATGTTGTTTTGCATATGTCTAGATTAGGTGCTCTGATCTAGGGATATTTGGGATTGCATTATTTTATTCGTTGAGTATCGATGACGATGTATTTATTTTGAGATTTTTTTTATGATGAGACCCGAGATGATATTTTGATGAGATGATTATTTTCTGTTGTGCTGTGAATATTGTGATATAATTTTTATTATGAGAAATTTGTATGAGTTAAATGATGATTTGTAATATCCCGATTCGTTGAATTGTATGATTTATCGTTTAATTAGTAGTATCAGGGATCATGGTCTTATAGATATCGCACATTTGGCATTTGGCACCTATGACACAACTATATGCCATGCTATGCATGATGTATACTCTTTTAAATCATCATCACTTTCACAACTTCAATTAAAAATTCAAACTTTCTTCAAATCTCTTTTCTCAAAACAACAAGCAAAATTACAACATAATGTCATGCTATGCTATGCCACACAAGATGAGACCTTTCCACCAAACATGAAATGCAATAAAAAATATCTTCCATCTTTTTATCTATATTAAAGTTTCCTCCTTTTATTAGGAAAAGAGTTCTGCTATCAACTTAGCCTATGAGTTTATGACTACATGATTGTACGGAATACCACCCTTACCTACCCTTACCTTTAGCTGCTTTTCCTTCTAGACAAGACGTCCCTAGGATAGTTACGAACCGAACACACAAACAAGTCTTTGAGGTTCTACACGAATATAGAAATACAATTGAAGAGGTTGATAATAGTACTTTGAGATATTGCAAAATCTTCAAAGAAAAAGGGCCTTAATACTAGAATATGAACAAAAGAATTGAAAGAGGAAAACAAGGTGACTTTACCTTAAGACTTTGTACAAAAATAAAGTGGTTCAATGGGTGATGTTGATGATTGGAGCGTGAAAAGGTGTTTAGTGGAGGATGGCTCTAAATGTCTTTCTTCCTTTAGGTTTGCTGTTGTCCATTTGCAGAAAATAGCAAGTAGTGGTTCCTTCGGAAATTCTTAGACTTAGGCGTGCAGATTTGGACATGGCTAGGGGAGATTTAAAAATGAAAAGGTTACTACAATAGAGGGAAAGAATTAGCTTGATCAATGGAAATTAAGGTAGTAATTATTGTGTTGTGAGATAGCAACGCATGGAAAATTAATAGAGATTAATTGGTCAAAGGATTTATTCATTGTGAGTAAGATAAAGGGTGGTACAGCCCATGGTGTCACACGAGTTTTCAAGGGAAAGGATTAATTGATAAAATGACAAAACTTATGTACAATTTTTTAGGTGTTTTTTGTATGGTTTTTAACTAAAAATACAAATTTTTTGGATATAACAAACTTTGAGAAAATTATGGACTTAATCATGGTGAATTTAGTTAAGAATCATACGAAAAATAACTAAGGAATTGTACCTAAGTTTTTTTCTTAATAAAATTGAAAATTGCATGAATGTTATGTGGAAAAATAATGGAAGGTTCTTGTTGTTGTTCCTAATAATAAGGAGTCATTAAAGCACGATTTAGAGCAAATAAACGTTGGGAAAAATCATCCTTTGCCCAAGTAAAATCTTTACGAAGGTGGGTTGTGGACTAAAAGGAGAGAAAACAAAATGGAGCGCCACGAGACAAAATGTGTAAAACTTAACTGTTGAGCTATTGTACTAACTAGACTCTAACCCGTGTATCTATAAAATTTCATATATAAATATCAAATTGATTATATTTTTACTTACAGATTCAATACTTTATTATGAAACGATAGAAAAAAAAACAAAAGAAAAGGTGCAAAAATTACACCAATTTAAGTTATTAACTTTATTTTTGTTGTTTTTGGATTTCCAAACTGTTGTATTTGGATTTCCAAATTCTATTTTGAAATAGAATATCTACCGAAGTTGTTACTAGGTTGAGTCACGATCAGGTCGCTCTCTTTAAGACATTTCATGGCACTGTCCAAAATTGTGCAAGGCAGACTATCAACCACGCCGCCTCCAGGATAAAACAAGCCCAGCTACAACTGTGCGGTTAACTACTGCACTGTAGAAAAACCGTTCGAGATTTACATCTCCAATATGGTACTAAGACCACTCTTTAATACTGAAACCACTTTCTAATATGGTAATGTGACCACTCTATTATGGTGCTAAGACCACTCAAATATGGTGTTATCACCATTCTAACATTTGAGCTCTCCAAAATATCAATATGGTACTAAGACCACTCAAATACGGTGATACCACCATTCTAACTTTTTAACTTCTCCAAAAATAGAAAAATATCAAAAGAATATTTATATATACCGTTAAGATCATTCTTAATTCCGACGGGACATTATTATTTCAAAAGGGACTATGATCTTAAAAGTACTCTTTATTCCGAAGGGACAATATTATCGAAGGGACTATGTTCTTAAGACCTTTCTTAATTCCGAAGGGACATTATACCGAATAGGGACTAAGGTCTTAAGAACACTCTTAAATCCGAAGGGACAGAAAAATGAGATAAGGAGAAGAATAGCTCGTTAACACAAGCTGGGGGGAGAAGAGAGAAAGAGTTCTCGACAACTCAATAGAACTCTTTGGTGTGTTTTTTGAACTGAGTGGAGTCCTCTATTTATATAGAGATTTTGTAACTGTTTTAGCTAAAATTGCGGCAGCAGTTACTCTAATGGATAAGATCAAAAAGAAACTTAACCACTAATCAGTTCAACAATGCTTGTGGATAAGATCAAAAAGAAACAAATCCACAAAGGTGGAGGAAACAAACTCATTGGATATGAATGAAGGAAAAATAGGAAGTTCAGTTGAATTCTCAAACCTTATCACAACCAACATAAACTAAAATTGTGGGAAGTGATATCTATGAATAAAAATAATAATTACTATTATTTTTATCATTATCAAGTATTTAAAATTAAATACCACAATTTAAACACTACTAATGTGTGTGTTCTATTTTATGTGGGACCCCCACTCTCTATTTTTTTAATTCACACCACGCTAGCTCAAAGTCTTATTACTTGGTGTTTAATCTTTCAATTTTCTTCCAACTTCACACCAATGTTCCAACAATTTTGTTACCAAATAATATTACCAGCTTGTGTTTCCGAATTCCTTCTTTCCCAACCTTCATATTCGATTACATTCATGTTAAAAGAACAACTAAAATAAGCAAATTTAAAATAGTAAACATGTTTCAAAAGTCAAAGTGAGAAAACAAAGTAATGTTATAATCTAGTGTAGTGATTTTTGCAGATAAAAATGCAGAATAAATAACTTCAATTAATTAATATAATATAAGAGAAACAAAGAGACAACCAAAATTACACTAAAAAGTGAAGTTTCTAATGATAAAATTATCATCTGAATTAGTCAAATTATCAACAATTTTAAAGATGCAACTTTAATATCGTAGCATGTAGTAAGTGTACACCAAGAAACTGATCCTAACCGCAAGGGCTGTTAAATCTATAAAAAGGAAAAACAACTGTTATGTGGTAACCGAAAGAAAAAATAATAAAAAGGAACTGTTATGTGGTAATTGAAAGAAAAAATAATAATGAAAAGGAACCGTTAATAATGAAAAGAAACTGCTATCAAAAAAGGAATTGCAATGACGTTAGTGACTTTTAAAAAATAACATTTTCATGTGCTGCCTGATTCAATTCCTTGCAGACCTTTTTTTTCATAAAAATTAATTAGGTCCGTCAAAAAGTGCGGGTTATGGTTATTAGGTTCAATTGCATGATGGTGAGAGAGATGAAAGTGAGTGAGAAATAATTTAGGGATTGTGAGATTGAAAGAAAGAGGGCCCAAAATTTGTGTTGAATACATAACATTGAAGCAATTGTATGTCATAAAAAACATCAGTACCTTGTTGGTAAGAGTTATGATTTGGAAGCATGTGGTATGTGGTTTGATCCGAGCTTGGTAAGGTAGTTTATGAAAAAACAACTTATGAAGATAAAGTTTTCGTTAATAAGAACTTATAAATTAATATAAAAGTTTATTTATTTGCATAAGCTATTTTTTATTAGCTCAAAATAAGCTCAATCCAAACGAGGTCTTAGCATGATAAAGATTCTACTAGTAATCATAGGAAAATTAAGACGAGGTTTAATTGTTGGATATTGCCCTAGACTTTTACGTATAATAAAAGTAAGAGATAAATTATTGAAGGAAATTGTTTCTCCCGCTTCAAAGAAAGGTAAAACACACCAGTAATTTACGTTTTTAACCCCACTGCCGAAGGGAAGGATCTGATGGCAGCTAACTGCCGATGGGAAGGAAACCAGCGGCAGTTAGCTGCCGTTGCCATGTTTTGCTTATATTTTCTAAAACTTCACATTTTTTCATCTTAATGTGAACAAAAACGATAAAGTGATTGAACAAAAACGATAAAATGACATGTGCTTAAAGTGAAAAGCTAAAAAAAACAAAAAAAGTAAATAGCTTTATTAATCTATTTATACATAGAGTCACTGTGTTTTAACAGTTGACATACAAGTGAAAAATTAAATAGCCTTTATGTAACTTATAATTACAGCTGCCTGGCCAAAT
This sequence comes from Medicago ruthenica, assembly GCA_018208015.1. Lineage (NCBI taxonomy): Eukaryota > Viridiplantae > Streptophyta > Magnoliopsida > Fabales > Fabaceae > Medicago > Medicago ruthenica. The sequence goes on along the minus strand of CM031377.1, from coordinate 566,888 downwards.
TATTACCGTTACCATATTACCGTTGACATGGAGCTATGTATATATATGTGCACTCATTCTCACCCACAATTTCACTAAAAAATTTCAATATTTCACTAAAAAAAAATATTGCCATCAATATTAGAGATATGTGTTGAATGCCATTCACGCAACCTACTCTTGATCATCTTCAACTTCTCCTTTAGCACAAAACCGCCCCATCCATCAACCTCAAAAAGACGTCCACTTGTTTCTAACAAATTCATTGTAACCCGGATATCCTTCCAACATTTTAACATACAGAAAGGCTTAGGACCCCAATTCTCATCACTAGTAACCCATAGAAGAGGACAATGATCTGACAGACCACGCTGCAAAGCTATTTGGGCACAATTATACCAATGAGAACTCAACTCTTACTACTAACATATATTGGAATATGAAAAGCCAAGTAAATTACACAAATAAACAAAGGGAAATTTAGTAACATTTACACACAAAATGGATACATTAATTACACTAACAACTTTTTTTAATATTTGTGTTTTTGGTCAATGGAGCTTATATGACAGAGAGTACAAAATTATTTTCTTGAGTCGAACAGAACTGCAACAGACAACAAAATTTCTTCCATAAAATTTAACGTTGTCGTATTTTCAAAACTATATTCAAACTAAGAACTTTGAATTGTATTTTCAAAACTATATTCAAACTAAGAACTTTTAATTTAAAGAAGAAGAGACTCAAAATATCTTATCCAAACACTATTGGTATATTAGTGAAACAATTTATATCAAATAAAACCACATTAAATTAAAATGAATAATAAATCTGATATCCGCCACACTACAGTAATATTTTAAGTGCTCGATGCATTATTCAAGTCGATCACTAATAGTCCACTACCACCACGAATTACGCAAGCAACTCATTGTGTGATTGGTATGAAGATATATAGTGTAATCTTTTTCCCATGTGCATGATAAGAGGGAGGTGGTGTGCATAACTGTCGTATTAAGGAAGCAAACAACATTGTTTTGGCACGTCATGTGATTTGATGAGAATATGAATTAGGCATTCGTGTTGACTTATTAACGTCACATTTTGTCAAAGTTTTGGTTTGAAAATGAAAGCACCCCCACCCCACCCCACCCCACCCATTCTATAATAACTTTATTTTGGTCATAGTATCACTACTTATTAAGTAAGTAGTAGAAGATATTTTTGATTATTAGACTCCTCCTAACAGTTTTTGCACCTATTTTAGCAAAAATTAGAACATCGTTTCTATCACTTGATATGATCCAATGAATGGATGTGAAATGAAATTCTTAAATTGAATGAATGGATAGTTGCTAATTGCACAGACCCCATAGCACGTTTCTATGCTGTTGTTGATGGTCAAAGTCAAAGTTACATCAAGAAATCAGTTTATGTTTAGCGTTTCCCTTCCACACTGCGCTTTGCACTCTTTCATGCTCTCTCTCTCACTCCAAACTCCAAAGCCTCCAAAACTTTCTTTCCAAGTTTTCATACAGTACCTTAATTTGTTTTGTTAAAGTTTTTTCCGTCTAAATAATCTACTACTAATACTAGTATACTATTAATGTGTTGACTCATTTAGGTCTTCTTCTTTGACTATAGTTTATTTGTTGCAAATGCAAAAATAACTAATAAATTCATCCTATGACATCCGTTTTATACGCCGATTTTACTTACACTATGCTACCTGCCATTGACTCTTTTCCTCGTTTTATTCTATTTTTTAAATTACATCGATAAATGGCAATGGCTCATTGAACGTATCTATCAAAATTATTTATCATTTTTTGGCACCATTTGTAACCAAAATTTAAATACAAACAGGTGTACACCTCGATTAACATTTTTTTTAAAAAAAAAAAAATATGTAGGTTGCCATGTGTGGGATATACTAGTAGCATATGGGTAAAAGGTAAAACAAAAGCGTGAGATCCAGTATGCTCGAAAAAACATGAGATCCATAAATATGAAATAAATAAAAGTTAACCCTTTCCCATTGAAAAAGTTTTGCAACTTTATTAGCTAAAATTCCACACATAGATTGAATTTGAGGGGCCATTCCTTTATAAGTGGTAAAGTGAAACGGAACAGAGTCAACAGTGACAGTTTCATAGCATTCAAATTCATTCTAAGCCTTTTCAGATAGGTCATACTCTTCAACAGTAACACTCACCAACTTGTCAGCCACACTTCACTATGCTTTTCTTTACACATAAATAAATTCCCTATTTCTTCTACCATCTTTTTCCCATTCCGAATTCTTAAATAACCCACTCAACTACCTCACCAATTTCTTTTCTTACTAATTATTATTAGTATTTTTGTTCAACCAATTGTCTCTATAGAATTTTAGTAGTAAAAGGAACAAAATCAGTGTCTTAACATAACACATGCCTGGTCCCGTTTTTGTTCTTCTATATCTCACTCTTCTCGTAAGCTCATAACCCTCCCTGATTCTGTTTTTCTCTGCTTCTGTTGTCTCTGCTTCTATTCAATGCGACCTTTCTTTCTTTCTTTTCTCTGTCTTCATAAGTAAAAACCTTTAACCCACACCACCTATTTATTTGCTTTTTTTCACTTTTGTTCAGATTCTTTATCTATAAATTCTGCTCAGGGAATTAATATCCTTGTCTAAGGTTTCTTGGGAACCACATCATCGTGTCTTTTTTATTTTTTTTCCTTTAAAAAGTTCTCAACCCCACCCATTTTTGTAAGACACAACAAAAACACTAGAAGAAACGGTCACTTTCTTGGTCAAGCAAGCTCTTTGTTTTGATTTATGAATCCAAATATGGATGTAAGCTTATTTTCAGTTACCCTTTTCTTTTTGTTTTCTAGTTTTGTTAAAGTTCATAATAAGTAATGATTGATTGATGGGCCATTTTTGTTTTTCTTCTTGTTCTTGTTCTTGATAATAATATATAGGAATGGAAGAGAAGTGGTCAAATACCAGCTTTTGGAAACTGGGATTTTGCAAATGAGTTACCAATAACTCAATACTTTGAAACTGCAAGACAAGCTGGTTTGATTCGTTACAGTTCTTCATCTGGTGAAAGTGATCCTTATGTTCGTGCAGAACATGATCTTTATGCTGTTGATTATAAGAAACCAGTTCGAAAGGTAATAACCCCTTTTTGTTTTTTCTTGTTCTTTTATTACTTTTACAAAATTTAAACCTTACAACTTTCATAATCATTGCACACTTTACCTCAAATGAAAAACTAACTCATTGATTGTATGTTACATAATCATCATCCATTCATCAATCAAAGATGTGATTGTGGAGTGATTTGCAAATTTTTAATGATTAGTACTATTTACTCTGAAATTTGTGGTACATAAATAAATGCGCGTGTTGTCACGAGTCATGATGACCCATATGGTTAATAATGTGATGGTTGAGAAAGGACATGAATTTTGAATAACACATGACTCCTATTTTTTTATAATTTTTTTGGTTGGTTCACATGAGAACAAGTTAGTATATGATTTGGAAAGAGTGTGTGATGTTGTTTGTGTTTTTTATATGTAGGTGACAAGGAATAGGGAAAGGAAGTACCCAAATGTTATGGTTAATGAGAAAGAAACAACAATGAACATGAGAAAGCAGCAAGGGAAAGTGTACGATGTTATGGAACATCCAAGGAAGCCGATGAACAAGAAGGTACATGTTAGTGCTCCATTACCTACGAGACTTCCAAAACCTGTTGATGAAGATCTCTATAAGATCCCTCCTGAGCTACTTCGCACAACTAAGAGGGTTGGTCACTTTTTTATTTTATTATTATTATTATTATATTTTGTGAATTGTGTTATCCGTGATTTGAAATTTTGATACATTATCTTTGACTTTAATGTTTATGCAGAAAAAAATGCTGGGTTTCATTTCCAAGTGTCTGGTGCCTGCTGCTTGTGTTTCATGAGGGATCATGTCATGTCACGTCTCTTTTCCATAATCACTAAGAGGATGTTTTATTTTTTGGTTTATTTTTATGTTAGCAAAGTAACGCTAACGCATGTTGTGCTGGTTTTCTTATGCACTCAGATGCTATATGACTTTTTTGTATGATAAGAATGAATGTAGTTAATGCATTCTTAAATTTAATTTGGCGTTGATTTCCTTTATTCAATTTGGTCGGTGCTTTGCATTCATTAATTTTTTCTGAAGTTAATGATCATTTTTACGTTGGGATTATGCAGTTGACCATTGTGTCTAAATTAAAATGTCGGTTGTCACACAAACTTGTTGTTATGTTATGGCACCTGTTGATTCATTTCAAGGTCCTTCAAATAAGTGTAGGTGTGACTTTTAAACCAAAATAATTAAAAAAAATCAGCGTTGGTGCCATCTTTAAATGATTTAATACACTTTTATTACTAGTATGCTTTAAGCATTTAATAGAAGAGATAAGAGAAGCTCACCAGTCACCACGTCAGAATTACTACTCCATCTTATCCATATTATTTCTACTGCATCTAAATATGAGTCTATTGATTTATACAAAAATAAATATTTTTTTAGGGGGTGTATTGAATTAAGATTCTACGAGATTTTAAAAGACTTTTTTATCATGAAAAAGTCTTGTGGTATTCAATCAAGATTCTTTGCAACTTAAAAAAAGTCTTTTGGTATTCAATCAAGACTCTTTGTCATTTAAAAAAAGTCTTGTGGTATTCAATCAAAACTCTTTATCACTTAAAAAAAGTCTTGTGGTATTCAAAATCATTCAAATTTCGGAGGATTGTTTAATAAATTGGATTTTGATGGATTTGGTGGGATTTTCTAGTGAAATATTATCATGAAAAAGTCTTTTATGAAAACATGAGATTTCTTAGGATTGTTTTTTCTTTAAATATTTTACTATTTCTCTCATCCCTTCTCTCTCACTCTCTCTTCCTCTCTCCCTCTCTCACACTCTCTCTCTCTCTCTCTCTCTCTCTCTCTCTCTCTCTCTCTCTCTCTCTCTCTCTCCCTCTCTCCCTCTCTCTCTCTTCCTCTCTTCCCCTCTCTCTCTATCTATCTATATCTCACTCTCTCTTTTCCCTTCTCTCTCTCTCTCCTCCCTTCTCTCTCTCTTCCCCCTCTCTCTCTTTTCCCTCCCTTCTCTGTCACTCTCTCTCTTCCTCTCCCTCCTCTCTCTTCCCCCTTCTCTCTTTATCTCTCTCCTCTCTCTATCTCCCTCATAAAAAAATAAAGTAAAATAAATAAAAGAGTCTGTATTGAGAATATTGTGAAAGAGAGTATGTTATGATCATTTTTTTCAATGAGTCTTTAAAAATTCATAAAATCTTTTGAAATCTTTTAAAATCTATTAAATCATTTGAAATCCTTTAAAATCTTATGAGTTAAATCCATTGAAATCTAAATTGTAAATCTCAATAGTCTTTTAAAATCATCAAAGTCATTAAAATCTTGCAAAGTCTTTTAAAATCCTTAAGACTTTTTTAAACAAAAATTGTCATTTAAAATCTTAATTCAATACACCCCTTAGTTTGACCAAATGCATCTTGAAATTATGTTCAGCAAAGCACTATAATTACGAGTATGATGTAAAAAATACCATAAGATCCATAAAGTTTCGAACAGAAACAAAACTAGATTGAATGAAAGTGGGTTATTGTCTTCTCTCTATACTTTTTCATGTTTTACTTTGAAAAAATATCTTTTAACTTGACAGAGTCTAGTATAAATCTCAATCCCTTTTATATTGGGAATCAAGCATGTAGAACGTGGTGAGAATTTATTCTATTTGGTCTTATTTCGAGTTCAACATAAGATTTGAGGCACCAAACCTTTATATCTCAATTTCTATCTTTCATTTACATTTCATTTTATACACTTAACACGAATCTTGTAAATATCTCAAAAGTTGTTAAATGGACATTGTATTTTATATTCAAAAATGGAGTACAGCCAAAAAATCATCAGAGTACAACCCAAAAGGATAAGTTGTCCCACATGCATGATCACTGGCGAAGCCAGAAATTTTATATAGTCTGGACAAAATTTTAACCGCAAATTCACATTGTGACATAATATATAAATAGTCATAAATCGAATAGTGTGCTAAATAAGCGAGATGAAACATAACCTGCCAATAGTGTGCTAAATAAAATTAGGAGGTAAATGTCATTTTCCAGACCTCTTTGCGAATGTTCGAATAATATCAACATCATCAAGTGACTTGAATACTGCTCGGTGTAACATATCATCAAGTCATTGAGCCACACATCGTTGATCTTGTTGCGCAATTTAGACTTGATAATCTCCATCGCTGAAAAAGCTCTTTCAATGGATGTTGTTGACATCGGCAATATCAAAGCCAACTCAATGACTTTGTAGACCAATGGAAATACCAAATGTTTCTCAGTTTGAACCATCTTCATAGCCAAACTTTGAACATCTTCACAAGAAGAAAAGGAAAAATGCCTTTTCACTTGAAGTACATAAGTGCCAAGTTGCTCCCTTATTGTTCCATGGTCATCATCAGAAAAGTCTGCATGATAAATATCAGCAAGACGAGCAAGCTTATCAACATCAAACTTGGAGAAAGAGTTCTTGGGGTCAAGACATGAGAAACAATCAAGCACAATGTTACTTCCTTCACTAAAGCGGCGATCCTTCTCCACACCTATTTTGTCAATAGCAACATAAAAAATCTCTGCACGGTAATGGTGAAGATTAGTGACAGTCCTCCCTTCTAGTCTTGAACGACCCCGAATCGGTATTTCTTCATCCATATTTGGCATCAGAATATCTTTAGCAACACAAAGTTCTTGGACATCAAAAAATAAATTATCCCAACCACTCTCTCTCAATATGGCCAACCGAGCTTAGACGACATCAACTAATTCCATGGCAAGCACAATATTAAGATATTTTATTTGCAAGATTTTTGAAAGCTCGTTTGTGATACCAAACAACTTTAACATTAACTTCAAAATGAAAGCAAATTTAAACTCTCCATGTTTTCTATCAAATCTGCCGCTTGAGATGGTCCATGTCCATCTTCATCAACCATACTAAGCACCTCTAACACAGATGACTACATCTGATCCAAACGAAGCAAGGTAGTATGATGTGAACCCCATCTAGTATCCTCGGGTCTAGCGAGACTAGATTATTGGTGCAAGCCCCTTCCTGTAGATATCTCACCACTCTCAAGTCTATTCAAAATATCTTGGTGTTGTGCCTCCGTCAAAGCATTCCTTCTCTTGCAAGATGCACTTGTTGTGGTTACAATCAAGGAGATGTACTCAATTCAATTAACAAAGTAAAAAATAACATAGCTAGTTAATATTCAATTTACTGCTGCTGAGATCTCTCTGTCAAAGAACGTTCAAAATTAATTCTATTAAGTTGATGACTTATAGTTATGATAAGTGCCAGAAATTAGTTAAAATGCATATTTAATTTAAGAACTTTAGTTGCTTGTTTTGCAAGTTATCATAGGAAAAACTCATAATTATTGATCGAATGCCAAAATATTGATCCTATGTCTCACCCCATCCATTTGTGCATGAAATAACAAGCTAGGACATGAAATTGAGCAAAGAAACGTGAAGAATTGTCAAGGTGCCATCGCTACAGCGGAGGAACTGGTCGCTATAGCGCGCCTAGGCAGGGAGAAATCAAGTTTCCATCGCTACAGCGATGGATCTGGTCGCTATAGCGACCAAAGGCAGTTTGAACCCCGTTTACTGACGTGGAGCAAACCCAAAGGCCAAGAAAGCTTCGATCGCTACAGCGACCAACTCATCGCTGTAGCGAGCATTGAAAAAACCAGTTTATATTTATAGCCTTTCAGCTCATTTTCAGAGGAGAATTATTATTATTACAGTTTAGTAATATTTTAGGTTATAGTTTTAGGTATAAAATAGGACTAAAAGAGGTGATCTTCATGGAGAAAGAGTGAAGGGAGTGTGGATTAACTAAGACTTTGGGAAATCAAGACTTAGCTTTGGATCTTCATCTTTCTTTCCACTTTTGTATAGTTGTCATGACAATGACCAACTAACCTTCCCTTGTTGGGATTGGAGGTACTCAATATAGCTTAGATGTAATCTTTTGATTTTGCAAATATATGATTCTAGTAATTTATGTGATATTGAAGTTATTCTTGCTTTTCATTCTTATGCTTGATTTAAGTGTTATTGACAAATACTTTTGAATCTAGGTTTAGAATAATCTTCTATCAAAATAAGAAATTCTAGACATGGAATTGGGTTTTGATAATCACACAAAGTGTCGAAACGTAAAGCTTTCGGATCGTTTAATAGATTGGGAAATCGTCTACGATACGATCGATCTCATGACGTCATTTGGACACGAATGACTTTGTTGAGTGATACGTGATAATTTCGCTAACAAGCTAGAACCCATATGCATGATCATTAGAATATATTCGAGACTAGATTGACGAACTCCGATCCCAACGCTTTTATTTCCTATTATTTGTCGTCTTTATTACCGCTTTTATATTCCAATAGTTTATATGCAAACAAACTTATAAACCCAAACTCAAAATGATATCAGCTGTTGAAAGGCTCGAAATATAGCACTAGTCCCTGTGGAGACGATATAAAAATACTTACTTTTGTCTGATCGACAAAATGGCGCCGCTGCCGGGGACTGGTGTTTAGATATTTTGAGCATCGCAATAATTTATATTGTTTTGAGCATCTGTATATATATCTTGTTAATATTTTTCGTTTCTTTTGTACATTGTTAAACTTTGTTTGCATTAACCCTCTTTGTTATACAAAGAAAATTTTCTTGTTAGTTACACTCGTTTCAGATTCTCAACATAAACAAAATCATGGCTGATCATGATTATTTCAACTTCTATACTCCATTTGAGTGTGAATCCTATCAACAGTATCAACAATATCCTTCTGAAGATGAACAACTGTCAACAATGGAAAATATTTTGAATATGTTCATACAACAATCCATGATCAACATGCAAAATACCAACCAAAGATTGAGAGCTTTATCAAGTCAATTGGAAATTTTGCAAGTTCAATTAAATTTTTCACCAAGAATCATGGATGTTCAAACCAACAATCAATCCACTCTTAAATTCGGAGAGATTGTTGAAGAAGATGTTGATGAAACGGAGGAAGAGATAATGTTTAAAGGATGTGGTATAAGGAAAATAGTAGAAGAAATAGAGATACCACACGAAGTAGAATTTCCTCAAGAGTGGTCAGATTCTGAAGAGGCCAAAACTGTTGATAATGAGGAAGTGATGGATATAGAGAAAAAGGAACAGTTTCTTAACAAGGAAGAAATTTATGAAAAGAAGGGGATGAAAGTGAGCAAGGCAGAAATTGATTTTGTAAAAGATAACATATGTACCTTGTTCAGCAAACTCTAGTTAGGGAGGATATGGACTCTACATCAGCTCTACTTCAAGTTCATGGAATTCCTCCCAAAGAAAAGGAATACAAAGGCTGATGTGCTATCCGTCTCATTTTGGCCACCCTAACGAAACAGGCGTCGAGCTAACGACGTAAAACAAGCGCTTGTTGGGAGGCAACCCAATTTTGTAAGTATTTATGCTTTATTAAATTATAATCCTCATAAAAGTTTTCACATGAAGGGAATGTGGTACATTTCAATTTTCAAAAATTCTGTATTCTGTCATGGTCGCTATAGCGATCACTTCCGTCGCTGTAGCGACGAGTCAAAATTTCAGCGTCTGATCCTCAGAGTCTGAAGATCAGAGTCTGAAGCTTCAGACTCTGCACTCGCTATAGCGATGGGTGGTCCGCTGTAGCGATGACAGAAAAACATGTCTGTTACAGATTTCAATGCCACTAACTCCCATTAACTCTTTGTGATGAACTTATGTTTAATTATGCACTATTATTTAAGTTCAATAATGTTGAATGAGCCATAGATTTGTGAATCACCAACAGATGCATGATAATGATAATGATAGAAATTGTTTGATGTGCGCAAAGCTAAGGTACTTGTTTCTTGCTTTTCTAGGTGTGTACTTGAATTTAAAACGAGTACTTTGCACAAAATTTATCTCATTCAGTTCTCCGCGATAACATGCTTATTATGTGAACCACTTAGAACTAGCCTAAATGTGAGGAATCCTCAAGTGCTTTACATATATGCAGGAGATCGGCATTCATTGTTTCACTCGGTTGTTTTATGTTAAATCTGATAATTGTTTTGAACTGTATGAAAGCACAGAAATGATCAAGACATTCTTTTTGAAATTGAGAAGAAACACTTGACCACAGAAAGCCTACCCAGTGAGAGAGTGAGTATTTGATAACCCCATTTGAGCCTAATGAATCAGAATCCTTAACTTTGAACTGTCAATATTCATAAGCACAATGCTTAATGAATTTGCCCAAGTTTTTCAAAATCCAGTTCATAGTTAAATCACTATTGGATTCTGATATTCTTACCTTCATTTTGAACCCTAAACCATCATGTTTATTTGTCCCTTGCCTGATGATAAGGGAGCATTCAATTAGGGTATTATTTTGAATAAGTTGGGAAGAAAAGGGAGGTATTGTATGTCAGGTAATGGTGAACTTTGAAGATTGATCTTGACAACAAGAAAAAGAGAAAGAAAAGAAAAAGAAAAGGAAAAGAAAAAAGAAAGAAAAAAAAAGAAAAAAGAAAGAAAAAGAAAAAAATACAATAAATCAAAAAAGTTGTCAAGATCAAAGTACTACTTGTATATCACCAAGGGTTGATAATAAGAATTTGGAGGAAGTTGTGTAAATAGAAAGAATGTTCCTCTATGCTTGGCCATTTGAATTCAATTTTTCCCACATATGGCATTTCTTTTTGTAACCAAGCCAAGTTACAACCCTTAAAGACCTTTTGATCTTTGCTTTTGTGCTTTTTAAGATGATATTTGGATGGACACATAACTTAATCAGGATGTTAGCAGATTTGCCGGATGTGTATTCAAAACCCTCACTTCATGATTTCAATGTGTTTCATTTACTTTCAAAGAAGTGTGTTAGGTGTGGTTCATTGTTAATTATGTTATTGACTTGCATTGTGTGATATGAATTTTGTGTTTAGGACTTATGTCATATTCACAGTATTGAAGGGATTTTAGAGAGGTTTTTAAAAAAAAACAATTAATCCTCTTAGCGGAACAAATCCCGTTGAAACAGATCTTGATTAAATCATTAATCACTGTCATACCCCAATTTTTGACCTAAAATTCTTTTTTCACTCGTCTTTTGGGTTCGGAATTTTTTCGTCATTTCAGACGAAATTTCGGCAGGGAGGTATTTTCAAATACCTCATTTTTTGGTTCCGAAGGCGACGATTTTTTTTTATTATTATTTGCAATTTTTACTTATTATTTCTTTTTTATTTTTAGATTTATTATTTTTCTTTTTTATTATCTTTTTTTTTATTTTCGTTTTTTTCATTGTTTTATTTTTTTTAAAAGGTCTGACTTGTGATTTTAATGAGTTTTGATGACAATTTTTAATGGTTGCCTCATTTGTTTTTGTTTGACTGATTTTTGTTGATTGTCCATCAATGACTTTCATGGTCATTTAACTGGCACTATGTTAAAAGGAAAGGCAGTGATGAGGAACCGGAGGGAGCCAACTTCAGTCAGTAACCAACACACGAACCATCAATCATCAACACACAGAAAAAAAAAGAAGAAACCAACTCCCACCACAAAACACACGAACACCCCTCTCCCAGCAAAAACAACACGGCCACACTACCACTACCACCACCACCACAAATACACGGCCATAAACCTCACACAAACACAAAACCGTCAGAACCTCCCTACCCACAAAACTCACGGCCACCACCTCCTTACCCAACCTAACACTGAAATTGAACCACCTCCTTACCTAAACAACAACCGCAAACCAGCCAGGCCACATAAATCACCACCAAATCCGAAATCCAAACAATTACCAATCGGCCACCCCCTAAATCCTAGCCCAAAGCCACACAAAAAAACAATAGAACCGAACCATAAGAACAGTAAATCCGAACCAAAGATTCAAAGGTAGTTTTTTTTCTTCTCGAATTTCAAATCTAGATCTGCTCGTTTTTAAAAGGATTTAAGAAAAACTAAGTTGTTTTTCGAAGAGAGTAGACGAAAGGATTGTCAAAACCGAATTTTTTAAAAAAAAAGAGGGAATTTTCTGTTTCCGGCACGGTGGCGCCGCCGTCTAGGCCGGCGGCCACCGCGCCGGAGACCTGTTTTCCGGTCAGGTTTCTTTTTGAGAGAAGGAGGAGAGGTGAGGGAGTAGAGAGAGAAGGGGAAGAGGGAAATGAGTGAAAAGTCCAGCAAAACCATTTTATACAGACCCTCAAGTCTGGGCCCAGCGCGGCCCAGATCTTCCCCTCCTCCTCTGTCTTCTGTTTTACTGCCTGCACCCCCCCTTTCCTGCTTCTACACCCCCTTTTCCTTCTTATTTTTTTTTCTTTTTAGGTTCTTTTTTTTATCATTTATTGCATTTTTTTTAATTCCTTATTTATTCTCATACTCCTTATTCCATTGCATTTATCTTACAGTTTTTCATGCATTCTTTTTATTTTTCTTTTATTTCATGCATTTTCATTTTATTTTTTATTCTTAGCATATTTATTTTAATGCATTTGCAATTTTGTTTTTTGTTTATCATTTTGCCATTTTTATTTTATTTTATTAGAATGTAATTAGGAACAATGTAAAATATAAATGAGAATATGCACTGACACCTACACTTTATTTATTCCGCTTTATGGCTTTTTTTCATTTCGCTTTACAAAAAAAATACAAAAATATTAGTTTAATTTATTTTCAAAAGGATTTCGTGGTGATCCAACGTCACCACGGAAATTCCTCGCGTTTAGCTTTTAATTATGTTCTTTTTTTAGTCTTAGTTAATTCTTATTAAAAAAACAAAAACATGCAAATAGTCAAAACTCACAAAAAAAAACCTTTTCTTAAACAAACCTTGATTTTCAATCAAGTGTCCTTTTTTCTCTTTTATTTTCTTTAAATAACCATTAATCTACTTTAATAACACTTGAATCATTTTCAAAATAAAAAACACAAACCAATTTCATTTTGCCATTTGGCCTTTATTTTATCTTTAAAACTTTAAAAAAAAAACAATAAAAAATACAGAACAAATCAACCGTCATTTTTACCCCAAACTACGAGGTTTTGATCCCTCACGGGTACGTAGGCAAAGGACCTTGTCCTTCCAAATCATAAAAAATAAAAAATAAAAACATTTTTTCTCACTACTCTAATTCTTTCTTTATTAAAAAAAAATGTATAAACAAGTTATAGCCAAAATAAATAAATAAAATCAAGAGGTTCTCGTAGAGTACTACGAACGTTTAGGGTGCTAACACCTTCCCTAAACGTAACTAACCCCCGAACCCTAAATCTTTTAAAATGTGGTAATTTAGAACTTTTTTCCACTTTTCCTTTGAAAAATTAAAAGTTCAGTCGTGAAATAAAATTAGTGAGTCAACGCTAATCAATAGCTTGATCTCCGAAAATCACCGCGACAGAAATGGCTGTGCGCTCTCGTTAAAAACGCGCAATCTTCCGAGGCGTGTGCGAACGCTCGGAAGGCCTTGTGAAGTCGCCACCAAAGTTTTCGTGTAAAGGGAACGTTGATAAACCCTTAAGTTATTTGTTTGAAGGGAAACGATAATAAAACCCTTGACGATGAGGAAAAGGACTGGTCATCGCAACCATTGTCGGGTTCGGGAGTCGATTACGCAAGGGGAAGGTATTAGCACCCCTCATATCCGTTGTACTCAACGGGAACCTTCTATTTGGCTAAAGCTTAAAATGTTTTTAAATGTTTTGCGCGCATGCTTGTCTATATCAAAGGGAAAAAGAAAAAATATGATGCAAGGGAAAAATAAAGTTTTTTATTATTGCGCTTGACAAGATGACGATCTTGCTCCTACGTATCTCCCGGTAGTCGGAGAATTCAAAGCGTACGTAGTTCTTTGGTAGAAAAACGTACATATGTTGGTTATTTTTAGATGGACGATGTTTTAACCGAATTCTTGCGATTAAACGTAGCTTGTATGCTCGCGCATGGGAGACTTATTAAGCGTTTGTTTAAAATCGCGCTAGAATGTTAAAAGGCATGTCCGTTGGGTAAAAGGGTTCGAGTTGGTCGCTTTGGGACCAAAATGGGTGCAATGGACTCAATCGAGTCGATCATTGACCGGAGTGACTCAAACGAGTCGGGGAAGGGTTCGATTGATCCAACAGGATCAAGAGCGGGTTCAATGGACTCGATCGAGTCGAACATTGCCCGGAGTGACTCAAACGAGTCGAGGGATTGAATCTCGTGGCCACGGGGGACCAAAAGGTTCGGATTGACCACAAGAGGCCAAGATTTGGTTTGGTATGGTTGGATACGTTGAAAATGGAATGACGATTGTCTGAACGACGAGACATACGTCACGCATTCGTACAATCGGGGCAATGGAGAGACATACGTCACACCATCCCTTTTTCATTCAAGTTTTTGGTTGAATTTCTTTAGAAATCCCGAAGTTTTATCAAAACATTTGGTTTGAAACCCAAGATGAGAAAGTTTTAACAATTTTGTGAGAAAACGCACAAGTTCGGCTCATTTTTGCAAACGGTTTTGAAAAGCGAAACAAATTCGGCTTATGTTCACGTTTGGTTTGAAAATCATGAACAATGTTTATTGTTCAAGTTTGGATTTGAAAGTGATGAACATAGCCTGTTTGTTCAAGTTGTTTTGAAAGTTTGTGATTTGTAGCTTGTTTTGCAAGTTACCCACAAAAGTGTTACCCGAACTTGCGAATTTTCCAATATTATGCAAAATCCTTGAAATGGTTTGAATAAAATGAGTTTTAAACCTCCTAAGTTCTGAGCTCTTGGGCTAGAACCTCAAAAATTGGCCATTTGGGGGCCTAAACTCAGATTCTGAGTTCTGTCATGGTCGCTCTGCGACCATGACTTCGCACTGCGAACAATGCGAATTTTTGAGTTTAGAAGCTGTTTCTGAACTGTTGTTCAGAAACAACTTCTGAACACACTCAGGACCTTTTAGGAGAGTGAAAAGCTTTGAGTTTTTGCAATGAAAAGGGCTGGACAAACCAGTTTTGATGTTTTGCAAACCTTGGGATTTCTTTTGAAATTCAAAAGGGGTTTTTAGAACAAAAAGGTTTTGAACCAAAATTGATATGCAAGCACAAATGGAAATGCAAGATAATGACTTAGAAACTTACAAAGATCCTTAGCAAAGCTCCTGCTGCAATGAACTTGGATTGGTTGAAGGTTCTTGCAAAGGCTTTGAATGTTGGTGATGAGCAATGAACTTGTGTAAAGCTTTGTATTGGAATTGGTTTTTGCTAGTGCTTTGGTGTTGGTTTTCTCTGGTTGTTTGTAAGTGTGAGTAGTGTTTTCTTAGTGTGAATTAATTGCCCTATTTCCTCTTGCCTTGCATCTCTATTTATAGGCCAAAATGCAATCCAATGCAATGATGGAAAATCCATAGGACCTAGCTGATTTGTGGGCTAAATTCAGGCTAAATGGCTTTGCATTTAATGCTAATGGATAGAGGCAACCTTGCCTTGTGCCAAGGGTTAAGTCCTTGACTGATTTCAGCCACAAATTCAATGGTCTTTGGATAGAAATGATGATGAAACATGGCTGGATTGCAATTGGCTATGCTTGGGGATTGATCCTTGCAATCCTAATGGTTGGGCAATAAAAACGTGCACTGTGATGTGCAGAGGTTGGGGGAAGCAAAATGCAACATGTGGGCTGGTGTGAGAGGGATGAAAAGCTGTTGAAAAACAGGGCAAGCAATCATGGTTTTTTGCAAGTGAAAACCAGCTGGGTTTGACTGGTTTTGGGGGAAAAAGCAGGAAGAAAGTCCTCAAGCTGGTGGCTGGCAACCCTAGGGTCAGTAGCAGGTCACTTAGGAGGGACAAGAGTTGCCCAAGGGCAAGCCCACTTGCTTGCCACATGCTAGGTTGGAAGAAAAAGCTTCTTTCCTTGGCATTAATGGCAAGTCTCTCAACTCTGGCTTTGCTGAGCCGAATTAGCCATGAATGCTGATGAAAATAATAATGAAAATGATGTGTAACAAAAACTGGAATTAAATCAAAGAAACCAAAAATCTGCAGAAAAATCGCAGACTTCGCACTGCGAAGTCATCATTTTTGAAATGTTGACTTTTTTGTTGACTTTGGTTGACTTTGACTTTTTCCCTCTCTTTGATTTTTTTGATTTTTGTTTTGAAAAGGCTTAGGACAAAATTGGGGTACTACAATGGCGAC
Organism: Medicago ruthenica; assembly: GCA_018208015.1. Taxonomy (NCBI): domain Eukaryota; kingdom Viridiplantae; phylum Streptophyta; class Magnoliopsida; order Fabales; family Fabaceae; genus Medicago; species Medicago ruthenica. Next base: position 550,567 of record CM031377.1, on the reverse strand, counting down.
TTCACTGGGGATTCCCTAAGAGGGTTGAGCCTAACTTGAATTTATTTAATTATTTTGTGCTGTAACTTGCTTAAAACATAAAAAAAAAAAGTGTAAATATGTGCATATGTGTTTTTTTCCTTTTACGTGAGTGGTGAGATAAGTCCTACACCCGGACTTGAGGGAAACATAAGATAGGATGGTGGTATAATCAAAGTGTCTTTCCGAGAGTGAGTTTCGGATGTGGCACATGTGATAACCCCACTCAATGGAGGAATCTTGGAAGTATTACTATGTTGGCATGAGTAGTCGTGTTCGGCATTGTTATTTTCAAGTGACCTATGAAGTTGAGGACCTTTAGAGTTACCTTTAACCCATCTTGGCCTTTTAGGACGTAGTGCGGTGGCTAATCAAGAGTAGTCTTGAATTGGTTGATACGCGATACTACACTCAAACGAGACTTTCCTACAAACGTCGTTGGACCGGGAGTAGTCCCGTAATCCGACAATATTCGGAAGTGGTCGATGACTTTGGGAACTTGGTAGAACCCGTGATACAGGTACATGTGAAACCATAGTCCTTACCAAATGGCGTGTTTACCCTTGGCTCCAACATTATGGACTTAACCTCACCATGTTTTCTCCGTTTCTTTAGCACAATCATGCATACATGCATCCATGCATAAACATCATTTTTTTTTCATCCAATTATCGAAGGACTTAAACAAGTTTTTTTGTGAGCATCATGGATATGGACTTTGCAATAAGGAGTACTAGGAAGTACACCTTCAAGAGCTCTGATTTGTTGAATTTAAGGAAGCTAGGAGTCTTTAAAATTTTTTTTTGTTAAAATCTAGCTTCCACTAAAGGACTTTTGAATTGGTCCCTTGGCTTGGTTTCTAAAAAGGGAACTATTTTGTAATGTTTTAATGCTTAAACGAATTGTTCAAACCATGATGTTTACAATTACTTCAACAAAGTCCTTCGATAACAAATCTTTCTTTTTGCATAAGCATAAATCATGCATCATACTGCATTCATAGTTTCCAAATCGAGTCTCATCCTTTGTTTTATCACAAAAGGTCAATCTGCCACAGTCAAAGGAAGTGGCCCGGCGCTTTCATTACAAGCCGACTCGCACCTACAACACTCATACAAATAGAAAAAAGAAAGTGGATATGGTCGTGCAAACACAAGGAGGGTTTGCCACAATTTGGTCGTTGTTGACGTTCCTTCGGTTACTCATGTGTCCAAGTAATGTGTTTTGTTGTCTTGTCTTTTCAAAAATCCTTTCGTTCCGCCCGAGACGAAAGTGAACTTATGCAGGGCTTTTTGCTTCATGCATTCCCATCATCAAATAAAAAGTTGTTTTGTCCTCGACTTTGTCCTTTTTATATTTTGCTTTTTCTGGAAAATGGTAACACAAAAAACCCAAAAAATATTTTATTTTATTTTCAATCAATTTCAAAAGGTCTGCATTTTTCACTCATTTTCTAAAATCAATCATCAATCATATGTAGACTGAACATCAATAAACCCGTTGAACACTATAACCATATGCTCTCTCCCGACTTTGAGTTCCCTGTTTACGAAGCTGAAGAGGAGGAGGATGAAGCGATTCCCGAAAAGATCTCTTGGTTATTAGTGTATGAAAGGATTAACTTGGGTTCAGAAGAACTGCCATTACAATATTCCTGGTCGAATCCCAGATGAATGGTGCCATTGAAGCTGCGAAAAAAAAAGAAGAGAAAAAATACATCAAGAAGATAGCGCAGAAGATGGTAGCCACTTACAGGACTGGCATGTTACCGTATGCTTTGAATGGTTACCGTACCTCAGTGCGCACTTCAACAGGGGCAACCTCTTTCACTTTAGTTTACGGCATGGAAGCAGTGCTCCCTGTGGAAGTCGAGATCCCGTCAATGAGAGTTCTGATGGAAGCCAAGTTGTCTCAGGTTGAATGGTGCCAAAGTAGGTATGATCTGCTGAACTTGACTGAAGAAAAATGCATGACTGCCTTGTGTCATGGACAGCTATACCAAAAGAGGATGAAACAATCTTTTGACGAGAAAGTTCGTCCCCGTGAAATTCGAGAAGGAGACCTTGTGCTCAAAAAGATTTTATCCTTTCAACCGGATTCCAGGGGCAAATGGACGCCTAATTATGAAGGCCCATATGTCGTCAAGAGAGTGTTCTCCGGTGGTGCAACGACTCTTACGACTATGGATGGTGATGAGCTTCCTCGTCCTGTGAATGCCGATGCAGTCAAGAAATACTTTGTCTAAAAACAAAAGAACAGTTCGGTAAGTCGAAAACCCGAAAGGGCGGCTTAGGCAAAAATGAGCGTCTCGGTGGACTGAAAACCCGAAAGGGTGGTCCAGGCAAAAATTAGAGACATAAAACTGAAAAATAATCATCATGATAGGTCGAAAACCCGAAAGGGCGATCTATGCAAAAATTAAGGATCAAAGGACAAAGTAACTGCATCAGGCTGGCCATGACGCACTTGGGGCACATTAGCGGTCAAAGAGACTCTGAATCTGAAGCATCCAAACAGGGGAATTCAAAGTTGTTAGGGAGAATAACGGTTATTGTGTTCAATGTACCTTCCCCTTATATTTACCATTTTCCAAACTTTGTGAGATCCGTGGAGCCACGCCATCGGCAGACCACCACTCTGTTAAATGAATTTGAGCCTGTGCCTTTTATTTGGAATTCCCATTTATTCGGTTTATAAAATTTCTTCTATTTTTGATGGTAGTACTTGAAGTAAAATATTTTTCAAAAAAAAATTATAAATCTTTTTATATTTTTGGAAAAGCATAAACAACAAAACACATTCTCTCTGAACTCATGAATGAGTGAAGTATGCGTCAACATCTGTCCTGAGAACGGATAAACTCTGCAGGCTGAACATGGTCAATTGCTAAAAAAACAAAGAAACAAAAGGGAAAAGAGCTCGGTAAGTCGAAAACCTGAAAGGGCGGCTTAGGCAAAAATGAGCGTCCCGGTGGATCGAAAACCCGAAAGCGCGGTCCAGGCAAAAATTAGGGGCTTACAAAAAAAGAATATATTCCCGGTGGATCGAAAACCCGAAAGGGCGGTCCAGGCAAAAATTAGGGGCATACAAAAAAGAATATATTCCCGGTGGACTGAAAACCCGAAAGGGCGGTCCAGGCAAAAATTAGGGGCATACAAAAAAGAATATATTCCCGGTGGACTGAAAACCCGAAAGGGCGGTCCAGGCAAAAGTCAGGGATTCAAAAGGGAAAAGAAACAAAAGATAAGCATGACCACAAAAACACCAGTCCTTCTGCCAGGTTTTTGGATTAGCACAATTCCCCCAGGAAGTGTTTACTCCCCACCAGTTGTTGCATACATCGGGCCTTACCCCGTCAATGTTTTGATATGTCCCCAATGGCATCATTCCCAATGAAGTTTGCAGAGTGTTTTTACTGCGCCGTCAGTCCACTTTCCATCTTACCTGTCCAGTCTTGTCTCATCAAGTTCATCGGTCATACAATCATACAAGTCAATCCTCCATACAGTCATACAAGTCGTATTGTCATACATACATTCATGCATATACACATTCATGCATATACCACATACAAACAACATCATTCAATACATGGTTGCATTAACCACCCTGAGTCCTGCTTTTCATATCCATCAATCTGAACAATTTGTAACTCTTTTTCCCCAAGTGTCATCCCCAGTGTGTCTGGTCCAAAGATGTCACCCTCTTTTCGCCAAGTGACAGTTCTTTAGTGAATAGCTTGCGCATATCCTTTTATCCTGTCGTCAGTGGCAAATTCGGCTACATCCCGAGCAGCTGACATTTATCTTTTATCATGTCGTCAGTGGCAAGTTCGGCTACATCCCGAGCAGCTGACATTTATCTTTTATCATGTCGTCAGTGGCAAGTTCGGCTACATCCCGAGCAGCTGACATTTATCTTTTATCATGTCGTCAGTGGCAAGTTCGGCTACATCCCGAGCAACTGACATTTTATCTTCTATCATGTCGTCAGTGGCAAGTTCGGCAACATCCCGAGCAGCTGACATTTATCTCTTAACATGTCGTCAGTGGCAAGTTCGGCTACATCCCGAGCAGCTGACATTTATCTTTTATCATGTCGTCAGTGGCAAGTTCGGCTACATCCCGAGCAGCTGACATTTTATCTTCTATCATGTCGTCCGTGGCAAGTTCAGCAACATCCCGAACAACTGACATTTATCTTTTTATCCTGTCGTCAGTGGCAAGTTCAGCAGCGTCCCGAACAGCTGACATTCACCTTTGTTTCTTGTCGTCAGTGGCATGTTACTTTTGTTTCCGTCTTTACCTCAAGTGGCAAGCTCTACAAACGGGCAGCTTGTGGTCGGTGTCTTTTCCCACATCATACTTCCTTTTTCAACTGTCAATACGATAGTTGATCCCTTCCCCAGTGAAACTATGTTATCCCCCAGTGGAGTCGGATCCCTTGCTTTAACAAACTCGGGTATCCTTTGGTTTTGTTTTATCCCCAGTCAGGTCATCTTCGCCGTCTTGCATTCACATTTGCATCACGAGCATTTCACGTTTTTTTTAGGTCCAAAATTGGCGTACTCTGTATTTAAGTCCCTTCGAATCCAAGATTTTCTTTTCAAATCTCCGGGCGAAGAGACTTAAATAGGGGCATCTGTCATATCCCAATTTTTGACCTAAAATTCTTTTTTCACTCGTCTTTTGGGTTCGGAATTTTTTCGTCATTTCAGACGAAATTTCGGCAGGGAGGTATTTTAAAATACCTCATTTTTTGGTTCCGAAGGCAACGATTTTTTTTTATTATTATTATTATTTGCCATTTTTACTTATTATTTCTTTTTTATTTTTAGCTTTATTATTTTCCTTTTTTATTATCTTTTTTTTTTATTTTCGTTTTTTTCATTGTTTTATTTTTTTTTAAAGGTCTGACTTGTGATTTTAATGAGTTTTGATGACAATTTTTAATGGTTGCCTCATTTGTTTTTGTTTGACTGATTTTTGTTGATTGTCCATCAATGACTTTCATGGTCATTTAACTGTCACTATGTTAAAAGGAAAGGCAGTGATGAGGAACCAGAGGGAGCCAACTTCAGTCAGTAACCATCACACGAACCATCAATCATCAACACACAGAAAAAAAAAGAAGAAACCAACTCCCACCACAAAACACACGAACACCCCTCTCCCAGCAAAAACAACACGGCCACACTACCACTACCACCACCACCACAAATATACGACCATAAACCTCACACAAACACAAAACCGTCAGAACCTCCCTACCCACAAAACTCACGGCCACCACCTCCTTACCCAACCTAACATCGAAATTGAACCACCTCCTTACCTAAACCACAACCGCAGATCAGCCAGGCCACATAAATCACCACCAAATCCGAAATCCAAACAATTACCAATCGGCCACCCCCTAAATCCTAGCCCAAAGCCACACAAAAAAACAATAGAACCGAACCATAAGAACAGTAAATCCGAACCAAAGATTCAAAGGTAGTTTTTTTTCTTCTCGAATTTCAAATCTAGATCTGCTCGTTTTTAAAAGGATTTAAGAAAAACTAAGTTGTTTTTCGAAGAGAGTAGACGAAAGGATTGTCAAAACCGAATTTTTTTTTTTAAAAAAAAGGGAATTTTCTGTTTCCGGCACGGTGGCGCCGCCGTCTAGACCGACGGCCACCGCGCCGGAGACCTGTTTTCCGGTCAGGTTTCTTTTTGAGAGAAGGAGGAGAGGTGAGGGAGTAGAGAGAGAAGGGGAAGAGAGAAATGAGTGAAAAGTCCAGCAAAACCATTTTATACAGACCCTCAAGTCTGGGCCCAGCGCGGCCCAGATCTTCCCCTCCTCCTCTGTCTTCTGTTTTACTGCCTGCACCCCCCTTTCCTGCTTCTACACCCCCTTTTCCTTCTTATTTTTTTTTTCTTTTTAGGTTCTTTTTTTATCATTTCTTGCATTTTTTTTAATTCCTTATTTATTCTCATACTCCTTATTCCATTGCATTTATCTTACAGTATTTCATGCATTCTTTTTATTTTTCTTTTATTTCATGCATTTTCATTTTATTTTTTATTCTTAGCATATTTATTTTAATGCATTTGTAATTTTGTTTTTTGTTTATCATTTTGTCATTTTTATTTTATTTTATTAGAATGTAATTAGGAACAATGTAAAATATAAATGAGAATATGCACTGACACCTACACTTTATTTATTCCGCTTTATGTCTTTTTTTTTCATTTCGCTTTACAAAAAAAATACAAAAATATTAGGTTAGTTTATTTTCCAAAGGATTTCGTGGTGATCCAACGTCACCACGGAAATTCCTCGCGTTTAGCTTTTAATTATGTTCTTTTTTTAGTCTTAGTTAATTCTTATTAAAAAAAACAAAAACATGCAAATAGTCAAAACTCACAAAAAAACATTTTCTTAAACAAATCTTGATTTTCAATCAAGTGTCCTTTTTTCTCTTTTATTTTCTTTAAATAACCATTAATCTACTTTAATAACACTTGAATCATTTTCAAAATAAAAAACACAAACCAATTTCATTTTGCCATTTGGCCTTTATTTTATCTTTAAAACTTTTTAAAAAAAACAATAAAAAATACAAAACAAATCAACCGTCATTTTTACCCCGAACTACGAGGTTTTGATCCCTCACGGGTACGTAGGCAAATGACCTTGTCCTTCCAAATCATAAAAAATAAAAAATAAAAACATTTTTTCTCACTACTCTAATTCTTTCTTATATTAAAAAAAAATGTATAAGCAAGTTATAGCCAAAATAAATAAATAAAATCAAGAGGTTCTCGTAGAGTACTACGAACGTTTAGGGTGCTAACACCTTCCCTAAACGTAACTAACCCCCGAACCCTAAATCTTTTAAAATGTGGTAATTTAGAACTTTTTTCCACTTTTCTTTTGAAAAATTAAAAGTTAGTCGTGAAATAAAATTAGTGAGTCAACGCTAATCAATAGCTTGATCTCCGAAAATCACCGCGACAATCACAAATCAAACACATATACTTAAACACTTTAAGGATTCATGTGTTTACCTCTTGAAGCGCAGAACCTTTGTAGCAGAATTGTTTCTGATCACTAGCAAAGCAACGTAGCGATGCCTCTATTCAGTCCACACGAACAGAACTTCTCCGATGACCGGTGCTAGCCAATTCCAACGGAGATTCAGAGAGAACAGGGTTTAGAGAGCGGCGGCTAGGGTTTCACAACTTTTTTGAATTAGGTTAAGCGTTTCAAAAAATCTGTAATGCTTCAACACAAGGGTTCTATTTATAGAATCACTTGTGTGGTCAACAAGTCAAACACTTAGATGCACCGTACCTTACGGTGGACCACGTTTCTCTATTTTTCATAAATTAAATAATAAGTCATACTTAATTATTTAATTACTAATAAGTCCTACTTATTATTTTATAAATAAGTCTTGCTTATTTATTTCTCCCATCTATCTGTCCTTTGTGTGTGACACCTATAGGTTCCCGTAACGTTGACAATAATATTAAATCACCTATTTAATATTATAAACAGTGAGCGGTATCTAGCAACACATCACTGCTACCCAAGTGACGAGAATGTCATGTGATCTGACGAAACCTTTTTGTGATAATGATCATGTGTATAATTACCCTTTTGCCCTCATGTCTATATTGAACACAAGGCATAGACCGTGTCATCCTTGTCTAGTTCAATATTGGGCCCATAGACATTTCTCCTGTTATGTAGGAGGGGCAAATTCCATCTATGTCACTCATGTCCCTTAGCATGATTCATGGAGTACCCATCAACCAACTTTATAGTCATCTTATTACAGACAATGTTTGAATGGTGATAAAGCACTCGACTCCTACATCTAGGGTACATAGTGGTTTCAGGTCAAAGGGTGGAATACACCACTATCACTATGAGAATATCTTATGACACTTTTCATAACTTTTACTATGTAGTATTCTCATGGTGGGTCAATCCAGTATAAATATTACTCCTAATATTTATACCTATGTGAAGACTTGATAACTCTTTATCTGTGATCCGTGAGATGTGATCATCAGTCTACCCACATAATAGTCTCTATTCTTTAATGTTATCCCATTTCATAATAAAGCTTGACTACGGATACTTTAAGAATAATTTCCTTTCGTTTAATGGGTCTCACGATTAAGTCACACTTAATGCTCCATTAAACGGACTAATTATTCAAGGGAATTTATTATTTTGAAACTAAACAAAAGAATAAATAAATGCCTTATATATATTCATAAATATATATCAAAGTCATGATACAAAGCCAAATCCAATCAAAATAGATTGGCTATTAGGGCTTACTCCAACAAGTATATATCTGGATTAATGAGAAACTTCATACTTGCCCGCGCAATCCACTTTTGAATTATGCGATCTGAAAACTTTTCATTTCTTTGCTTGTATGGTACTTGAGTCCTAGGTTTGTAAACATTTCCTATTTTGAGTCTGTTGTTTGAGGACAAACAAAGATTTAAGTTGGGGAGAGTGATAAGTGCCAGAAATTAGTTAAAATGCATATTTAATTTAAGCACTTTAGTTGCTTTTTTTGCAAGTTATCATAGGAAAAGCTCATAATTATTGATCGAATGCCAAAATATTGATCTTATGTCTCACCCCATCCATTTGTGCAGGAAATAACAAGCTAGGACATGAAATTGAGCAAAGAAACGTGAAGAATTGTCAAGGTGCCATCGCTACAGCGGAGGAACTGGTCGCTATAGCACGCCTAGGCAGGGAGAAATCAAGTTTCCATCGCTACATCGATGGATCTGGTCGCTATAGCGACCAAAGGCGGTTTGAACCCCGTTTACTGACGTGGAGCAAATCCAAAGGCCAAGAAAGCTTCGATCGCTACATCGACCAACTCATCGCTGTAGCGAGCCTTGAAAAAACCAGTTTATATTTATAGCCTTTCAGCTCATTTTCAGAGGAGAATTATTATTATTACAGTTTAGTAATATTTTAGGTTATAGTTTTAGGTATAAAATAGGGCTAAAAGAGGTGATCTTCATGGAGCAAGAGTGAAGGGAGTGTGAATTAACTAAGACTTTGGGAAATCAAGACTTAGCTTTGGATCTTCATCTTTCTTTCCACTTTTGTATAGTTGTCATGACAATGACCAACTAACCTTCCTTTGTTGGGATTGGAGGTACTCAATATAGCTTAGATGTAATCTTTTGATTTTACAAATATATGATTCTAGTAATTTATGTGATATTGAAGTTATTCTTGCTTTTCATTCTTATGCTTGATTTAATTGTTATTGACAAATACTTTTGAATCTAGGTTTAGAATAATCTTCTATCAAAATAAGAAATTCTAGACATGGAATTGGGTTTTGATAATCACACAAAGTGTCGGAACGTAAAGCTTTCGGATCGTTTAATAGATTGAGAAATCGCTGATTAAACGATACGATCGATCTCACGACGACATTTGGACACGAATGACTTTGTTGAGTGATACGTGATAATTTCGCTAACAAGCTAGAACCCATATGCATGATCATTAGAATATATTCGAGGCTAGATTGACGAACTCCGATCCCAACGCTTTTATTTCCTATTATTTGTCGTCTTTATTACCGCTTTTATATTCCAATAGTTTATATGCAAACAAACTTATAAACCCAAACTCAAAATGATATCAGCTGTTGAAAGGCTCGGAATATCGCACTAGTCCCTGTGGAGACGATATAAAAATACTTACTTTTGTCCGATCGACAAGTTAACAGAATATTAGTCAAGACAGTAGTAAATTAAAATTTGGACATACATGTTGTTTCATGAGTGCACTACGCCTTTCTTCTTCAACATCAATGCTTCACTTGTTAGCAATGTGAAGAGAATCAAGCTTGAGATTATTTAAGCTTTGAGAAAGTTGTGCAATTGTTGAGACAATTTGAGGTTTCAAAGAGGAAAGGCATGATACCAAATGCAGTGCCATGGCAAAGGAATGAATATACGCAATCTCTAATCCCTAATCCTATCAAATTAATCAAATTATCATTTATCAATTAAATTAAATCCCTAATCTCTAATCCTATCAGAATTATCATCTGAATTAGAATTTATCAATCAAATTATCAATCAATTCCTAAATCCCTAATCCCTAATCTCTGAAAGCCATTACCTGACCTAAGTAATAAATAACAAGAAAAAAAAAAAAAGAAGAAAAAAAAACCTAAAACTGAAGAGTGAAGAGAAGGAGGAGACGCGAGTTGAGTGTTGAGGAGAGGAGGCAGAAGCAGCGAGTGGTGACTAGTGAGAGAGGCAGAAGTATCAACTTCAGTGTGGTGTGGTAAGAGTCTGAGAGCAGAATTATCCCAATTGCCCTTTTTTTCCAAGTGGGTTAATGGGCTATTGGGTTGGGCCAAATACAAAAAAATTATGGGTTGAGCCCGGGTATGTGCCCGGACTAACTAGGTGGTGTTGCCGCCCCCGTGCATGATCAATTAATTGGTCTATACTTAACCTAAAAAACAAAATCATTATATTATCAATACACAATAAGCCGGGTTAAATAGTGGTCCCCTGCCATTTGAATGGATTCTAATTTACCCATGTAATTTTTTATTTTATTTTTTAGATTTCAACTTGTAATTTAAAGATTTTTTTTACTTTTAGACATTGTGAAATCTAATTTTGAAATTTAATGTCATAAAGGTTTAAAAGAGAAAAATCTTTAAATGATAAAGTTGAAATTTTAAAAAGAAAATCAAAAAAGTGAATCAAAAGTTGCTTCAGAGGAAAACACTATTTAGAGAATTTTTAAAATGATGGAATTTATGAAGTATTTTGTTCAAGTTATATTTAGATAATTTCAAATGACACATAAAAGGTAAGAATTTCTTCCTTCTTATAATTTTTCAAATTTTGCATTTTTGTTCTCACATTTTCAAAAAAAATCAAATTTGTAAGTTTTAGATAGAAACCTAAGAGGGGGTGAATTAAGTTTTTGACTTTTTCGGATAATTTTTGTGAGTTTAGTATTCTTGATAATTTTTCCGTAAAGTTATTATGAAAGTCTGAATGGAAATGCGGAAAAATAAAGAGTATAAGGAAGAGAAAAAACACAACAAATTATAGTGGTTCCCTATAGGTACATCCACTCCCTTCACACCCTGCGAAGGAATTCACTATGTTAGAATCTTTGTTACAAGCAATCTCACCCCAAGATCCCCTAACAATCTTTCTAACATAAACACAAGAAAGAAACTCTCTCTCTTGATTACAACACAAACATCAAACACTTTTGGTGGACTTTGAATCTCCCCAAATCAAAGAACCTTTACAACAATCACAAGATAGCACGCCACTATCTTTAACAATAATTCCCACCAACAATTGATGAGAATGTTACAAATGAATGATGAAGAACAATTATATGGCTGTATATCTTTATCAATATCACTTTAACAATATGGACTTAGTGCTCAGAAAAAAATTTCTTTATGAATGAAAAAGAATGAAAAAAGTTTTTCCAGAAATGAGAATTTGAATGCAAGTGCAAGTGATATTGAATTTCACAATTGAGAGTTTGAAAATTGTTTTGTGTATCTAAATTGCTTTGATTTTCAATTGAATTTATAGAGGTTAAAAAGATGTTTATGAAACAATACTACATTTAAAAATGGTTTAAAATGAAAAGGCACATATTTAAAATGACACCTATTAAAAAAAACGAGAATGAATAGCATTTTGGCCGTTGGCAAATAAATTTTCTATTAAGAAAAAAGGAATGCCAACAGAAATGAAATTAACTGCCAACAGATATAAAATTAATGCAAATTAGTTAAAATATAGTTTCAAAGTCATAACCAATTACATCATGAAGATTTGCGCTCTAGAACTAAAAAGATATGCATGATAATTATGCAAATTTAAAATCAATTATAATTTTATGCAAAATCACATTTATGAAAACATTGTGAGTGTGTGATTTATTTTCCAAAGATTTTTAGGCATTGCTTCATATGGGGACTTAGAAAAAATGATTGTAATTATTTTCTGAGCATTCTAAGTTGTTCCATAAGTTAAGAATGATAAACCAAAAGAATAATTTGTCATACTTACAAAGTGTATAACCAAGAAGCCTATACACTAATCTTCATTCTTAATCTTCATCTTGTGTCTCCATAGTTTTTCTTCTTTTGTGATGTGAGTTTGTTATCATCAAAACCCAACCAAAGTTAGAAGGAAATCTTCACAAAATTCACCCAAACAAATGTCCATTAAATTTCAAATTGACCCCTATTTTTTGGAAATTACAAATTTACCCCTCAATTTTTTCAAAAAATTTAAATTGACCCTTCAATTTTTTCAAAATTTGCAAATTCACCCCAAAAATTGAAATTTATAAAAGTTGTCCGAAAATGATAACAATGAAATTTTTTATTATTCTATCAAAATAAAGATATTTAGAAATAAAGACAGTTTAATCGAATCATTTAAATTACCTAAAATTCTAAATTCTTTAAAATTTTCTAATCACATCATCCAAACACAATCTTATATTTTGCAATTATTTTCGAAAGGCACAGTGGCTTGTAACATATAAAGCCACTTAGCCACACACTAAACTAGACAATTAGTGAAATCCATTATCAAAGAGGAAAGAGACAACAAGAGAAGAGGAAAAAACATGGATACGGTGCAGAGAGAAAGGAACGTAAATAAGAAACAAAACCAAACAAAACAAGATAATTCAAACAAGCTTTATCTATTTCTATATGTTGTTGTTACTGTTGTTATTGTATGCTGTTATTCTCAATTCTAAAACTCTAACCCTTATTTCTTCCATTGTTTCAGTTTATCCAATTTCGATACAATTGATTCAATGGATTAATCAATTCATCGTCTATTTGTTGGATTGGTCTTCCATCAATCTTAAGTGCCGTTGGAATCAATTAGGGAAGGGCAGTTAACTCTGATGGTAAGAAGCGGCAGTAATTGTTAACGAGTATTTTGATATTTTTAAGGTGTTAAAGATGTAAAGTTAGAAGAGCAATTTCGTTGTGAGAGACACTACTCACTCTCTAAAAAAACCCAAGTTACATCCCGAAATGACCAATATACCGTTTAACTGAAATAAAAATTTTAATTTAATTCAAAACCCTTTCATCACACCATGTCTCGTAGAAACGTTCACATATTCATCATCCCCAAATTCCATCCCTTTCCGAATGTCGTCATCTCATTCATCTCATTCGTCTCTTTTCGGTTTACGTATCTTCTTCAATAGGAAACACTTTATCAGCAGTAAATACAATAGTAGAATCTACTAATTGTGGGTTTTCAAGTTTCACTTTGTTGTTAACTGTGACAACATTTTCTTCTTTGATTTTATCGTTGATTACGTCAACACTTTCTTCTTCTTCAAGGTCCATTTACTGGAGAGGAAAAAAAATGTAAAATTGATTGAAACATAAGGTAGAAAAATGTAAAATTGAGAGAAAGATAGTAGTTTTTCAATGTAAAATCAGTTTACGTAGTTTATGTAAACTGAGTTTACATAAATTAAGTAAACTCAGTTTACGTGTGTACATGTATAAGGAGTTCACGCGCGCCAACTTAAACTGAATTTACAATAACCTCTCATAGTGAGTAATAGTGTCTATGTAAACTTAAATTATGTTTACCTTAACAGTTAATACATAATCTAAATTTACACTAACATCAAAGTAGTGAGTGCGACATAATCTTAAATAACGTTACCTTACTTGATCTAAATTCACGTCTACCCTATATGTCGCCCACACATATCCAGATCTCAGAACAAAACAGAAAAACACGACAACAAACAAAACCTAAATAGAAAGAAACTTTTCAATAAATAAATTCATGAAATTCACGGATCTTTATGAATAAAGTACGGATCAATGAAAAAAATATTGATTCAATCTTTAATCTTGGTATATATTAGTTGAACATCTATGGTGGTTTGTGGGTAAAAGGGGTGAAGATTCAGAATGATCATGAAAAAAGGGTTTTTAAAAAATTTACAGGGACATAACAATTTCGGTATTATTATAAAACTTTAAGTAAATTTGGGTGTAATTAAAATTATATCGGATGAGACTAAAAAAACTCTTTCGTTGTTGTTAGTCGTCCCTGACCCAACTTTTGTGATAGTTATGTTTCACATTTTCTTATTTTTTTCGTTTGCCCAGCCAATTTTTCTCAATTCTGTACACTATTGATTTTAATTCTGTTTTAGGACAAAGTGCTACTACAAGATTGGGATGATGTTATGAATAAGTTTCTTATGAATCAATTTTTTATCATCCAAACTGATTATTTGTTCTTTTTTATTGAATGATCATATGAACTATTTGTTCTCCAATATTTTTTCCAAGGATTCCTTCTTGTTCCTAACACCAAAAATACAGAATTAGGCCCCCATAATTTGGGCTTTTTATTGCTGGGTTGGATTCTGAATATCTATTTTTATCTTTCTATGTTTTCTTGGATTTTCATACATTGATTTAGCTTTTTAATTTCCTTAGACTTTACTTCGGAGTTTGATAAGGGAAGACTAAGAGATAAAAGAAGGTCGAATTGGAAAGAGAAGGAAGGATAATCCCCAATTTGAATGAGAATTTTATTTTCCTTCATAATACAAATAATTTTATATGGATAACTCAAAAAAATGTATTGAAAGATAATTTTAAAGGGTTTAGAAAAATTATTCAAATCATTTTCATCCTCTTTAATTATCTCAAAATTTAAATATATTAATTATATACAATCTATTAACATTTTGAACAAAAAATACTCTATTAAATAAAGTGTTTTTTCTTTCTTTTCTCTCACAACCTTTCTCCAAAATTCTCTCCTCTCTCATCCAAACTTTCAAATAGAGTCTTGACTTCAAGGGATATTAATAAAAAAAATGTCACTTTACGAATTTTAGGTGAAATAAATTTGACCATTAAGACCATAACATTGGTTTTATTTTGGGTTTGAGAGAATGTTGTAGAGTCAATAGTGGATGTTGGTTTGATTTGGATTGGTATGAATTTTGTTGTGATGCTGAGTTTATTCCTGTTGTACTGTCAATTGGACATTGGTGTTGTTTGTTCTTCTAGCAGATTTGCCGTGTTTAACTAGGTGGGTGGATACTACCTTTGTGTACCTGCATTGCATACTACAAAGGTGTGTACTTGTGACCTGTTGTTCATGACACAACCTCATGTTCAACAACTTTGCTGTCTCTATTGCTATGGATTCCAATCCTAATCCCCTCCAAAACACACCTCATGCCAACTATCACTGGCATTGTATCGATTACCTCACCTCACCCAATTTCTTTTTGTACTAAAATCACACATAGCCTAAACTGAAATGATCAAAATTATACAAGAGCTATAAATAGGTGACATTTAACATGGTTAAAACTTTTCCACCATGGGTAAGTTGGATCTAACTATTTGATCAAATGAAGAATACATTATTATCATGATCTCTTAAATAAAAGTGTATTTGTGTTAAAATCATTGCGTATATTTAGTTTTGAAAAAAAAAAGTGTTAAGATGAATAAAATAAATTTTTAAAGGTTACTCATGAAATATTTTTAAAAAACCACATATAAGTCGATTTTTTTGTCTTAACCCTTCAATTCTTAGAAAAATGAGATTATGAAAATTCAATGCCTGGACAAAAGATAACTGTTGAGTATGACTTGTATATACACAAAAGAGAGGTAAGATGCTGAAAATGAGCCGAGATAGTGAAGGTTCAGGGATATTATTGTAAATTGAATTGCAGTGCTATATATATATATATATATATATATATATATATATATATATATATATCAGTTGTAACACTGCAAACCAGAATTCATCACATGAATAAAACAGAACAATAGCTGCTTTATAGTCGCAGAGATATACACTGTTGATCGAACTTTCTTTTATCTTCTTTTACTATTGTTCTAACAATAAATAATCTATTCCGTATATTTTGTAACATTGATGAGTGTAAGTAGAATGTAAGCGATTATAACTTTCTAAACACATAATTTCACTTCTAAATTTAGGATCTTCACAATATTTTGATAATCAAACCACTCTTATCTTTGATGCTTGAAACATCCATTTTGTTACGCTGTCAATTGCTTTTAGTGGTTTCATTTTAATTTTTTTCAAAAGTTTGATTTACTATTTCTAATTTATTTTGTTTCAATTGTTTAAAAAAAATGAAGTTCTCAATAATCAAATATTATTATGACACTAATAAAATGTTGAAATAATCAGCATGTTAAGTATTGCTGCTCTTTTCTTCAAAAAAAAGTGTTTCAATTGTTTAAAAAAATGAAGTTCTCAATAATCAAATATTATTATGACACTAATAAAATGTTAATAAAATGTTCAAATAATCAGCATGTTAAGTATTACTGCTTTTTTCTTCAAAAAAAAAAGTATTACTGCTTTTGTCCCTAATGGAGAATAAGATTATGTTGACTAAATTAGAAAAATCAAGAAAATTAGTAGTAATGTTAAATTTGTTAACCATTGATGTTATTTTACAAATCTACCCTTGAAGAGAGAATTGTTTTATGCTTTTACATACTAGTATCCATTGGTGGGTTTTTTTTCTGAGCAAAAGTATCTATTGGTGGTTGTAAAAGAAGATGTAAAATAATTAATTGTATGTTTATAAAAATGATTAATGCAATGGAAAAATGAAAAAAATGATTTTATAAAAAGTGGCCATAAAATTTCTTAAGATAATCTTATATTTAAAGAGGAAGATAATATCTTTAATGAACCAAACTTGTGCTAAAGAAAGTAAATTTTTTCATCTGAGTTTGGTGGATTTCAGTAGAAATTCCATGGGTACGGGGTACTTGTTGCAATGCCTACTGTGACAGAGTGTAGAATATTTATTTCAGATTTTGTAAGAGGAATACTTATTTTAGACAACTAAGCAAAAATAACACCTTACACCCCTAAAGCGAATTAAGATGGAGTTTATTGATTTTATATTTTCAAATGATAACCATTTCTTATCATTACTGTTTAAGTTGAATTAGTTCTTTAATTAATAGATATCCTATAATCCTAATAACTAATAAATTTTTGTCAATATTAATTAAAATATTTTGGATTTATCTTTGAAGGTGTAGGTCGGTGATTAGGGTTGGAACACTGAAGAAATTTACGAAGAAGGTTGAAAGTTCGATCTCTGCTGTCAATATTTCTCCATCTCTCTAACAATATAGTAACAATTAATATTTGCCTATAAAAACCAAATCATTCGGATTTGTGTGATACAAGGAAGAAAAGTCTAAAACCTTGTCAATTTGGAGGACCGTTTATTTTGGAAACGTTTGCATGTTGATTGGTGATTGTTGATTCATTTTACCATATCCTCTGCTGTTTGCTTGTCAATCTTATTAGGATGCACCCCCCACTCACTGTTGTTGCAAGGGCCACCTAACTGAAACCTAAAAAAAGGGGCCATGAAAAAGGTGGGGAGTAAAATGCTACTGTATCTGGACTTGTCACTTCATATATATGTTAAAAAAATCAACAATCTTTTGCTTAGAGGATGAGAAAGTCCATTGAAAAAATTATTGTAAATACATTTTTGATCAATTTAATTTCATCCATATATAATTAATTGCATAAAATTAAAAGGTATCAATTTCAACATGTTGTAGTGTATCCTAGACTGTAGCCACAAAGTGATAATGCATTCCATTACTAAAGATTCCTACATGAGTTTCCATCTTCAGCCATCAAAATATATATAGCTATTTATTGTTTAGACCACAAATAATGGTGCACATAGTTTTACTTTGGAACGAGAGGTGTGGAGCCCGTGAAGTGAAGGATTCATTTGGAAACTAACATAGCTTGAAAATAATGACTTTTTGGGTTCAGTGGTTTGCGTTTTTTTAGTGCCCGTGAAAACGACGTTGTTGGATATTCCCCTATTTCTATACATTTGTTTTCTTTCTAACTTTACTATCTACATACGTAATTTCACAAAATTTACATCATGACAATCTTTATTACCTATTTCATTTTATTACAGCTAGTTTTATCAAAACTTATATACGCGTTATATTAATTTGGTCATCTCATATTCACATGAGAAAAAGAGTAACGTGCAAGGAACATTCTAGTTTTAGTCCACTAATAGTAGTAATAAGAAATTAACAAGTAAAAACCAGCCAATAGAACCATTAATTAACCAGCCATCCTTTTGAGTGAGCCTACATTCGATTCACCAACTTATTCCAACACATCAATTTATAAAAAGTGATTATAATGGATGGTAATGTTGTATTTTATTGAATTAATCATTAATCCTTTATTGTGACTAATTGTGAACAAAAGTAAACCTCTTGGTACAACGAACCTTGTAAATATATACAAAGGATGATATCCTCAGAATACTCTGCCTGTTTTTTTCCCCTAATTTTCAATCACTTTCTTCACTAACATGTGACCAAACCAATTCACTGCAACCATTTCTGATCTGCATGCAATGAAACACATCATAGCATGAAGAGTCAGCCAGCACATTATGAATCTGCATATTGTTATGTATGACTGAGCAACTCTGAACATTCTAATCTGTCGGTGAAAGTATACATATATTAAAAACAAATGATAACATAAGTGCCCAAGTCAAAATGAAAGCAATAGCAATTCTAATATATCAATTTATTAATTTAGAGTTGAAAGTTGAGAGAATATGACTACTAAACTGTTGACCTCAGTGGCTTAATGAACTTTAGTGAAGTTTGAATCGATCAAGAGTACCTGAATATGAACTCTGGTTAAAACAATCATTGATCAAATTTTAGTTACCATCCAACCGAACTTCGAATTATTAGAGCATTTGTCCCCTAAGAACCAGGGGTTACTAAAAAAATCATCATAACCATAACTATAATAATCATATGGCTAATTGGTGGTGCTTTGACAATTTAAACAGTGAAAGTTAGGTAAACAGGAACAATAAAAAAGGTGCCGACACTCTTCAAAGGGGAAAGAAAACAAAGGAAAGGGAGACCCTACACAATTCCCAGTCTCACTATAATTAGATGTCCCTTATCTGCTTGATGATACCGATTTACCAACAACAAGTTCCACATGCAATAGCACCAATAACAAAATACAAATACACAATTTGTCACCACCTCAAATTGGTTGGCTAGGCAACAAAGAAACTATGAATAGTTACAAATTTAGGTGTCATAAACATCAATCACGAGCAGCAAGGCAAATAACAAAATAACAAAAAAAGTAAAGAATAGAGCTTTTTCAAAAGGAATAAAGTATATAGTAGAAACTGAAATAAAGTTAAAAGTAGAACACTTTGCTTTAGCAACTCATTCATTTATATGCCTGATTGCATGTGATAAGGAACGGTATGCAGTTGATGTACATAGAATATGTGAACCTTTTTTTTCCCATTTGTACAGAAGAAAGCAAGTAATAATTTATTTACACGGCTAATTTTCTGATTTTTGAAGGTTTAATTTAACTAAGCAGTGTGAGTTAAGGATGGAGATCTGTTGACCCTCTCTAGAATACCGCTGGCCTTCCTTTTCGCTCTTGAAGTTCCGCATTGTGCGAGCTTAGACAACGTACCATTGGTCTTTTCTTCTTCTTTGATTTCCTTCCACATTGTTCTATCATTATAGCAGATTGTATATAGGATTGCAACACAATTTTCCTTGCATCTTTCTGATGTGCTCTCCCTTATAATTCTCAGTAAGAAAGGAACTGCGCCGCGATCGCGCATTTCTTCAACAGCTGTGGGATGACTGGAGAGGAGTGCCAGTATAGCCAACAGCTCATCAACTAGAATGTTGTTCATGATCTTATTCAAAATTACCCTAACTGCCCCTTCTCGCACGGTCCTCCCTTTATTCTCGTGAACAAGACATAGGTTAAATATGGCTGATGCAGCATCTTTCATGGCTAATGTATCTCCCTCATCTAGAAGGCCAACCAAATGTTTGATAGCTCCAGATTTTCCAATGATGAGTTTGTTGGAATCAATTGCTGATAATGTGAAAATAGCTGCTGCAGCATTGCTTTTTGTTGGAATGGTTCCCCATTTCATGGCATCAATCAGCAGGTTAATGAGGGTTGGATCCTCTGCAAACACTTTCTTATTATCGTCAAGAATTGAGAGATTCAGAATAGTTGTGATCAAATCCTCTTGAAGATCAGGGTGAGGACAAGCACTGCCTGGTGATAATGGACGAAGCAACTGCGTGATCACATCACCAGACTCCTTAAAAAGGGTTCGAAATGAAGGTGTCCGCTTTGTTAATAACCGAAGCTCTTTCGCAGCTGCTTTCTGATCAGAAACAGAACACGATAACTTATGAAGCAATACATTTAAACGGTCTCTGTCTGCATTAGTCACCACTTCATCCGTGTCCCGAGCAGAAGGCTGTGGTAGCTCAAGTCCACGCTCCTTACACCACTGCGCAATCATGTCTCGGACCAAGTAATTAGGAGTAAGAATTGTGTGAGAAAGAACTTGCTGGGTTTGAGGGCATGTTCTTTTGCCTTCATTCAACCACCTCTGGATGAACGGCCGATCATAAGTCTACAACAGCAAAACAATAAATCAAAACACATTAACACAAACAATGAATTAAAAAGCCACTAATAACATAACCCTCACACTCAAATACACAACATATAATTTTAATTCATAAACACCGTCAATCAATCATAATCATCAAATCATTAGAAACATTTGACTTTTATCGTAACAACTTCTAAAGTCACACACAAGATTGATTATAATGTCTAAAGTGTAAAACATTTTACAGTGACAATGCATCAAAATTAAACTCTAATTGTAACTAATAATAACAAGGCTTAATTACACTTTTGGTCCTTTAAATATTTTTCAGGTTTCATATTGGTCCCCTAATTAATAAAAGTAACGTTTTGGTCCCTTAAATCCTTCTCTGTTAGTCACTTTGGTCCCTTCCGTTAGTTTGTGTTAAAAAACGTTAGGCTTAATTACACTTTTGGTCCCTTAAATATTTTTCAGGTTTCATATTGGTCCCCTAATTAATAAAATCCTTCTCTGTTAGGGGACCAATATAAAACCTGAAAAATATTTAAGGGACCAAAAGTGTAATTAAGTCTAACGTTTTTTAACACAAACTAACGGAAGGGACCAAAGTGACTAACAGAGAAGGATTTAAGGGACCAAAACGTTACTTTTATTAATTAGGGGACTAATATGAAACCTGAAAAATATTTAAGGGACTAAAAGTGTAATTAAGTCTAATAACAATAAGAAAAAAAAAACCATACCTGGGGCCTGTTTGGATTGGCTTATTGAGCTTATCTATGGCATAAGTTGTGTGAGACTTTTGGGAGAATTTATGAAAACAGCTTATGACAATTTTCATAAATTTTTTTCAACATTTTTTCATAAGTTCAGCAATATAATTTATAAAAACAATTATAACGTTATATTATCTTTTGCTATAAAAATAGCTTATGCAAGCTTATTTATACATAAGCGCTTATCATGATGAAAGCTGTTTATCCAAACAGACCCCTAGTCTAAGTCTACTAACAAACACACATTTTTTTTTTTCTAACATGATACAATTCAGGCTTCATGTAAACAAACTCAAAACAAAAAGTAAACATAAAAACAAAAATTCAATTTTGAATCATCCACCTAAATTCAATCCAGTGATATAAAATACAAAACTAATAATCCAAAGGATTAGAAAAACCTATGTTTCAGTTGTGGTGATTACTGTTATATAAGTTAAAAATAAAAAATAAAAAATTGAGAGAAAAAGAAAAAGAGGTACCTGTCCGGTGGACAAGATAACAGGGTCGATCATGAATTGAGAAGAAATAGGGCAACGAAAATGAGAAGGAGGGGCAAAATGGTCCAATTTATGAGAGAAAGAGTTTTTTTTGGTTGGTGTTCCATTCTTCATCTTCAAATCTTTGAGAGAAGAAAGAGCGGCGATTGCATCATCGGCTGTTTGCAGAGAATAGTCATCATCAGAGTCAGAGTCAACGATAGTTTTAACAAGTTTCCATAACCGTTCCTTCAATTCCTTCGCATCCGCCATAACCGAATGCTGCATTGCTCCAACACTCACTCACTCACCTTTCATTCTTTTTCTCTCTTTTGACTCTCAATAATCACAATTAATTTATTATAATTAAATAAATCCACTAAATCACTAACAAACAATAACACAACACTTTTTTGAATCTTTCTGTGTTTTTCTCTCCGTGTGTGTGTGTGTGTCTCGAATCAGGTAGATAACGCGTAGCGTAAGTATGTGTGTGTGTGTGTGTAAGAACAGAAAAAATAAAATAAAAAATAGGAGAGGTAAGATAAATAAATGAGAACAAAAAATAAGGAACGTGGTTTTAAAGGGAAAAAAAACATGGTTCACCCGACCCGATTCGACCCGGGGTGAGTAAATGAGTCCAAACTCACGGGGAAGCAGTTTTGGCAGTTTCTACCGCCAAACACCACAAACAAACAAGACACCAGCAGACTTTTAAGGAGGAATGTAAAAAACTTACATCAATTGTGTTTTATGCTCACTCTCTCTGTTCTTTTTTAAGCGTCTTTTGACTACCGATTTAACGTTTCTATTTAACTGTCGTTTTAGTATTTTAAAGGAAAGTACGAATTGTCAATTATAGTCTTTCTCAATTACTCTTATCTTTTTTTTTTAAACAAAGTTTGTTTGTTGTTATCTTCAAATTTAAACAAAATTTTGTTACCTATAATAATGGTTCCATGAATAGTTAATATTTCATAAATAAGATGGGTAGTAATTGTTAAAAAATTCAAGTGCAAAGTAAAAGAACAGATCTGAAAGAGAAAAAAATAAAAGACTCCAAGAATGTTCAAAAGGAAGAAAGAGTGAAAGACTCACCGGAACTGTTAATAGGAGGTGAAGAGGGAGAAATAGTTGAAGACTCATTTGACAAGATAGAAGAACAAGAAAAAGATGACAATGAAGAAGTTTCATCAAGAGTACTTAAAATAATTAAGAGATGTACACATTATTTAGAAAATTGACAATTGTTTGTTATGAGAGAGAATGTGCAAAAAAAATAGGAATTTGTTGGAGAAAAAGATAGTAACTAACAATTGTTTGTTACGAGAGAAAGATAACATGTTAAATTTATTGGAAAGAGAAAGTGTGTGCAAAAAATAAGAAATTATTGGTGGATTAAAATGAGGGTATATAGGAAGAAAATGTGCAAAAATACACTTTGCTAATTTGGTGTTAAACGACACTTAAAAAGGAACGGAGAGAGTATATATTTATTTTGTCTTAAAAAAAATCCACATCTATCTTATGGCATTGCCACAACATAATTATAATTGGGAATGTTCATATTTCTTTGTTTCTAATTAAAAGTTTTAGCACAAAATGAGTGATTTGGACATACAAGACCCGTTTAAAAATCCAATATAGGATATGTTCTATTGTGGATGATCTTATAACCTTTCACATTTTACAAGGATAAGTTCGTATCAATTTACAATGAACATTTTAGTTCTCTTTTTACAAAACCATTCTTAGATTCCCATTTTAGAAGGATCCTAACCCCCTTTTCATTGTACAAGATGATTTGTACATAGGGAACTACAAGAACATGTGTACATGACCATTCCCCCGGGTGTCCCTAATCAAGTCTACAAACTCCATAAATCTTTGTATGGTTTAAAGCATGCCAACATGAAATGGTATAAGAAACTCATCTCCCTAGTTTTACAACAATATTACTCTGATCACTCTATTCACTAAACACATTGATAACATATTCACTCTTCTCTTAGTGTATGTGGATGATGTCATCCATGTTGGTAATTCCTTACAAGAATTTCATCACATCAAAACCATTCTCCATGATTCTTTTGAAATCAAAGATTTGGGTGAGTTGAAATATTTCTTACGCCTTGAAGTAGCACATTCATCTAAAGGTATCCCTCTTTATCAAAAAAAAGTATTGTCTGGACTTGTGACATAATGAAAATTTACTTAGATATCATTCTGGAGTAACTTTTACGTGCATAGAAATTGTTTCGAATCGGCTAGAAGCAAAATAATATGAGGCCCAATAAGCCAAATGCCTAGGTAAACAAGGCCAAAAACAGTAAGGGAGCACGAGAAGCTCTGTGCAGATTACCACACCCTGACTCCATGTCCACCATCCACATCATCTCCAACGGCACCCTAAGACGGCACCACATTTCACGAAAGCCGTCAGCGTTCTCCGCGCCTATATAATTGTTACTCAGCGTCACCCTCAATGTACACTTCACTTTTATCACTTTTTCGCAGATAATCACTTCTCTCTGGATACTGACTTGAGCGTTGGAGTGTTAACGTGTCTGCAGACACCTTTCTCCTCTACCGTGAAAACTCAACCTCCATCGCACCGTGAACATCCGTTCACCATCTTCGATCGTCACCGGACATATCAGAAATTAAACTAAAAAAATGATAGAAATACGGCTAGATGCAATTATTATTCTTAAAAACAAGTTTTTTTCTTCGAAGAAAAAAAGTTTGCAACCTAAAACAAAATTTTTAGTATTTGCCATCAAATGCATGGCCAACGAGATTAATTACCACAAAAATATGATACATTGATAGTGAAATGCATATTATTGCAATGATTGTAAGCATTAAAGTTATGAGCACTTGTGATAATATGCTAGTACTATATTATCACGGGAAAAAAAACGAAAAACAACGAGTAAGTTTTTCTTCTTTACTTCACTTTGGAGATTTTCACAACAACGAGTAAGTTTTTCTTCTTTACTTCACTTTGGAGATTTTCACCCATCATTTCATGCCCACTTTCAAATTATACAAGAATAAACTTCTATTTCAAAGAAAAAGAATAAACTTCTAATGAAATGAGTCGGCTTTTCTTTGAGGGTGTATTTGGGTTGGAAGAGAAATTGTGAAGAGAGAAGTAAGTGAAAGAGTGAAAAAAGAGAAGTAGAGTATATTTGATATATTTTTTGGTTACGAAAGAAAGAAGCGAACAGGCTTGTTCGTCCTTGAATTATGATCAATCAATCAATTTACTCCTCGAATTAATGGAAATAGCTAGAACATCCCTCAGTATTTTAATGGTCAATCATTGACATTTTAAAATTTGAGGGACGATCTTACATTAGGGAAACATTTTGACTAATCGAATGTTATAAAATTCGAGGGATGTTCCTCAATGTTATAAAATTCAATCAATCCTTTGAGATGGCCTTGAATGAGTCATCGTTGATAGACTAATCGAATTTTCTATCAATAATACCATTGACAAAGTCGCTAAGACCCATTCAAATGAATCACTCTTCTCTATTTCTTTGATGCACCAAACAACCAACTTTCCTCATTTCTCTCTTGTTTCGGGCATCTAAACTTCCCTCTTCAATAAATCGATCAAACCAAAACTCACAAGTCACAACCATTTGCTCATGTTTATGAACATATTTTAGAACATTCCTAACAAACTCAATTCCATACCAATTATCAACACAACCTCCCAATTCAATAACTTTTTACCTTGTCATGAGAGAATATTTCAACATCCCTAATATCTTTTTGTTTTCATATAATTCTAAAACTTTGTCAAAATTAAAATAGCATCATTCTTTCCATATTTTGTTCTTTAGATGATATGAGCCTTAGCCCTTAGGATTAATTAGTAATAATAACTGAGACTTTATGTAAGTAAAATTGATGGCAATATATCATAAAATGGATTCAAATATCGTACAGTGGACAAACCACACTTTTACACGCAAGAAACAATCCCAATCTTCAATCTAAAATGATACAATTCATGTTACTCAACAATAAAATCAATTTTAAAATGTTCCTATAAGCATAACTCAACTGGTGGAGACAATGTATTGTAATATACAGAGGCCGGGTTAGAACCACAGACACCCCATTTATTTTT
Source organism: Medicago ruthenica (assembly GCA_018208015.1). Lineage (NCBI taxonomy): Eukaryota > Viridiplantae > Streptophyta > Magnoliopsida > Fabales > Fabaceae > Medicago > Medicago ruthenica. The sequence continues at coordinate 524,537 of CM031377.1, read as the reverse complement.
TTCTGAATTTTAGCTATTAAGTTAGTTGACAAAAAAAGTCAATTTTAAAATAATCTCAAACATTAGTTTAAAATAAGACAATTGATATAAAAAGTTGTGATATAGTTGGTGCATAAAATACAAATTCAAATAAAATGTGACGTTATGAAATTTACTTAGATATGTTTGTGGGGGTAATTTTTATGCGCATAGAAATTAAACTAAAAAAAGATATGATAAAAATACAGTTGGATATATAAGTACCTTTTTGAAGAAAATAAGTTCAGACTAAAACAAAATTTGAATTGTGTGCCATCATATGTATGGCTGGAGATAATCAAATGCATATTATTATTACAATGATCATTAGCATTAAAGTTATGATCAATGTTGATGATATTCTATAAATTATTAGCAGCAAAAAATGCAAAACAATGTTATACGATCACAAGTTTTTCTTCTCGTACTACTTGACCACGAAGCTTTTCACGTCCACCTTGAAACCAAATAGGATTAGACTTCCAATCCAATGATCCATCTTCTCTCCAAAAGGGGCTCACAACTATTTGCTCAAGTTTGTGGACATATTTTAGAACATTCATAATAAATTCAATTTCATACCAATTGCCAACACAGCCTCCCAATTCAGTAACCTTTATCTCGTGAGAGAACATTTCAACATCCCTAACATCTTTTTGTTTTGGATCTGCAAACTGTCCAAATTAAAAAAAAAAAAAAAACAAGAATGATATTAAAAGTTGGCAAACATGTAACAAAGAATGTAAATCAAAACATCTTACAAAATTATCTAAATTAATAACAAAATGTTATATAATTATAAAAAAATAAATTACTTCAATTGAAGAGTTGCAATTACTACTTAGGAATCAAATCATTTTCAAAGATAATGGGTGGCCAATTGCAATACGGTCAAATTGATTTTGAATATAAAGATGTTTCAATGTTGTGGCCTTAACTGCAAGATCAACTAGGTCAAAAGTGTAAGTTCATTTCCGAAGCTATGTATATAAATCAGAACGATAACCATTAACAAAAGAAGAAATTAAAACATGTATATTAACCATATGTTCACTCACCATGGTTGAAAGTTTCTGCAAAAAAGGACAAGCTTGAAGGATGTTTAAAATCCATAAAGGATCATACTCCACATCATCTAAAATTTCTGAGTACAAGAAAATGAGGAGGTTCAATTGTTTAAGATGTTTGAGTAATTTGTAGGGAAGTTGTTATCTGAACAAAATGTATGTTGTAAGATTAAAGAAACTTAAATGTAAAAAACCTCATCCTTCCAATACTATGACTAACCATTGAAAATGTGGTCAACTGCATAATCTCAAGTTCAGGAAAAAAAGTTGCACACAGAGCAACATATGTATTAAGCTCTTGTTTTAATGAAATGGAGAAATCAATTCTTTTTAGCACAGGGGTATTAAAGTTCTAGGTATTCAAACCGTTCCCCATTGAAGTAAATTCAAGACAATCTAACTCCAATGAAGTGAGATTAAGGCAATCGAGTAAAATCAAGTTTCCTTCCACTCGGTAGAGAATTTGTATACGAAATAGCACCCTATAGCCTTGAGATGACATAGAGATGAACTTACTATCTCCGGCATTGATGATTTCAACTCACAAAAATGTAAGCAAAGCTCTCCAAAAATAAGGCAAAGTCAATTTTACACTGATTGCGTCGAGTAGTGCAATGTGCATAAGGGCTTCCTTTAAAGACTAGATCGACTTTTACAACTCCCCTTGCAATTGCAAAACTTATCCATTGATCAATAATGTTGTGTACTTGCAGTGAGTACAATATCTAAAACTAGGGTTTAGTCTGTTTGAGTAATGTCTTGAGAATGTCTCTCAAGTGGGTATTTATAGCCTTATTTGAGCTTGGTTTCCCGTGGCTTAGGTCCCAAGTAACTTGAATCCAAAGCCACGTTTAGAGCGTTCTAGAGCTTCTAGAATCTCTTTAAGGCGGCGCCCCCTAGCGGGTTCGCCTAAGGCCCTTCTGACCCTTATGGAGGACGATTAGTTCAGAACCGATTATGAAGCTGTTAATTTATGGATACTCAAAAATAAAAAGAGAATATCCGCAACAGTAGCAAATCGAATGATTGGAATTGGATTGGAACACAGTTGTTAATCGCAGCAACAGGGAAAGAAAATAAATAAAACGACAATTTGGTTTCAACACGGCAGCATCAGTACGAAAAAAAAAAAGATAGCACGACAACAGTAATAGTATTGGAATGCAATCAAAAGTAACGAACAACCGTAAAGAAAAAGGATGAGGTGCCGTAATAAAACATGAAGCATGATGGCCATGGAAATAATGATGATGAGAATTTATCAATCATGTATACTTATGGGATTAAAAAAATCAACTTTGTTTAAATTAGATGAGGCAACGATTGATAGCTTAACATTGGAGAAGCCGGTTTTTGAATGATGAAATAACAAGATGTTAGTTTCACAAATAACAATTTTGGAAAGAAAGAACACTTCTGATGAAGTGTTGCTAATGATGATTGGCATGCTTACGAGATCTTGAGGGCAGGTGAGCAACGATGTTGATTTGGTCTTCCTCGGCCACCGTCCTTTCGAGATCGCTGAGAGGTTTTTTGGGCGCCAACTGTACTTGCAGTGAGTACAATATCTAAAACTAGGATTTAGTCTGTTTGAGTGATGCCTTGAGAATGTCTCTCAAGTGGGTATTTATAGCCTTATTTGGGCTTGGTTTCCCGTGACTTAGGCCCCAAGTAACTTGGGCCCAAAGCCACGTTTAGAGCGTTCTGGAGCGTTATAGAGGCTTCTAGAATCTCTTTAAGGCGGCGCCCCCTAGCGGGTTCGCCTAAGGCCCTTCTGGCCCTTATGGAGGACGATGAGTCCTTTCTTGAGGGCGCCAAGCCCTTCTGGAGGGCTTTGTGCCCTAAATGGTAAGATTGATAGTCCACAGCCCAACAAGCACGAGCTTTGGGACAAGGCGAAGTGATTTAACTGTTGATGTGTTGACATGTTGCTTTGTTTATAATCTAAGTAGAAGTTGACCAGGAAAGAATCGATCTTTGTTCCTTGAATTTTTTTGACAAACTGGTTTACTCGTTTTACAAATTGAAATCGACATATCTATGAGTAGTAGAACCACTAGGGACTTGAATGAGATACCCGAATTGTAGCAGATCGTCCTCATTGCTTACAAGCATGAAGATATCAAAGAATAAATCTCTCCTTAGAGCCCAAAGATTGCACCACCTTCTAGATAGTATACTAGTTTTGAACAAATGTTTCATGGATAACATAGTCTGGATATAAGACAGTTCCTTCCACCAATCCATCATGAAATTGAACTGATTCCACTCCAACATGTGAACCTAATCGTCTGCTTTACTTGTAATAAAAAAATCATCGAAATAAGAGAATTTGAGAGATCAGATGATAACTCACTCAGAGAGAGTCGAGATTCTGGAAACAATGAGGAACTCACCGCTCTGTTGTTCACTTTGTGTTTATAATAATCGTAACATAACATTAAAAGTAAAACCAACCAGCGTTATAAACTCAACATGTGCATGCGTGGATCTGTTCTATTCCTTAAAAATATACTATAATTTTTGGATACAGAGGTGGTTCCTCACAGTTCAATGTTTATTATATCATTTCGATTTGTATAATTTTTTTATTGCGCTAATGCGTATAAATTATGAACAATAGTCTATTCTCTAATTATGAAAGCTAATGACTAGGAAAAACTCAATTTTACCTCATCCTAATTATTTGACACTTCGGCATATATTTACCCTTTTGTGTCTTTGTAACAAAACATCCTATTTAGATGAGTGAAAAAATAATTATCAAAAGATTGATGTGATTTTGAAACAAAAAATTCTTTTTATATAGTTGTATCTAAACAAACTAAATTATTTTTTAAAAAATTATTTATTACGATAAACAAACAAAAAATAGATTCTGATTTTTTTTATAAAATCTCAAAAAAATATTTTTTGAATTTATTGAATGTCAAAATCATTTTTATTTTAATCCGTAACAAATGGGCCTTATAAGGTTTGTTATAACTTTAAAAAAAATCACTTTAAAGAGCATTGTATGTATCTATTTGTTATAATTTTTTAAAAAACCAATATCAGACAAAATCTATAAACAGTTTCAAATGAAAAGATATTAGAGTAGCTTTTCAAAAATATAATTTTGTAACAATAAATCCATTTTATATAGTTGTATCCAAGCAAATTAAATTATTTTTTAAAAGAAGTGATTGTTATTACGATAAAAAAACCCAAAATTGATTATGTCTTTTCATAAAATCTCTAATAAATAATCTTTAAATTATTGAATGTCCAAATCATTTTTTATAGAATAAAAAATTAACCATGTATGTAACTTACATTCACTAAAAATAATTTTTACGATGTTCATATGTTTTTATGTCACATTGAGTCTATTTGATGCAACAGAACTACTTTCGCATGAGTTTTTCTTTTTTAGCATGTAATAGAACTAACTTCCTATTAGTTTTTTTGTTTTTAGGTAATCCAATAAACAAATGACAATTGTTTAAATAATTACTATAAAAATGTTAATAAAAATAAATTCAAATAAAAAACATTGATAAATACATTTCACTTATCAATAATATAAAAAAAATATGGAAGAAACAATTATTGCCGATACTTGAGAAAGCACGGGATCAATATTTTCACCAAGAAAAAAAACACGACTATTTATCATTAATACATATTTTTGCATCTAAAGTTATTCAATTACATCTGATTGATAATCATAAAATAACATAAATTCGAGAAATTCACAAAATATTTCTCACTTATAAATTATATAGGGGATTAGTATTTATTACAAGACATACAACTACTTTTCAGAAATTTAAACATTTTCACGTTTGCTTCTTTTGTAAAAAATTTGTCTTTTTTTAGGGGTTAAACACAATTGGCTTTGTTTTATGTTTATCTTAACATCATATTATAAAATAATTTTTTTCAATGTTGTAGATTATTAATTATTATATCCTTTAGTTTCTTAAAAAAATATATATTATATCCTTTAGAAGTATTACTATAAAAAACACGAGATAAATGATCAATGAGTTATTGTACTAAATAATATAATTGTATAATTCATCCACGGGACTCATTATGACATCGTTATCATTAATAAGATCTTTATTATTTTTAACATTTTGACATATTTTTAGTCTACCAGTTTATAGTATTTAATAACAACTATTTCATTGATTTTATTGTGGACAAATTACACTAACCTCCCTTAAGGTCTTCTTAAATAACACAAACACTCCCTCTATTTTTTAACTACACACTAATCTCCCTTATTTTGTTATCAAATTGACAAACACTTCCCTTATAATTTAACACCGTTTAAACTCGGTTAATTCCATTTTTTTAGCAATTAACTTTCTTATACAAGTATGAACTCGTTTAATTTTCGACCAGTTTTTCTTCCTATTTTACACTTTGGTGGTTTTTCCAAACTTAAAGATCACTCATTGTTCTTCTGTCAGTGTGGTTTAATTTTGAAACTCTAATGTAATAAAATGGATATATCAAAGATTATTTCCTTTCAATGGTCAACCACAATGTCCATCCACCAAAATCATTCTCATTTATATATTCTTTTTGGTCTCTTATGTAATCATCGGTGTTTGATTCGATGTGGTGGTAAAACAATTGTTGTTATTCTTTCTCCATTGCGGGAAAAAAAGCCATTCAACTTAATTTTTAAAAAGGAAAATAGATACATGATATATCAAACCTAAATGACTGAAATTAAATTGTGTATTTTCATGGTTATTGAAATGAAATTGAATAAAATGAGGGGATATTAGTGTGTTTAGAAAATTAGAGGGGAAACTTGTGTTGTTTAAGAAAAATCTCAGGTCGATGTAATTTGCCCTTTTATCATTAACGTAAATTTTATCATTAATTTTTTCTTAATTATTTCTCAATGCATATGACATTGCAATGCACTTTGACACAGAGCCTCCGCTTTGACGTCCAGCTCGTGCGAAGCACGGGCCCCGTGCTTAGCATGGGTTTGTTGCTAGTTTTTATAATATTTTAATTAAAATTGTTTCGATTAAAATCATAGGTATAGATAATAGACATTTTGCACTTTCATATTGTAACAAACTATACTTATATTTTTCAATGATACCAACAATATAACAAATATAATATTTTTCAAAAAAATATTACAAATATGATATAAATTCTTATCTTTTTTAATAACACCAACAAAATAACATTTTTATAATCAAATTTGTTTAAGGGTATACTTAGAAATGAAAAAAAATCAACCCAAAACCATTTTTTTTATTTTTTATTTTTAAAATAATCGAACTTCAAACCATGTATTCTCTTTATATATAGTATAAATATAAAGTAAGGTTGTACAAAAAAAAGTAAGGTTTTTTTTTTCCCACATCACTTCTAGATTTATCCTCAATACTTCTATTATTTTTTTATTCTTTAAAACTAATCTTTTATCTATACATATCTCAACAAACTACTCATTATATATATTTAAAAACCTAATTATAATTTAATTTAAACATATTTTTTCAATAAATTAATTATTTAATCATAGTTAAAATTTAAATAATATTTTATATTTTGTTTTTTATGCACATGTGTCACTCCCATGTTAATTTTATTTTAAAAGAAAATTGAAGGAAATTTTATTTTAAATTTATTTTTCTTTTTGGCATAAATATCTCACCAAAATACACATTAATTTTATACTAACTACTAAATATTTTATGTTAATGTTTTAATTGTTTCTAAAAAATTAAGTAGCATAATTTTTTTGGCTTAATTGCTCCTGTGGTCCTTAACTATTTTTTAGGTATCACTTTGATACCATCATTAATTTTTTGTCCGTTTGATTCGCTTGATCCTAAAAAATTAGGGTTTGGTCTTTCCTTAACCCTCAAATTCTTATCCTTTTCATATTTTATTCATTTCTTCACTTCACTATGTTCAGCGCGCAGGCTCTCATTTTAATCGTAGAAGCAATGAAAGTGGGTTAAAAAGTGGAAGGGCCAACTCTAGATCGGTGGGTTCTGGGGTTAGAAGACGAAATAAAAAATGTGAATGTGGTGAGCTACTAGTTCCGAAAAGTGTTGCTGACATCACAAACCCTAACCAAGGAAAAAAGTTTTGAGGATGTAGAAATTGTAGGAATCGAATTGATAATGGTTGCAACCATTTTAAGTGGTTTAATGACGACGATGATGTTGTTGATGTGCCTATTAAAAGACACGATTATGAAGTGAGCATTTCCCTTCTCTTCATTGGTATTGGGCATGTTAAAATTCGACTTGTTATTTTAATATTTTTACTATGCATTCATTAGTTATTAGTTACCAAAGCATATGAACAGGTAAAATATGGATAATAAGAACGCAGCCTTCCTCTCTTAAATCGTGATTCTTTCTTCCAGTGGTTCTTGCAATTGCCTACTTTAACTTGTACTCTGTTAATGAATATCACAGAATAAAAAAATATATAGGTGAATACCAATCTTCAAAAAATTCCGTGTTTGTGGTCAAAAGAAAAAAAGTTCCATGAAGAAAATGATCGGCATAAGATTCAAAAAATATATATCTTAAAAGCTAACAAAAAATGACTGACATGAAGAAACATTCAAAATCCATGAATATCCTTAATATATGTTACTGTTTAAAATAACAATAATCAATATGAATCCATCAATTCTAAAATGGTGTTATCCTTCAAATCAAATTTTAGTAAAATGATAGTTATTAGAATAAAAATGTTGAGAACAATACCGGTAACTTGATTTTCATAACAACGTTTCAAAGATATTGTGTTTTGGAAACCATCTCAATACTTTGGTCAATCGCCCAATACCAACGCGAAACGGAATATGGCATTTGAAGTTGTGTATTATCCGAGGTCTAATTGGAATGATTTTGTGGTAGATACTAAAGTTGTCGATGAAGCAATTAAGATTAAGCTTTCTTTGGAGACCGAAGAATCTTCAAAGAGACAATCTCTATTGTCTTTAATACTCCTTCTAATGTCCCTAATTGGCTTATGCTTCAGGTATTTTGGAGCCTTATTATATTTCAAGTGTAATGATATCTAATCTAGTGAAGCAAAATTTAATTGAGGACCAAAACCATATATATATGAATGTAGAGTATATTAGGCCAATCAAGTCTTAAATTTTGAAGACTTGGTACCTATTAGGTACCCTATTGGGGAGAATTTTTTTGGGTCTTATAAGATCTAAGATCTCCCTTAAGACCTCAATCTTAAGTGGAACCCACATTTTTTTTAATATTAAAAACCTGAAATGTAATGATATAAAGTTATTGATAGTTGATTAGTGGATTTTATTTAAAAAAATTGTGTGAGATTTGGAGGGATTGAGTGTTTATTAGGTACTATTATTAAATAATTATAAATGAATGATGTGTACAGTTGAGACCCATTTAATTACTCAAAAATAAGTGTCTCCATTATATATGCTCTTATTAAACAATATTACTACTAATCCTTGTAACCGTGTATCTTGTATGGTTGAAAAATCCATTGAGACTTGAAAGATACTCGAGAGAAATAGGGTTTTGAGAGAGGACTAAAACCATAGATGAAGAATTCATTGAGACTCGAGAGAAATAGGGTTTTGAGAGGATGTTTCTGCCGCCTTACTGACGGAGCGTTCTTTTATTTACAGTGTGTTGAACATAACGGGATGACTAGATTATATATGTTCATCGGTGGAGGCAGACCTCTCAATGGGTTAACTAAAAAGAAATGTCCAACCCATCACAGCTCGTTCACAACAAAGGCCAATATATAACAAGTACATTAACATTGAATTAATTAAAATATGGCTTATTTGGTCATTTAGTCCCCTAAATAATTTCCAATTTTCATTTTGGTCACATATCTCGAAAAATCAACATTTTGGTCCCATTGTTTTTTCTCCGTTATTCAAAAAGGTCCCTGACTGTTAACTTTAACCTCAAATGTCTATGGTGGACCAACCTTAAGAGTGGTACACCATAGATCCTATTAATTAATTTAATTTAAACAGTTTGATCTTTTTTTTAAAAGGAGGACCATTGGATTACGCAGGTCTATGTTATCTTACGGTGAATCGACAACAACTAATTAATTCTCTCTTTCTTCATCTTCTTCCTCACTCTTGTTCATCATCTTCAACATCACATTCATCAACACCATCATCATCTTCATCATTTACCCAGAAAAATCCAGAAACATCAACCATCATCATCAACAACATCAACATCATCACCATCGATTTCTATCAATTCCAAACACCACTAATTCAATTAAAACTCATCACCATTATCAAACACACGACTTGTTTAAGGAAAAGAAGGGAAATTTCAAAATCCAATCCCACTCCCAAATCAAAAACAACCCCAAATTCTCCTTACGTTGAATCCAAAATCTGAATCATGAAACACAAATATGAAGAATCCAAATCAAAATCAATACAAAATCCAAACCCAGTATTGTCGCACAACAACAACACCAAACCCAGAACCCCAGATCAAAACCCAACAAGATTACCCACAAAACGAAACCCAAACACAAACCAACATGAATCAACAGCCACAAATCATGAAACACGAAATCGTGCATGGACGAACACAAACCAGAGCGAGCATTCTGAGCTAACGAACACACGAAGGCAGAGAACCGGAAACAACGAGGGGGAGGGAGGTGAGCCACCGTAAGAACCGACGGTGGCCAGTGTTTGATCCATCAAGGGGTTACTGTTCATCGAGTTCTTTCTCCATAATTAGTTTTAAATCTCCCCAAAAATTCAATCGCACAAACTAAACCTCACCATGACAATAATAAAGGATATGGATTTTTGAGATTAATGAGATGAATTAGGGATTAGATCAATTCGAGAGGGGGAATTTATTGATGTTGTGAAGGGATTGGATTCAAAGTGAGAGAGAAAGGGACGAGAGAAGAAACTACATTTGTTGGGTTTAATTTTCTTTTGTAATAATAAGGATTGGAAGGTGATGAAGATTGAGAGATGGGAAAGGTTTAATTTTCTTTTTAGAAGGGATTGGAACGGGAGAGAAGACGAGGGAAGAAACAAAAAAAAAATAATAAAATGGTTTTTAATATTTTTATGGGTGAGGAAGAAATGAAATGAAAGAAAAAGGAAAATGAAATGAAAGAAAAGGAAATGCACAAAAAATATGGATGAAGAAAGGGAAAATTATGGGTTTTTTATTTTTTTCTGGATTTTTTTTATGAATGTTGGTGAAGATGAAGAAGTTGAGGGAAGAAGATGAAGAAAGAGAGAATTAATTAGCTGTTGTTGACTCGCCGTAAGATAAAATAAACCTGCATAATCCAATGGTCCTCCTTTTAAAAAAAAGATCAAACGGTTTAAATTAAATTAATTAATAGGATCTATGGTGTACCACTCTTAAGGTTGGTCCACCATAGACATTTGGGGTTAAAGTTAACAACCAGAGACCTTTTTGAATAACGGAGAAAAAACAAGGGGACCAAAATGTTGATTTTTCGAGATATGGGACCAAAATGAAAATTGAAAATTATTTAGGGGACCAAATGACCAAATAGGCTTTAAAATATTCAATGTTAAATAAAGTGATGGTTTGCACTTAATTCTTCTTTATGCTTCTTTCTTTAGACCACCAAGAAGCAACACAACTTCTTAAGTTTGTTCTGAACGGTTTCCATATAATCAAACGGTTTCTACTAACCAAACCCATTTTTGTACAACTCAAATATGCTTGATTAATTTACACAAACATCATCATTATTGTTAGGATTGAATAAATATGTCTTGCAATCCGCTCCATTTATTGAGGGTCAGCACCCACATCCAAAATCGTTGCAAATTTTATAAAATTAAAAATTGTCCCTGCAATGTTCTCTATGGATATTTTTTTTAAATAAAGACCAAGCAAAGTTTGCTGCAGTTGAGACATGGCGTTATGAGGGCGGTGTTCAATTGAAGGTTCTGAACTTGGTTGTGGGCGAACAACGCTGATGGTAGGGACGAGAAAGTTGCAGAGAGAGTTTATATACAACAGAGGAGAGTTTTGATTCAGTGTGGTAATGATTAATTAGATCGTATATGGTTATTTAATTTTATGGTTAAATTTAGTGGTACATGGGTGAGGGAATTGGTAGAGCCCTCACCCTAGAGGCCACCTAGTATATATAATATATCTATCTATTACATACATATACCACCTCAATGTTACACGTAAGAGAACAATGCACATAGTTTGACGGAAGTCTGTAACTTGCACTCGTTTACGCACCTTTCTGTGGCAGAGTTTCAAACGCTGAAACTGTGTTTTCAAATCTTATACGATGTAATGGAGCACCACTTTGCTTAATAGCGCATGCTGTCTTTTCTTCAAGAGGGCAGCGGGCTTTAAGCATGGAGAATACATGATTATTTAATCTCCTTGCTTTTTTCATTGCCTCTAATAAGGCTTCCCATCCCTGTTAAAACAAAAGTAAATGCAATCAATAACCAGCATAAATGATACATAATCATAAAATTCTAGAAATGAGAGAAAATTGAGTTATGATATTACTTCTGATGAAAATGAAAATGATTTTCATTGCGTGGTTTCAGTTATTACTATAAGGAGGACAATAGTTTTATTAATATAATACATTATGCTTATGTAAAGCAGTGAAAAAATATTTTGGCTCCACAGGGAGATGTAATAAACCTGAACTGCAAAGTGAGAGTTCTTTTGTGTTTGTACGACAGATGCAGCTTCCACTTCTGCGATATTGAGGATCTGATACGAGAAGTCAAAGAGCTCAAAATGTAGCTGTTGCCCAAGCAAATAAATTATGGTGCAGCCCCCCCAAGCAACTGAATCTCCCAGTCTTTCAGGACTACTTGATTGTACTTGGGCAGACTCTTCCAAGTATCCCTATGTAGCTCAAGCAAAAGCATGTGTCAATAGAAAATTAAGAGATAAAAAAGAAAGAAAAGGACACTAGCAAATTCATTAATGAATTGAACCAAATCTTACAAAGTGGTTCAAGTTAATTTTTGGTTTACACATGAAGCCAAATAGAGAAGAGTTCTGTAATTGATGTCTATCCTTTGACATTATAGTGTAAATAATTAAATGCAAGAGCTGTAGAGGGTTGCTACTTACAATTTGGAGACCACTGTATATTCGGTAGAAATCTTTTGAAATTGTAATGTCAATGAAGCCTGTCTTGGGCGCAGCACTCCATTTACTACAATATTTATCTAATGCAGCACTTGTGAAAGCAAGCGCATACTCCAGAACACTTCCAGTATTCAAGTTAGCCTTATATAAAAGATCTGTAATAAAAGAGACAATGCCTGAACCATTAATAAAAATATAAAATATCATAAAAGTAAATGTATAAAAGACAACACCATAAAAGTAAATGTATAAAAGACTCAACACAGAGATCTCTAGAAGCAGTGACAAAGAAAAAGGGAGAACAGCTCTAAATCACAAATCCAAACAAAACACGATGGACCATGAATGATGCAAAGAAAAAAATGAAAACAAACTTTTCAAAATAACAAGTATATTTAGCATTACCATTTTAACATTTCTCATCAGGATCATCAATTAGCTTCCTCAGTGGCTAATTTTTTTTACATTCACTTTGAGAAAATAACATAAAAGTGAGTATTGAAGCTGTAGTGTTGCACTCATAATATAGACGACAAACCGTGTCACCATTACTAGACACAAATAGAATATAATGAAAAAGAATAAGGGTTAAATAAGTAAATGGTCCTCTAAATATACCAACATTTGAATTTAGTCCCCCTAAAATATTCTTTAGGCTTTTGGTCCCTCCAAAATTTTCTATCCATGAAATTAGTCCCTACTTGTTGGTCAACTCATGCCTAACCTTCATATTTTTTAATGAAGTTTTCCAGAAATGGATAGAATATTATGATAATCTCTCCCCAAAAAAATTGGAATTTTTTAACAAAACATGAATTAAATATGAATTTTTATGTTTTTGGTGCTAAAAAATTCATATTAAATTCATGTTTTGTTAAAAAATTTTAATTTTTTTTGGAAAACATTGTCATAATTTTCTACCCATATATGGAAAATTTCATTAAAAAATATGAAGGTTAGACATGAGTTGACTAAAAAGTAGGGACTAATTTCATTGATGGAAAATTTTGAAGGGACCAAAAGTCTAAGAAATATTTTAGGGGGACTAAAATAAAATGTTGGTATATTTAGGGGGACCATTTACTTATTTAACCCAAAGAATAATTTTTTAGTTTGTTTAGTAACTTCTTTATAATTTTGGGTAGTAAATTATAACTTATGAGAGGAAAGAAGAACAAAGACCAAGAAAAACATGTCAAAGTCAAATTGACATGTTTTGTCTAAAACATATATTGTCATTTTCATGATCGCTAGAGTACTATCAGAGCAACCAAGAAGTAACGGCAATTCATTTTTTGAGTGAATATCTGATAGCTCACTTTTGACATAAAGAGATTCAACTTTCAATTTTTCACGATCATTGAATATGCTTAGAGCAGCTATGTCTACTGTAGAAAGCTAATATTATACTAATTTCAGTTATAAATTTTTTTCTTTACATTTATTTCAATTCTTCCATGACTCTATCATTCTGAAATACCTGAATGCCATTACATTTCCTATTGTTACAATCTAAGCTTGTTCTCAACTTTATTTTTAACATCAAAGATCTGCACCTTTTATTTAGCCAGTGATCAAGCCAAGCTAACAAAGGAAGTTAGAGCAGACATACAATATCATACCTGCAGCTTCTGCTTGTTTTGACATGATGTGGAAAGAAGCAGGTGATGGGCAACCAGGATATGAAACCACTGCAGCAGCCGTAGATTTAAAGAGACTGACAACAGGGCTATCTCCACCATCTTGAGAAGGTAATATTTGTCCATCAGCTCCAGGAAGCAAGCCCAGCCAGGGAGCAGTTTGCATGAAATTCATTGTGTCTGTTTCTCTCTGTCAAGAATGCAAAATTTAGTAACTATTACTAACAAACTAAAGTAGTGAACAGGAAAATGTCAATAACCTACAGTAAAGGAGAGTGAGGTTATCCTCCCCCCTCCTTAGGTAACAAAATCACAATTGTGTGAAATGTTGGTATCCTTGTAAAATTCACGTTTGGAGTTTGATGATAATGATCACTGGTTAACTGACATGAGATCTCCTTCAGCTAAAATTCATTAAAAGCTTATGCGAGAGATTCCCAACTCCCTAAATAGCTCTCACTTTGTGTGTCTATCTATTTGCCTATCCATTTTTCTTAAGAATTTGAGATTAAGGACCAAATCTCCAAAGAAATTGAGCTGTTACTTTTTTTTTTTACCAAAAAATTGAGCTGTTACTTAGAAGTCACATGAATGGTTTTGTATCTTTAATACGACTTTCTGCGTAACAGTCATTTGGCTTGGAAACAAAGATAGTACACAGGCTCATTCAATCATGCGCTGAAATTCAACTGTGTAGAAGAATGAGTAGCAAGGATCAAACTCATAATTACTTGATCATGAAGGCTCTGATATGAAGTAATAGAGCCAACTCTCTTCACAACTGTTATATGGAATCATATGAATGATTTTGCTACACTTCTAAAACTCCCCAACAAAAACCCAAATTCATCTGAAATTCAGCTAATTATTATCCAAATATTTCTCGGTTCCTGGTGTCTTAGGACACATCACGACTTAACCCATCCTTGCCTAGAGCTGCTTATTATCGGATAAAGTTTGTGCACTACTTTGGGTTGGTCCAAAGCAACATATTTTAAAAAATCTTTGACTATTACTAATAGAAGTAATGATATTTGTACAACCATTTTGTGAACTTTTGGGACAACCTTCTCTCTTATTGGTCAAAAACAATAGAGAGAAAGTAAGAACACAATGGGAGTACGAGAGAGAGAGAAAGAGAGAGAGAAAGTTGTCCTAAAATGGTTGTACAACTACAAATATCATTTCTCTACTAATAAAGGACAATACATTCTGCATAGTATATCTAAATTGATATAACTTATTCCAAAATATCTTATTTTTAAACATCCCTTACTTTTAGTTTCCTACTTCCCAAATTTTATAATTTAAATACACACAATGCCCAGACTTAGACATTTTGTGATTTGTTTCAATGAATAGAAGATTGTCAAGACATCCAAGTCTTCCAACTACTGAAGTTTTATACATAATTGAATTTTTACATTTTGTGTAAATATAGAGCCGTCCCTATCGAAATCCAAAATATTGGCCTGATCAAAATATTGGGACAGGAATAGATCCGTACAACCTGGTCCAAGAACACTATACTTCTTCTCATTCACATATCTGCCTGCAAAGCACAAGTTCTTCTATTACTACCTAGATAACTTTGCACTGTCCATTTATTTAAAGTTTCTGACTAAATAAGGATGATTCAACTGCAAACATAAAGGTTTCTTTTCAATCATAATAAGTATCAAACCTTTCTAGGGTTTAAAGTTTCAACACTTGTCTAATTTTCATTGGTACTTTATATCCTATATACGACAGCTAAACCCTTTTTCTCTCTAGAAGGAGCCAGCATGGACCAAATACCGTCATAGTGTCTTATCATAAATCATGTCTAATAATAGATCTTTTATCTTCATATGCTATAAGTGGCTAAATTTAATATTTACAATTCGCTTAGTTTGTTTTAACCCGTTTGGTTTCTTTTAAGGCTCTGTTTGTTTCACAGAAACGTCGAATTATTTTCAAAACAGTTATCTTACAAATACATATTTATTCAGTTCTGCTGACGACCATTACAATAAATAAATGGCTTAATTGCATGTTTGGTCCATTATGTTTAGTTTAGGTTTCAAGTTGGTCCCTTATGTTTTAAAAGTTTCAAGTTTGTCCCTTATGTTTTAATAGTTTTAAGTTGGTCCAAAACGTTACTCACGCTGGAATAAGTTAGTCCCTTCCGCTACACAATATTGAGTTTAAAAAACAAAATAAAATTTTAAATGTTTTAAAACTGATTTTGAAAGATTTAAATTCCAACACTCATATTCGCAACCTATATCTCTAAACGGCCAAGTGACAGAAGGGACTAACTTATTTCAATGTGAGTAACGTTTTGGACCAACTTGAGACTTTTAAAACATAAGGGACCAACATGAAACTTTTAAAACATACGGGACCAACTTAAAACCTAAGATAAACATAAGGGATCAAACATGCAATTAAACCTAAATAAATTGATAAAAGCATTAGATTACCCACCAACACAATATCCAGAAGCCCCATCCAGTATAATACACTGCCAATCTCTTTTATACCGTGAAGAACCTCGGCTTTCAGCTCCAATTTTGTCTCCCAGTTAAGATGTTCTTTAACAACTCTTACACAACCTGTGTAGATACAATCAAATAATTAATTAATTGGATTTGACCATGCATGTATGTACCTGATTCATTAGTACTTCTAATTTGGCAGAAAACACTGTTTGTAACGAGCATGAAATATAGCTGTCTCAATAAATTTCCAGCAAAATGTTATGGCACTTAGACGACGACAATACCTTATAAGTTATACCATTAGGTGGTTTCAGTGCTCTGAGATATTGAAAATTGTCCCCCAATCCCCCATCAATGACAGTGGCATTTTTTAATTCAAATAAAGGACGAGGTAAAACATGCTACTAATGGTTAATACTCCGTCTCATATTAACTTTCGTTTAAGGTTACGCACACATCTTAAGAAAATGAATACTAACACTATTTTCCAAAAAAAAAAATTAATGTGGTAGAACTAAATGTCTCATTTATAATAAGTTACCCTACACTTGTAAGCATTCAGACATGCGTAAATTTCAGAATAAAGGTTAAAAAAAGTGAAAGGAAAAATGTCATGTACCTGTCACCCCTCCATCAAAAGGAAGAAGGCCAATTGATTTTGGCATGGATTCTTGTAATCCTGTTATCATTGGTTCAAGCAAAGTAATCTAGGAATAACACACCATACATTGTTAGAAAGCACAACTATTTTAATTATAAAATCAACAAAAATAGACATGCGCAAACTATATGCATCCAGTATGGCTGCCATTCTCTAAATGAAAATTAGTTGCCCAATATCGTTAAAAAAGTTAGAACTTTTAGTGAACATCATTGTGGAATCAATATATTAGAGAAAATTCATGTAGTGCATCCTCACTCATTTCTCATATTCTTAGCATATGTGTGAATTGATCAACACATTACACATTGCAGTATGGTTAAACTTTCACATTCATTCGTACCCTGAAAAGTTTTGGCACTTCAATCTTTGTTCAATAAAAACTTGCCACAATCTTCTCATTGCTTCTGATTTATTTTCATAAGTTCTCCTAAGCTCAAACAACATTGCACTAAGTAACTTGTTATTAGAAAAGCCTCATGATGTCTAACTTGTTACTAAGCCAAGATCTCTGTTAACTTGCACTAATTCACTCTCCAGACGTCTAGTCCTGGGCATGAGGGGGTATTGAGATCCTTATTATTCCACCCACATTAGTCCATACTTCAGATATTCAATCATGAATGTGATGCAGTATTTTGACAGTCCCAAATCTACTGAAGATATGGCTTTGGCAGTGCTTGTAAGGTTTGGGCATTCCTTGCCTATTAAGCCAATTTTGTGAGGATGACTTAGGCTTGAGCCCAAATTCAAAGAATATTGATACCAACAACAATGGTATGTTAGATGCTACTACAGAAGATAATATACCAATCCTTAAACAAAGAAACAAACCGTGATATATAAGGAAATATGGAAAAAAAAATCTTCAGATTATCTACATTACTCTAAATAAAATCAAGATGTTATCACATATTTTAACATATTATACTGTTTAGGAGGTTTTCAAAGAAAATCAAATATCATGCAATAAACTTATTAACAATTTAAGATATTTGTCAAAAAAACAAAAACAATTTAAGATAAATAATAGCATACCTTGTTTGATATATGATCAAGAAGGGCTCTAATAAGCCAAGGTAATGAGCGGGATCCCAAAAGTCGAACGATAGAAAACATATGAGGTATTCCAAAGAATCCGCTATGCAGTCGCGCAAAACTTTGATGTGCAGAATTTAAATCCTATTATTACATATAGTGAGCTAATGAGATTCGAGAAATTTGTATTTACTCAGAAAATAATAACATACATATACACACAAAACAACTATTCATCTCTCCCTCTCACTACACATATCCTCCACGGGTGGAAAAAAACAAAACCACACATGAAACCTAAAAAGTATAGTACACGACCATGCTAGCAATAACTAGATTCACTATAAATAGCCTCAGCTCTCTCTCTCTCTCTCTCTCCCCCCTCCCATGTACTCTCTTCCCTACGCCGCTAGGGTTTGGGGAGCTTCAATCTTGAAATCACAAGATTCATCAAATGCTAATAGAGTTCCTTCTAATCTCATCTTCTCTTGTTATTCTCTTTTATTTTAGCATTTGTAACTAAATCTCTAAATTGAGTGGCTGCTTTTATGCTTAATTCTCTTATTGGGTTGGCCACCTAAAAAAATTTCTTATGCTCGATTGGAATTGGTACTTGAGGCAAATCACCACAATTGTTGAGATCCTAGGAATAAGACTTCATCATTGTGCGAATTTACAAATTCCCTAGCTTAATGCTTGTTTGAATCAGAAATGCCTCAGGAATTAGGGTTCTTGATTTTAAAGAAAAGAATTAATAATCGAGAAATTGGTGCTAGCCTGAATTTGTGAATTTGATCTTCAATTAATGGATTTCTCTTGAATAAATAGTTTAATCGAAATGTAAATGAAGAAGATTGAAAGGATTCTAACCATCACCATTTTGTATGTTGATTCTTTGAATTCATTATACTGTTTTTGTACTTAATTATTTAAAATGCAAATTCTTTCACTCTTTTCAGTTTCCAAATCAGAGTTCAGATTCAAATAGCGACTTGGTGAATTAATAATTGAAATACAATCCCTTTAAGGAAATACTTTTATTAACCACTTATAACTTGATTTGAGTTGGTACACTTTTGCCTATTCCTTATCACTGACTGGCTTGGGACAAACAGTGTACAGATGCATATGGTCTAAAATTGAAATAATTGTAAGTAATATGTTTATGATCACACATATGACTAAGTACGCCATTAACACTATTTGCAATGCATTTTACAAAGATTGGAAAATGGCAGTAAGAGGATGCTTACTTGAGTACCACAATAAAAACTAGGCTTAGCAGAGGGTATGGAGGGCTTTTGAACAGGAACTGTCTTTGATGATCTGATAAAACGTTGAGTAGTATTGCAGAGGATGAAATTTGGCAAAAAGTCACTTTGCATCTCAGACCAAATCTAGCATACACAGAAGTTGATCAATGAAATTGCAGAAAACAGATCAAATCATTTTATTATCAATTACCATTCAAATAACGGGTTTGATGTGAGCTTTAAAACAAAATAATATAAATTTAATTTCAATACAAGATGTTGTGTAATGTTAATGAGCAGAGAACAAAGAGAGACATCAATTGAAGTACATGTTTAGAGTTCAAAAGGAAAAACCTGTGAGGCCAGTCGGCTAGAAAATGACACAAGGGAAATGTTCTCTTGCATCTCATTCAACATGAGACTAAAAGAGTCTACAGAAAGATCTCTTGACAGTAGTTCATGGGAATGTTTTAAGACATCCAACAACTTCTCTAATTCCTGAAATAAATAGTCAGAGTATTATTTTAGTTTGACGAATACTGAAAAAACAAAATAAAAAATTCATAATTACATGCAAAGGAATTAGTAAAGGTAAAATCACTAACCACTATGGCACACAGATCTTGACACTCAAAACGATCAAACAGAAACTCAATATTTTCACGGAAAATTTTATTTATCCGTTCAGTTATCAAACTTCGCAAGTTGATCATCCTTCCAAGTAGCTGCACATCAACAACAAAACAATTAATTACATGGGAGAGTAATTGTAACTCACTTAAATTCTAATAATGATATCCAGCAGAACTTGTGTGAAAGAAAAATAGAGAGACACTGAGAGATCTTATAAATGAAAGGAGAGTACACCGTGAAACTATTAGTTCATAAATAATGTTAAGTATCAATCTTAATCATAATATTCATAAGCATTTTCTTAAACAGTCTCCATTAGTGTGCGGCAGGTTGCGTCTGCTTCTAACACCAGAACTTTATCAACTCAAGAAACTGGAGTTATACTGGAAACAATATTTAAAACTCAACCAACGAAGAAAACATATTTCTTCTCAGACAACAACTTTTGAGATCCTAGATATCTAGAAACAACTTCGAGCCTTGGATAGTGCAAGATAGGCTAGATGGGTCTACTTGGGGTAACAAAACTATCTCCATGCCTGTTTTTTCTCCATTCACAAGACTCCAAACCTAAGACCTTGCCACTCTAACTAACAAGCAACAGTAACCCAAAGATTTTAACAAAACTAACTGATAATCATCAGTATAATATTGCATTTTTGCGGAAGAATGTTTGAACAACCTATCCTTTTGCATTGGTAACACCCTAGCAAATGCTAAAATGATACTCCCTTGGGTCCTTTTTATAAGAGACAATTTGAGACTTTCTTTTGGTCCTTTATATAAGAAACACTCTTTAAATTTAAACTTTATCAAATATACAATTCTATTTATACCCTTATTAAATAAACACCGCATAACCCCTTTCAATACAATTGCATTAGTAAGATAACTATTCCCAATGTTAAATTGTTTGATACCCAGACCAATCGGTTAATATAGCATATTATGATTAGTTATTCTTGAATTAAATTGACGAACAGAGACGTCAATTTTTATGACTAGCTGGGTGATTGAGTCATTGGAATTAAGCAAGTATAATTCGTGTTATTGGTTACAACTTACAAGAACATTAATAGGATTACATTAATTGCTTTAAAAAAAGGAATAGATTAATTATAGGTACAGTAGTTTAGTCCAGGGATAGTTTTTAAATAAAAAAAAAATTAATAATAGAAAAACTCCTTTCCTTGGTCTGTGTGATTCTCTCAATTTGTCTCTTATAAAAAGGACCGGAGGGAGTAATAGAGTTAAGCTTCTTCACTTTGACCAGGCATCAGTCAAGTGTTCTGCATTCTAAACAGACAAAATATAAAGATGAACATAGCAGCATAATACTTGTGTAATTATGTTTTTCAATCTCCCCATTATTAGATGAAAGTTGACTTGTCTAAAAATTGTTGAGCAGGTTAGAGATGCTCAGGTTATATTTCAAAGCATCAAATCAAATCATGGAAGAGAGACATTATGATAATGCAATCCACTAAGACATTATGATAATGCAATCCACTAACCTTCACCCTAGTCATTTTTAGCAGCATATTGAGCCTCATAGGCTGCACAGCGTACTTTTCTGCATTTTCTGAGGCAAAGAGAAAGGTAGGATCAAGCAATTCACTGCATGATTGCGGCATCCATCAATAGAAAAGGTTAGTATGAGGAGTATCAATAGAAAAGGTTAGTCTGAGGAGTAATCAAAAGAAAAACTGGATACGACAGAAAAATGACAGACCTTGCTGCCCAACTTTTGTAATATGTGAAAATGGTTTCGCACAATCTGGAAACAAATTTGTCAAAACAATGATCCACCTATATAAAAAAAAAGGTAAACAGAATATTTGATCAATAGAGAGAGCCCATGATAGGAAACAGGTATTCAGAGCTGAAATTGTATTAACATTAAAATTCACTCTGCCACTGATATAAACTGATATCAAAAAGAGAAGGTAGGATTTTTTTTTTTACACAAGGTAGGATTTATAAGTAACTATTAATTAGAAAATTAAATGAAAGCAGAGACATAAAAATGTGCTCTTGAGGGGTCCTGCTTCCTTCCGTATCAGACATTATACTGCTTCGTGAAATTCACCACGCAATCACTAGCACTAAGTTCAGAGTGTGTAATACCTCAGCCTCAATTTCATCATAGAGAAACCGTTGCTTCAGCAAAACCAAGGCTTGCTGAGCTGAATCATTATAGATGTCAAATGGCATCAGAACACTTTCAAGAAGACCAGAGTTCGGCGACTCAAGTACACAATCCACCAACATCCAGGGAAGAGAGCATTCAATGGGAAACTACAGGGAACAAATTAATTAATTTTAGCTTATCATTATTTGATGGTTTGAATCAATTGCAACTAAAAGTGAAAGGTGGAAATGCAATATGTTGCAAGTATCTAGGAAATTTGCAACCACTCCTATTTAAGAGTTCTTTGGTCACAATATAGATTTTCAAATTCAAATAATAGTGAGGTAATAAGTAATAAGTGTTACCTGAATGACTCGTGAAGACTCTAAATAAAATTCTCTAAACCATAAGAAACCAAGATCTGTCAATGTGGCAACAGTCACTGCAAGCATCACCACCCAAATCAATTACACTGGAGGATGCAAAAAAGCAATGGTGCAAAGCATTCTATATTATTTAATTGTTTCAAATGGTAGAGTACAAATCTTTCAGGATTTCCTTCATTCTAATACATTTCTTCTCTAGTCAGAGAAAATAAAATCTTCTGGGATGCTTATTAGAAGAATCGGCGGCATAATGGCCTCTCATTTGGTAGACCTCAGTATAATAAATCAGTGAATATATAACGTATTGTGACTATAAAATCACAAGCACAAAATGAATTTGGATGCTTTAAAAGGAACAATCTTAATTTTCTAGTACTCATGGAAGGAGCAAAAAAATTTGAGGGGCCTATAATTTTTCATAACTAGAATTATTAGAATGCGTCCAAAAAGCATAACCTTATTCATTCATTTTCCTAATAAAGAAAGTGAGATGTCAGCTTAATGTTGCATTCCACTATCCTTTAAACATCCATTTGCCCTCTCAACCCAATTGGTTTATAGTTTTGTATTGGATGTTTTAACATTGGTAAAAGTCGAAGGATTTCTTAAACATGAATGATATTAGGAATCTGTTAGCCCCACTGCATCCATGTACCATCTCAATTTCAGGGTGTTCGACTAGCAACCCATTCATTAAATCAGATAAAAAGAAAAAAAAGAGAAAAGAAAAAGAGCGGGTAGAAAAGCCCTGTCGGAAGAAGCTCACTGTGAAGCCATGTATATTTGGGGGACCAAATATTATTCACTAACAGAGATATAACACAATGTAATGATTCCAAACTAGCTCACTAATATAGGAGAGGAACTACTGACAGTGGATATCAAGAGAGAGGAAGGGGCAGTCAGTGAAGATAGTAAATCTATCAATGAAGAATGATCCCAAAGGACAATTTTGAAGTAAAATTGATGCTAGGTCAATCTAAGACATCATTACCTGAGTAGTCTAAAATATGCAGGAAAAAACCAAGCTTGTAAAAAAATGTCTCCAGCTGTTTTAAATCATTAACGGGGACTTCTGAGCCACTATTACCAAAAAGTCCGCCTGGTCTCCTAAGGTTACCACCAGAAACCACCTCATATATTAAGAACTGCAGACAGTGCACCTGTATTGAAGACGTTGGTTAAGCAATTATAATGTGCGAAGTGCAAACACAAATTTATACTACCTCCGTCCCTAATTATAGGGCCCTTTTGGAAAAAAAACGGGAATTAAGAAAATTGAAAGTGGTAATAAATTTGTTTGTAATCACTATTGTTTTTACAATTTTATCCTTTAAGAGAGAGGGTTAGTGTATGTTTTCAACATAGTATTTAATGCTAATTGAAGAAAAAGATATAAAATAAATAGGGTTATGTTGGTAAAGAATTAATTAATGTACTTGGAAATACCAAAGGGGTCTTATAAAAAGAGACAAAAAAATTTCTCAAAAGGGTCTTATATTTAGCGATGGAGGTAGTACATATCAACGGAAAGAATTCATAAAGCAGTTCAAGCCTAGATATGTCAAATCTTTGCCAACAACTTTTGATAAGCTTCTCCACAAAAAATCATCAGGGAAGGCCCTCTATAGTTATAATAAATTGATGGCTACAATGTACACACAAGAAAATTTGTCCAAAAGACCTGAGTTTGAAAAAAGTAATTACAAAAACAAAAGAAAATGTTTTTTCATAATCATACGTACATGTCTACCTACATGCATGCCCACCATAAAAAATGTTGGTTCCACATTTCAGACCAAAAGCATGCGTGAACCTCTTTATGCATATTTATTTTCTATCAAAGCATAGTAAGTCCATGTGCTAGTTCAACAAAACATCTGCGCAAATGGCACAGTTCAGTAAATAGCTTTGACGCTTTGAGCTCTTATCAGTTCACTTGTAAGCATACCAATGGTAACAAGTTACTACAACAAAAAGAGAGAACATAAAATAATGCACACCTGAGCAGCAGTTGGGGCAACTGCCCTTGGATAAAATATGTTTGCTTTGCTTTCTTCACCTCCATGCTGTGAGGACTGCAACTCAGATTCTGACTTGTTTGTATTAGCCATCCAATCAGCTGAAAGGGTCCTCATATCAGAAAGAATCCTGAAAATCCACATTTGGGTAATTGATACGTGCAATCTAAAAGAGTTGAAGCAAAAATGATAAAGTTCAGCGACCCCATATCAATCAAGTATATGTAAGGAGGAAGTCTAACAAGGGAATAAAGTAGGGAAGTTTGTAACTGTTGGTACTATAACAGAAATAGTTAGTTAGGATGATAGTTAGGGGGAGAAATCCTATAAATAGTAGAGTTGTTTGTAGAATAATTACTTTTGTCGAACAGAAGTGAATTGGGAGGTTTCAGGTTCCTATAATAATCTGTAAATATTTCCCATTGCTATGCAACAAATTTCCAATCTAGCACAGAGGGAAATTCGCTACTGTGCCATTGTTCTTGATAATTCCCTGGTCCTAGTTCTATGAACTGGTAGGGCAGCCCGGTGCACAAAGCTCCCGCATACGCAGGGTCCAAGAAGGAGTCCCACCATTTGGTGTATTGTACGCAACCTTACCTTGTTATTTACACTGTTTCCAGGACTTGAACCTGTGACCTTTCAGTCACATGACAACAACTTTACCGTTGCATCAAGGCTCCCCCTAGTTCTATGAACTGGTATCAGAGGAAAATCAGTACTATATGATGCAGACATTCAATCGTTGAGCTGCTTTACTGGAATTTTCCTCATCATTTAATTGAAGAAATAGAATGCAACCTAATAACTTTATCCAGAAGCCAAGGAACTTAGTTAATTCAAAAAAGGATTGAATATGGTGTTTAAAAATAAAACTCGACCTTTACCTAAAAATAATTACTCTTCCAATAAAAATAACACTAATAACTCTACCCATACTCATTAAATCAACATAAGAAAAAAAAAGGTTTTCATGATCAACGGAATTCATTACAACCACTTCACATAAAGGAATAAGCCGTTCACATATGTGCAAGTGCAAGTAGCATGCAACTTACATCAGTTCAAACAAGCATTTGATTATTTAAAACTGAAACTATATCCTGAATCTGTTACGTCTTTCTGAATGTTTATTTCAGTTTCATACTAAAAATAAAGCACACCCCTTTTATTGAAAGGACACTCCCTCCAATCATTCAATCTTCTTTGTTCTCAGATATCAAAAGAACTAACATAGATTATAATGACTGCACATTTTGGCTTAATTTTTACACACTAAAGCTCCTTGCAGGCTTAAACTCTTCAATTATAAAAAATTTAGAAATAAAATAGGACAATCCAAACACTAAATTTTTTGTCTGTATTGCTAAAATAGTGGCAGATTAATGCTACTTGTCTTATTTATGTTATTTTATTTACACATGATTGTACTACAGGCTCCACAGTCTTTATTTATGTTATTTTATTTACACAAGATTGTACTACAGGCTCTACAGTCTACATAGTCCATACATTTATAGACAAATAAGACGAAAAATAAGGAATTATTCACTTGTGTACTTTCAACAGAAAGGGTTCTCGTTTAATCCCGGTTTATTCTACAGACATGAATTTGTATTTTGAAGCCAACTGTCATCAATTTGCATTATGAAGATATTTTACATTTGATTCTGATCGAGAAGAATTATGTTCTCATGACACACTCAAAGAGCACATCTTCAGAACCTCTATCAATCATTTGTCCAAGGAGCATATCAAGTTACAAAATTAACAAGTTTATACCACACAACTGAAATTAGAATCCTACCTAGAGAGATCTTTCTTCTTTCTGAAGGTTGTCCGTAACATAGAAGCTAATGTGTTTTGAACAAAATCTTGGACCTCAGCATGTATTGTCTCCCATAAAGCATCGGCAACCAGTGTATCACACCGCTGCATCATAGAACCCACACTCTTTATGTAGCTCACAAGTTCGACCAGTGCTTTCCGTTCTTCTGCACTGTAATTATATCGTACTACCTACAAGCAAAAAACAGTATCTATGTTATTATATAATATATTTCAATATTTTAATTTTAATAAGAAACAATTCAAGGTACACTTTGAGTGGTACAGTGGCAAGTGGCAACTTTTAATTAAATAAAACCTAGCAACAATTAATCTAGTTCATGTTTGTACATGATTTTTTTTTTTTTGAAGAAGCCAAACTAGCCCACCAAAATTGGCACCGGGGAGAATCGAACCTGAGACCTTCAGAGGAGCACACTCCAAGGTCTCAAGCCAACACCACCAGACCAACCCAAGTGGGTTCATGTTTGTGCATGATTAAAACAGCAATATAGTGGTTAGTTGAGATATTGAATTAATAAAAGGTTAAGTGATATAATAATTTGGCTAGTTTAAGTGATACATGGTTCAGATTCATGTGGTTGATGTGAAAACGCAATTGGATGATTCAAGTTTAACATGATTGAAGTGACAAGGAGTATCAAAATTACTGTAAGCACATTCTATTTTAGAATTGCTCTTTTAACATGAACAGTTAATTGTTCCATACAAATAAAAAGTGATGGAAATATTGGTTAATATGAGAATACCTAATTTTGATGGGGGGAAATGGAAATACAAATTCAGTTCATTTAAGTTTGATGGGGAAAAGTTACATGCGGTATCAACACCACTATAGATACAAATTGCAATGTCAGAATTGCTCTTTGACATGAATAGTAAATTATTTTATACAAATAAAAAAAAATTATGGCAAAGCAGCACCATTGTGCCTGTACCAGATTAGAACACTGATTAGACATCACATCTGTGAAAACAAGCAATTATTGGGCTACAAAAACAATGAGAAGAAAAAATCACAAGATAATAGAGGGTGAAAATAATTAGAAGATTTGATCATTCCTTACCTTTTCATAGTCAGAGAAAGATGGGGATGCATCCTTGCATGGTCGAGAAAATTTCCACGCACATTGTTCCCAAATGCGTGCAGTCCATCTGCTTAATAATTGAAAACCTTCAACAATCATATCGTACATGTTCCCTTTGACCTCTTTGCTCCAATCAACATCAGAACCATCGGTGGACTTCAACAACAACAGCTGCAAAAACAGTGTTAGATAACAAACTCACGCAGGTTTTAAATGGCATGCAACAGTTAACATGAAACAATACAAATAAGATTTCAGGGAGAGCTTTTCCTTTGCAGAGCAGGGGGCATCACCTGATTCATTGCTGAAGCAAAACGAATTGTGAAATCATCATGCTCAGCACGAATGGCTCCAATATGATTGACAATTAGATAATGTCTCTGATACGTGTCTCATGTCAAGGTTACTTTCTTAAGACAAGATACATTTATACAAATTTAAAGCTTCAGAAGTAAAGGATTTCTCAATAATCGAATTTCCATAATTAAATTTAACTATAAATTAACCTAATTATCCAAATGCATCATGTGTTGTGAGAACATATATTAAACCTATCAAGTTTTCCACACTATCTAACAACGAAAAGCACAAAATTCTGCAGGAAGAGAAAAACTATTGCACCAAATTTTCAATGCTTAGACAACTGATATGGTTTTCAACAAATGTATTATTCAATTCTGGCTAAAAATACAATATAATAAAATTTTCAATGATCAGTGTTTTAGTCCCCCTCTATATATACATAATCAGGCAAATAATTTATTGCTAGATTGTGCTAAACTGAATGTACATATATGAGAACTTTATCTTGAGGTTGTTTCATACAAAAGATCTTTCTGTCTCATCTCTCTTTACATTTTCATTTTCTATTATTTTTCTTCACTTTCTCATTCTCACTTCGAACAGAGTTCATCAACCAGAAGTAGAAAGAACTACAGAGCACCCTCCTTGCATTGTTTAACTCGAAAGAACAGAAAGCATGCAATTTGTTATCCTAAAGTATATGTTACAGTCACAATCCATCTATTTGTGGTGAAAGTGGTAACAAGTAATATTTGTTCATGACAAAGGTTAAGGAAATGAAATATTGGCTCAATAATAACAAATATTACCACCAAATTATCAGTTAAAACAAAAAAACAATTTAGAGGATATTCTTGTGCTTCACGAGGTGGAAGCTCGTGAGGTGCTGGAAGGGTGAGAAGGCGAGTTTGGGAAGAAAATTTTGGGAAGTATGTCGATAGTTCCTTCATTATTGCAGCTGGAGAGAGATGCAGATCTGGAAAAGCAGGAATAACTGCTTCGTTCTGTATAAGATAAACAGATCTCAATTTCCAGTCAACAGAGAAGAATTCAGTGCATGAAATGTAAAGTTCTTCAGGTAATTCAATAACACTATATTTTCTTAACCCGGTAGATATAAATTATAATTTATCACTAAGCATATATATATAGATTTATATGACAGTACCTTGAATATATTGATCAGTCTGTTGATTTTTACCCTCTTGTACAGAGACTCGCTGTCTTTTTCTGAAGATGTCACTAGGACAACAAGAACAGGCAAAACACGCAAAAGAATGTGGCGCTCAGGAAAGAGAAGTGCAAAGTCCAATTCCAAGGACTCTACAACAAATACTATAAGAACTTGAAGAATGTCTTCTACACTAATTCAAGTCAAGGAATTGAACAACAAATAGAAGAGGGGGTATACTAAAATTAAAGTTAAAAATGGTGATACACGTACAAGTAAAAATTGAGTCAGGGTGTGATAAACACAACAGGATTATTTGCGCTGACAGTATTCAAAGACAAAACCCAAGAAGTAAAATTTAGATTAAAAATTCTTCTAATCAGCTAGATTTCCTCCAACTTGGTTTAGATTGAAAACTTGAATAGAACAGTTTCTTCATTTCCTAGCTGAGTGTCGAACCAAATCCGCTTGTTTCTTTTGAATGAAAGTATATGTGCATTAAGGAGAAAGTCCGTCGATATCCTACACTCTTTCTCATAACTAAAATTTTAGCATAAACTAGCACTCAAATCTTCTTCTCAATAGACCATTTTATCTGTCAGATGGAATCAGTTCCCACGATCATCCTAAGCACAGATAACTTCTATCCAAAAAGAAATATTAAATTAACAAACAATTACAATTAAACCAGAAAAGTGGAAATGATGGTAGTCATGTGGAAAGGGAAAAAATGTGAAGTAGATATACAGGATACTTATTTACACGGAACATCTCAACATGCAAATTCAACAAAATAGCCCATCTAGTGCTCAAGAAAATCTGCACATGCAATGATAAAGAAAGGTCAATAATCCATTTTTGCCAGGATTTTCAATCAAAATAAAATGTAAATGATGAAGATTATGGAAAATCAAACAATAAATAATAAATGTACATATTTCTGAATTTCAAACACTGGGAAATTTCAACGATTATGCACCTGTAAATCGTCTAATTCCTCCCTCATTGAATCAGTGTCTTGCCACTGACCACTAACTTGTGTGAAAGTCCTGACAAAGTGGGGAGAACCAACGTGAATGCATGAGAAACTTCATTAAGTAAATGAGAAAATTTAAAATATTCAAAATTTATGTCTTCCGTATTTTCAATCTCTCAAACCAAACACAGAATTAATCTATTATCTTAAAGTACAGAGAAAAACTGAAAGAAACTGAATTTAACAAAACAGTGTAACAAAATTTATGTCTTCCTTATTTACATTCTCTCAAACCAAACACAGAATTAACCTATCATCTTAAAGTACAAAGAAAACTGAAAGAAACTGAATTTAACAAAACAGTGTAACTTTACTGGAGAATATAGATGCCTAATACTTTTTATTTTGTGTGTCAAACTAAAGTGGCTAGGAATGTCATGCAACCCTCATGCACTCTCGGTCATGCTGTTTTATAAGAAGGTGATATTATCAACTGTATGCCCGTTTAGTTTCTTCAATGACATTTTGGTCACCACATAGTACCCAATCAGACACTTTCGTCTGAAAATCTCGTAGTCAACACTAGCTGGTTATTCCTATTAGTATATAATATTTAACATTTTAGGTGAGGCAAAAAGTTAGATCCCTAAAGTGCCTCAATTTGAAGTAGGTGTTCCAATCAACAAAGCATTGGATCGAATGTACTACAGAAGTTACATTCAAGAACAACATTGATAAATGGAGAAAATCTCTGCTCATTAATTTACATGTTAAACTACAGACTCCTAAAAGCAGCATTGGATTCAAAGAAGGAACAAAAGAAAGACATAACTAACAGAAACAAACAGAACCTGAAAGTAAAGTTGAAGATCCTCTACATGAAGATAAAGTAACATAGGCAAAAACTAAATGCATACCTTTTGTACCATGAAAAGTCATTAGGTATGCTTGCCTTAGCATTTTTAAGATGGTCAAGTTGCACCAGAACATCAAACAACTTCAACATAGACCTAGAGTCAAGAATAAAGCTATTAAATAAATAAATAAATAACAGTGACCAAAACAACAAAATAAGCATTATAACACACCAAAGATGAGATATTGTAGGCCCGTTAATGCGCCGCTCAGGCCTAGAAAAACGTTGCATGTCAGTCGCTAACTGCATAAAAAAAAGACATGAATGAATTTACTTAACATGCTAAATGTCTGAATCAAATTAAATTTCTGAAAAATAAAAA
Source organism: Medicago ruthenica (assembly GCA_018208015.1). NCBI lineage: Eukaryota > Viridiplantae > Streptophyta > Magnoliopsida > Fabales > Fabaceae > Medicago > Medicago ruthenica. The sequence continues at coordinate 493,417 of CM031377.1, read as the reverse complement.
AGAGGAACAAACAATATGTAAAGCACAAACCGTACTTTTGAGGAAGCCGATGCTTGCCATCGTTGAATTTCACGCAAACGACTCATTTCCAAATCCAGAACTTGATATGTTTCCAAATATAAGTCAGCTTGGCTTTGCTTCATAGAATCAGGAAGCTGTCCCATTGTGGCAAAATGCTCAAGTTACAGATAAACATGGAAACATGAAAATGGATTTCTTTTTTTTTTTTAGGGAATGAAAATGGATTTCTGATAGGGTCATTTTAATATTAACAAATATATCAACAGACAAAAAATTGATTTTGAAAATGAATGCATGCAAGATATCATGTTGCATTAAGCAAAGCTATCAGTTACTTATGAAGCTTCAACTACTTGATTTCATTCACCATCCCAAAAATTTGACATTAGAGCTTTGTGAATGGACTATCCAACCAAAAAAAAACGGTGACATTGTTGCATTCTTGCACTGTAAAAAATTTGCCTTTGCAAAATGCAAGGTAGACATTTCATGTGAAACTAGCATACAATCGCGGTAACTTCAGATTTAGTGCCAGGAAAACTCAAATATAATATGTACTTCATGTCTAAAAAGTAACCCTTTCCCTTCTGAAAATAATTCCTCGTTAACCAGTAAAACAGCACATTTTACGTCCATTGACTGGCTTTAACTACCAATAGATGATAGAAATATTACCTGAGGAAGTGCTTTGACACAACTTCGATATGTGTAAAGCACCGATGCCATCTCCTTTCCCTCTTGGGTAAGAGAATTCTGCATTTTGTATTAGCAAAAGCAGTCAAAATTTACAACAGACGGGTTAAACAACAAAAATATCCCAAGAGCAAGCATCATACCAGCTGATTGAGAGCTTTCGTATCCTCTGACAGAGATAGTCTGTATGCCGCAACATCACAATATTCTACAAAAAAAGACGGCATTAGATAGCAATTACCAATAACTCTATGCATCTTTCAAGCAAAACGCAAAAGACTGTGACATTATTTTCAAGTAAATTTACAGCGCAATCTCAAATTAGCGACATATCCGGAGAATAATAGTTGAACTATGGAATAAGAAGTTACCTATTGGACTCTCTGTCGCACCTCTCTCAGTTGATATCCACACTCCAGGTCCTTGCACCTCTGGTTGCTCATCCTACATGATTAATGAACAAAATACGAATCACATGAAAAATTAACTCGCATATACCGAAATAAGAACTTCAAGTTCCTGCAATGCGTTATTTTGCAAATACAGACTGTTTGGATACACAACTTATTTTGCAGCTTAGAGCATAAGTGCTTATCATATAAGTGCTTATCATATAAGCTATTTTTGTAATAAAAGATAAAATAAAGTCAAAATGTTTTGGTATAACCTTTAATCTATTTTCATAATCTATCATGGAGAGCTTATGAAAATAAGCTGAAAATAGATTATGAAAATTGCATGACTTATTTTTATAAGTTCTTCCAAACAGTCTCATAAGTGCTTATGCCATTACGCAATCCTAAGTGATTATTAGATTACTAAACATTTCTGTAATTAGAATTAATGTGGATTTCGGGATTAATTGACCGAATCAGACAAAACAGTAGCAAAGAATAAAAAGTGATCCATAATAAGCGCATTTCATAATTGGTAGCAAATGAAGTAAAACGCTTATCATAAAATTTGGATAAACAGCTTACTTTGCAGCTTAAAGAATAAACGCTTACCGTATAAGCTATTTCTTTAATAAAAGATCAAATAAAGTCAAAATGTTTTCTTGTAAGCTATAAGTTGTTTTCATATGCTCTCCTGAAGAGCTTACGGAAATAAACTGAAAATAGATTATGAAAATGTGCATTCAATCCTAAATAATTGTTAGATTACTAAACATTTCTATAATTAGAATTAACGCGAATTAAAGAAATAGATTATGAGAATAAGCTAAACCTATTAAGCTGTTCTCATGATCTATCCTGGAGAGCTTATGAAAATAAGCTGAAAATAGATTATGAAAATGTCATAACTTATTTTCATAAGTTCTTCCAAACAATCTCATAAATGCTTATGTCAATATTGAATCAAAAGTTCTTTCAAATCTATGAATTTAAACTTGCTAATAATAAGTAGATTACTAAGCATTTCGATAATTAGAATTAACGCGAATTTAGGGAATAATTGACCGAATCAGACCAAACCGTTGCAAAGAAAAAAGAAGGATCCCAAAGCGCATTTGAAATTTGGAAGCAAATGAAATGAGAAAAATGTAGAAGAAATTGGGTACCTCAAGCGAGAATGTGGAGAGAGCTGCAATGGCTTCTTCAACAGGTACTGCCATAACAGAATCTTCTAGAAATCTTGAAGGAAAACGAAAGCGCGAAGCATAGAAAGATGAAGAAGATCAACTACAATTGCTTCGTTTCTCTCTCCACTTTCACTCTCCAGTTGGTAGAGTCTTCAATTGCAAGGTTGAGCAGGTACAACTTCTGTGTTGACTATTATGCCCTCCTTTGCTTTATTTTCCATTTCTGCTATTTACTATGAGGGAAGGTGGTGATTTTAAAATTTCTTTTGTATTAAGCTAATCTTCCCTGATTTGCTTTGAACCTAAGCAAAAATAATTAGTACATGTTAATTCTAAAATAACAAAGTTTTCAAGAAATGAAATATTACATCCTTATTTTGACTGTACAAAAATGACTATAAATATTCATCGCTCTTTATTTGAATATTCATTTATTTTGTAAAGGCAAAAATCGTTACATATTTTCTGAAATATCATTTGATTACTTGCAAGAGTCATTTACAAATTTGAGTCTGCCAAGATGTTCTTCTTGAGGTTTTCAAAGGTAAATATTATTCATTAAAACAAACTCAAAATACATTATAAAATAGTGATTATAGTTTTCCCTTCAACTAGATTCTTTTCAAAGATAAAATATAACAACATTGCTCAATTATACCAATTACTTAAAAAAGATCATTCTTTAGGTGTTTCGAGAGATATTCTAAAATTCTTTGTTAAATTAACTTATATTATTATTTTTCGTTCTACAACTAGTTGCAATAAAGTTTGGTTGTTTATTAGCAACCTAACAACACAAATTTGATTGTTCATTCCAATTCAGAGCAACTACATATGAGTGTTGATGTAGATTTTAAAGTCGTTCTTGAATGTGATGACAAGGATAATAGCATGGTGTTTCCTTTTTATGATAATTGAGTTTTGATCTTTGTTTTGGATTGTCAATTTTATGTACAAAAGAAAGGTGTTTTGAAGGAAAATTAATGCAGTTTTTTAACTTGTAATAGGAGCTTAAAAATTGAAATGTCGATGTTTTACAGTGAAATTGTCCATTTTATCTCATATTGTTTTTCTTACTTAGAAAAGACAATCATTGTTTTAGGCCTTATATTATGACATCTTCAAGCTCTTATTACCAATAAAAAAAAACTTATTTACTTTTCTTTGTAACTTCTTCCTTTTGGTGCATAAAATTTGCGATCCAAATATGACAATCAAAATTTACATGAGTTATCATAAAAAGTAAACACTATGCAATTATCATTGTTATCACATTCAAGAACAATTTTGAGATCTATATCAACACTCATAAGTAATTGCTCTGAATTAAAATTGGCAACTAAGTTTGTATTGTTGTGTTGCTAATAAATTGTTGACCATCATTATTACTAGCTAGTAAGAACGAAAAAATAATCAAGTTATTCATCAAAGATAAAATCTTACATTTTTTTTTAAAGAAAGAAGATAAAATCTTACATGATTAAACTAGCTAGTACTTGAAAGCATCTTTCGAAACTTGAAAGCATTCTTTCGAAACACATGATGAATGTTCATCTCCAGGTAAATGATATGATTCAACAATGTTTCTATTTCTATCACATCTTTGAGAAAAATTTGGTTGAAGGAAAAATCACCAATAACCTTTTAACAATGTATTTTGAATATGTTTCAATGCAAAATATTTCCTCCTTCAAAAGTCTGAGAAGAACATGTTAAAAGAAAAACAAAAAATAGAAAAGTAACTAGAACAAAGAAGGAGAAGGAACTGGATTATAAGTGTGTGTGTTAGGAGGAGGGAGTATAGCAATAAGATCTTTGGACATTTTTTTATATGACAATGATTTTATTGACGAAGGATAGTAACAGATATAAATCAAGAAACTTGATGTAGTAAATCTTTTTATTCAATTGTCATGCCATTTTTGTTAATATTTTTTTATTGGAAACTTGGAACTGTCATTCAAAAGAACGTATTTCCTTTTCTACCAAAAACAAAAAGAACATATTTCTTTTACTTCTAAATTTGAAAAATATTTTAAAATTGATTTTTGAATAGTAATTTATGGAAAGAATATGTCAATATCTTATCAATTGATTTATAACGTCTCTATGTTTTATTCACCGACTCTTAAATTAACTTCAAGTACAGTGCACCGGAAATTATATAAAAGAAACAAAGCTTAAATGCAGTTTTACCCCCCCTATTTTGACTCAAACTGGATTTTACCCCCCCTATTTTAAAACTCGGATTTTTAGCCCCCCTATTTTATATTTTTCAGGATTTTACCCCCAACCACATTTTAACACATATTTGTTGATGTGGCAGTGCTGATGTGGATTAAATAATATTATACAAACATCCACCTAATTAAAATTATATAAATTAAATGTTCTTTTATTATTTATTTATATTTAAGCATATCAAGAACTGGGAAAAAATTAAACAGATTGATCACCAAGCAACACCTTTTCCTGCATTATTTCAAATAGCAAATTGATTGCTATCACTGCATAATAGCAATATATATGATATGTCAACCTTGTTGATTATCCCCCTCAGTGTCTTCGTCATAATGATCCAAAATAATAACTTTAAAAGATTCTCAGCAAATTAGCAGTAAGGCAAGACTGAAAATATGATCCCCACCTACAATGTTTAATACAGGTAAGCCTATAATAAAAGTATTGAAGTAATTACTCTTATCTAAAATAGTAAAACTATTCCCTAATAATTTAGATCAAGAACTGTACATGCAGTTTCATAAGGAGAGGCCAATGTAGCAGGTTTAACACCCAAAAGATGGGGTCAATAATATTATGTGGGGCTTAAATTTATCTTATATTTCACATTATGCAAGTCATTTGTCATCTCAACCTCCACAATGAAACTAAAACTATCCAACCAGCATCTCACGGCCCAATTTGTCTTCCACATACATGGGGAGAAGATGGCATCTCGTGGTAGAAGTGCTATCTCCCAGTCTCAGGCCTATATGATAATTGAGCACACCTGTAGCCAGAACATCATGTAAAATCCAAAAGAATTCCACCTAGAAGAAATATAGCACAATCTACAGTAATTAGCATTAGCCAATGATAACATCGAACACGGTCCAGAAACAATCATATTGAAAGCTCAACTTATATTATGATTCATATTTAAACAGGTGCATAATGTATTCGTGTATATAGCAGAAAAATACAATTGTGACATGTTGATGACTGAATATTTGAAATATTATGGTGACTCTTTTACTGTCCATCCAAAAAAAGATACGGGGAGAATGAAACAATCAAAATTTTTTTAAATGTGGTAGGGGGGTAAAATCCTGAAAAATATAAAATAGGGGGGCTAAAAATCCGAGTTTTAAAATAGGGGGGGTAAAATCCAGTTTGAGTCAAAATAGGGGGGGTAAAACTGCATTTAAGCCAAGAAACAAATAAGATTTTGTTACCTAAGAACACATTTCCCTTTTTACATTTTACCTCATTTCTACAATCAAAAGGATTTTATTTTACTACATTTGATTGTGAAAATGAGGAAAAATGTTTAAGAGCAAATGGATTCTCACATCACATGTAACAAAATATCATATTATATGGTAACCAAATCTCACATTAACTCCTTTTTATGATTTTGATTTTGGGTCCTTTTTATGGTACCAAATCTCACTTTAACTTCCTTCAAAAAAAAATCTCACTTTAACTCCTTAAAATTTATATTATTGACAAATCACATTTTAAATATTTTTTTTTCAAACTTAGGAGTAAAAGAAACACATTTTTAAAAGATAGAGTTCCAAGTTTTCAATACAAATGCTATCACAAAAAGATATGACAATTGGATAAAAATTTGTTACAGAAAACTTTGGATATTAGGGACTAACCGGTAATAATCCAATCACTTGATCAGGAACTCCTATTTATTAGAAGGGAATTCGTTGATACAAGGAATAATTGAAACTAAGAGTAAAGAGGTGAAATATAATTATTTGATCAAAATTGGGTATATTTATTTCATTACTTATCTTGCCTTTAAGTAGCAGCTGAAGATCAATTACAACTCATATTGTATTATCCTTATCTACTAACAGCTCACAAGTCTAGAATATTCTAGCATAGGACAAAAAATACAATAGGGACAAGACTGTAAAATACTTATTAATTAGTGATAGTGAAATTACTAATACTATCGCAATACCCTTCCCTTAATGACCCTTGACCTCAAGGGTTAAAACCTGGAAACTTCTTCAGCAAGTCATAATAGTACTCCCAAGTTGCCCTGTTTGGAGGGAGATCTTTCCACTGCACAAGGACCTTAGTAGCAGCAACTCTGCCCCTCTTAACCATCTTTTGATCCAGAATTAACTCAGGAACACGCAATGGAGGCTTAGTTACCAACTCTGGAATTTGATTGACCTTAGTAGTAGCAGGATTGGGGCATAGTTTCAATTGAGACACATGAAAAACATTATGAATAACAGCAGACTGGGGTAGCTCTAATTTTTAAGCTGCAACACCAATTTTGTCCAAAATTTTGAAAGGACCATATAACTTTTTGAGGAGTTTATGGAATTGTTGTTTCCTGAGTGAGTGTTGTCTGTACGGATGTAACTTGAGAAAGACATAATCCCCCACAGGAAAATGCTGATCAGTTATGTGTTTATCCGCATGTTGCTTCATCCCGTGTTGAGCCTGTGACAGGTGAAATTTTAGGAGCTTGATGGCATCTTCCCTAGCAGTTAGTGATCTATCAACTGTCATATTTTTAGATTCACCAGGAAGGTAAGGTAGGTTAATGGGAGGAGGTTGCCCATAAACTACCTCAAAGGGGGTGGATCGAATTGTCGAGTGGAAGCATGTGTTGTACCACCATTCAGCCAAGGATAACCATTTGGACCAAGTTTGAGGTTGTTCATAGCACATACACGTAAGGTATGTTTCGAGGCCTTTGTTCACAATCTCTGTTTGCCCGTCAGTTTGAGGGTGATAAGCAGTAGATTTATTAAGTGCAACCCCTTGTAAAGTAAAGAACTCAATCCAAAAATGGCTAAGAAAAATAGGGTCTCGATCACTAGTGATAGTATTTGGCATGCCATGTAGTTTGAAAATATGATCTAGAAAAACTTGTGCCACATCCAAAGCAGAATAAGGGTGAGACAATGGTATAAAATGTGCATATTTGCTTAGCCTATCCGCTACAACAAATATGACATGTTTACCTGACGAATGGGGTAATCCTTCCACAAAATCCATGCTGATATTAGACCAAATCAGAGAAGGAATTGTCAACGGTTGTAATAGTCCCATAGAAGTAGATAAATCAGGTTTGCAGGTTTGACAGACCATGCAGCTTCTAATGTATTGTTGAATGTCTTTTGTCATACCTTTCCAAAAAAATAAAGACTTTACTCGGGATGCTGTAGTGTCCCTGCCATAGTGTCCTCCAACTGCAGAGTTATGTAACCAGTTCAGAATTTGTTGCTTAAGTTGGTCACTTGCCCTAACTAACTTGTTTCTCCTTCTAAGTTCACCATGTTTCCAAGTGAATTTAGAATGTGAAGAAGGATCTATATCTATCTCAGAAATCAACTTGGCTATAAAGGAATCAGAATGCCAAGAAGATTTAATTAGATCCATTAAGCTGGGAATTGTGGAGTCCAAAAGCGTGACCATCAATTCATCTCCTTATTTCCTGGACAGTGCATCAACAGCAGTGTTAGTTATTCCTTCTTTGTATTGAATGTCAAACTCAAATCCCATCAACTTAGAGACACATGCTTGTTTAAAGGGTGTATTAAGTTTCTCTTCCAAGATGATTGCTGCTCTTTTGATCTGTTTTAATTGTAAAAGCAGCGTGAGAAAGGTAAGCTCCCCATTTTTGTACGATATAGATTATTGCTAGAAGTTCTCGCTCATACACCGACAACGCTTGTTGTCTAGGACCCAAAAACTTACTTATGTACGCTATTGGGTGTTTGTCTTGCACTAACACAACACCTATACCACGATCAAAAGCATCAGTCTCAACGGTGAATTTTTATGAAAAATTGGGTAAGGATAAAACAGGGGCAAATATCAAAGCATGTTTTAGCGTTTCAAAAGCATCGGTCGATGTAATAGTCCATTGGAAATTGTCCTTCTTTAACATCTCAGTTAAAGGTTGTGCAATCTTCCCAAAATCCTTAACAGATCTTCGGTAGTAGCCAGCTAACCCAGGAAATCCCCGCAATTTCTTAAAGGTAGTTGGGATAGGCCAACTGCTGACAGCTGAAATCTTCGAAGAGTCAGTTTATACACCTTCTGCAGTAATGAAACGGCCTAAATATTCTACATGATCAGAAGCAAATTGACATTTTGATTCATTGAGAAAAATACCATTAGTTTTGATAGTTTGGAAAACAGTTTCCAAATGTAATAAATGGTCAGTCAAAGTCTTATTATAGACTAAATTGTCATAAAAAAATATGATGACAAATTTTCTCAAATAAGGTTCGAATACATGATTCATGAGTGCTTGAAATGAGGCCGGAGCATTTGTTAAGCCAAAGGGTATAACCAAGTATTCATAGTGACCGCTATGAGTTTTGAAAGTTGTCTTGTGTTCTTCACCCTCTACCATTCTCAATTGATGGTACCCAGACCACATATCCAACTTAGAAAATATGGAAGAGCCTCTTAATTCATCCATAATGTCTTCAATTAAAGGAATATGGAACCGATCTATAATAGTACAACTGTTAAGTTTTCTAAAATCCACACACAGTCGCCATGAGCCATCTTTCTTTTTTACTAACACTGTGGGAGAAGCAAAGGGGATTGAACTATGTTGGACGATACCTTGATCAACCATATCACGGATCAGCTTATCAATAATGTTTTTCTGCACTGTGGAAAAATGATAAGGCCGCAGATTGAAAGCTTCAGTGCCTTCTTTGAGAGGTATTTTATGATCAAAGCCTTGTCGCTTTGGAGGAAGTTGATCCGGTTCACTGAATATGTTCGCAAAGAGCTACAAAAGGTGTTGTATAGGCATAGGTGGAGACAAGGGCTTGTCCTCTGTATTCATAGCTTGACATGTAGGAATGTAAGATTGAGGGCTTTCATTAACAATGGAAAGGAAGCAAAGTTCAGCGCCATTTTGAACTATTTCAGTAAATGATTTGTGGTCGACCAATTTTGGTTTAGGGGTTCTAGCTCCCCAAATAGTAAACCTTTTTCCTTGTGTTGTAAACTCCATTTGAATTTTGTCAAAATCCCATAGAATAGGGCCAAGAGATTTCAGCCATTGAATACCCAAAATGAGATCACAACAAACTAATGGTAAAACAATTACATCGGCCTTGAATGTAGTTTGTTGAAAAACCCATTGGGAGCCTTTGCAAATGAACAAAGCTTTCAATAATAGTGAGAGGTGAAATTGCCTCCAGTTTACAACCTAACTTCTTAGATGTTTCAAGGTCTAAGAAATTGTGTGTGCTACCACTATCCAAGATGATGTGAATGAGCTTTTTGTCATGTAAACCTGAAATTCTCATTGTGTGGTAATTAGCAACACCAGTTAGGGCTTGGAGGGATAATTAGGGGTTGTCTAAATGAGTGATATCCTCGACAATAAGTTGCTCCGGTGGGTTTGTATTCTTAGTATCAATATCCTCGTCATCAAGTTCCATGATCATGAGTTGAGTTCGACGGTGTTTAAGGTGATGCCCTGGTGTAAAACGTTCATCACAAAACATACATAATCCTTTTGAACGACATTCTGTCATCTCGGATGCAGAATATGTACGATTTGTGGTAGGTTGAGTGTTTAGGGTTGGCCTTTTTGGTGACGGTGGGGTGGTGTTTGAGGATGATGGTAAGGATTGTGTGTGGGTGTACTGGGTTTGGAAAGGATGAGGGCTGATATAGAGTAGTTAAAAGCAAAACGTGAAGGTTTATGTATGGTTTCTTTAGTAGATTCATGGATTTTAGCAAGGTTGGTAGCATGAGCTATAAAAGTGGGGTTAAACATTTGAACATGCATTTGTGTGTGGTGTAAGCCAGCTAAAAAAATGCTCAATGAGTGTTATGGAATTAGATTTACCTGAGTGAGGGCTAACTCAAATCTATCCACATAGTCTTGGACTTTTCCTAAGTGGTTGATTTGGAGAAGAGAGGATAATGGATCTTCATAAGCATCACCAAAGTGGGTGGTAACATCAACAACATATTGATTTCAAGTGGGTAGATATCAAAGTTGTGTCTCATGTAGTTTAAGTGCCATTGCAACGCCAGACCATCCAAATGAAGTTAGAGGGGGTACCATCTAGAAGAAAAAATTGGTCGCATTTGTAGAAACAATCGCACACGTTTTTTCCGTCAAATCTGGGAAATTCCACCTTTGAGATTCGAGTTGCATAAAACGTTTCGGTGGGATTCCGGTGGCGGCGTACCTTGATTCCAGCTATCGTGGTCACTGTTGTTCGTCTAGTTAAGAAGCAACTAACGGAGGGATTCTAATCTTGTTCCCAACTGCACAGCTAAGTCGTCAACACGAGCTTGGGTAACGGCGTCACGGTCGTCCATGAGTTTTTCCATATCGGAAATGGAGTGAGGCGGCGGAGTAGACATGAAGGATTAGTGAAACTGATACCAATTGTTACAGAAAACTTTGGATATTAGGGAATAACCAGTAATAATCCAAGCACTTGATCAGGAACACCTATTTTCTAGAAAGGAATTCGCTGATACAAGGAATAATTGAAACTGAGAGTCAAGAGGTGAAATATAATTATTTGATCAAAATTGGGTATTTTTTATTCAATTACTCATCTTGCCTTTAAATAGCAGCTGAAGATCAATTACAAAATCAATTACAACTCATATTGTACTATCCTTATCTACTAACAACTCACAAATCTAGAATATTTTAGCATAGGACAAACAACTCTTCATCATTAATTCTTTAAAAAAAAAAAACTCTTCATCATTGATAAAAATACACCTTTTTGAAATAAAAATAAATTTCTCCCAACTAAAAAAATTTAAAATAAAAATAAAAATACACCTATGTATATATATATATATATATATATATATATATATATATATATATATATATTTGTCAAAAAAAACTTTATATATTTTCAATGAAGTGCATCCATGAGCTAGTTGAGTATATATTATTTAAATAGTAAGCATGTTTTTCAATTATTTAACCAATTTTAAATTAATTAGGCAATCAATTGATTCAAACCCTAACAAAACTTAATCCTCAAATCAAAATCCAAAAATTATAGCTGCACTATTGGCAGCCAGGCAACTGCCAAGAATTATGTGATTAATATGTCCTATTTTACCTATTTGGGGTTGGTTTAGTAGTTAATTTGGGATCTTGGAGTTTGCTCCTCTCAAGGTCTCGGGTTCGATTCTCTATAGTGCCAATTTCGGTGGACAAGTCCATACAAAACATTAAATGGGGCCTCGCAAGTGGGTGGTGAGATTGGTCCCTCGGATTAGTTGGTTCTTGGATCGGATACCGAATTTAAAAAAATAACAAATTGTTCTATTCTCCTCGCTTCTTTTTTATATTTTTTTTGTTAGTTATTTAGAGTGTGCTATGTTGTTTCACTTTGAGTGAGGATAGGGATAATGGTCGATTAAATTGGTGATTTGGATGAAGATCTCTTGTGGATTCGTTTTGGTTGTTAATTCACGGTGATTGCATTTTATGCTTCTATGAACGTATGGTTCTCTATATTGTGATTCACAGTAGTTGAGTTTTATTTATCTAAGGGTCCGTTTGATTCAACGAAAAAGAGATGAGGGGAGATATTTTAATAGAGGGAAGGGAAAGGGAGGGGAGATATTTTAATTAAATATATGTTTGGTTCAAAAGAGGGGAGGGAAGGGGAGGAGTTTTAATTAAAAATGTGTTTGGTTCACAAGGGGAGGGGAGGGATTTTAAAATTAATTTACTTTATTACCCTTAAACTTAATTAAATATAAGAAAATGTTTGTTTTTACGATATCATAATAATAATAATAATAATAATAATAATAATAATAATAATAATAATAATAATTGTTACAAAATAATATAACCTAATAATAATAAAAGTTGTTACGAGCATAATATAACCTAATAATAATAAAAATTGTTACAATGATAATATAACTTAATAATAATAAAAGTTGTTACAAGGATAATACAACCTAATAATAACAAAATTTGTTACAAGGATAATATTGAGATTTTAAATTAATCTAAGGATATTTTGGCAATGCAATAAAATTTTAAAAAGATCCCCTCCCCTCCCCTTCGAAAAACTCCGATTTGGTGGAAAGCAAAAAATGAGTCTTAAAGGGATTTTGCTCCCTCATCCCCTTCTAAAAATTGAATCAAACACGTCAAATTAAAAATATCTCCTCTCCTCCAAAACTCTCGAACCAAACGGACCCTAAGCTACGTTCCAGTAGTATTGTTGTGTTCAAATGGATATTTCATGTTTGGTGAATGAAAATGTAGGGGGTGGTTGGAAATAGTGGCAACAGAAAGTTGATGAGTGGCTCATGCTGATTAGGCCCAGTCAGCATTGCATCATCCTTGTCAACATGTTTTTAATAACGAGAATCATTCATAAATAAAATAAAATTTAATAAAAACTGAATTTAGATGGTCACAATTTTATAGAGAATATGGTAGTCACACACTTGCTACAAATTAAAACCAAATTTCAATTCCAATTACAAGAAGAAATGCGAGTTGTCATGTGGTATCATCCAATACTAAGATGGTGCTGAGGTTCATTGGATTCATGTATCTTTTAGAACCTGACATAATTCGCTCCACAATAATTTTGTTTGCCTTTTCAGATGGATGGAATGCATCCCAAAATGCATACAAGTCTCTATCTTGGCATAAATTAGAGAGTGGTGTGCACAAACCAATCCCATTGTAGGCTCCTTGCCCACAACAAGCAATTCTTGATGTAGTAAATCCTGTCCAACAATAACATTTTTTTATATATACATGTTAATTATATATGGTAATATTCAATGGAATTCTTGTGAATACAATTTAAGGAAATTAACGAAGTTGGCATATAATAGAAGTTAGAGTACCATATGCTTTGGGGTTAGTAACGAAATCACTATGTATTAATGCTGTATTTGCAGCAATAAAAACGTCTTTGCTAATTTTCTTGTTGAGTCCTTGTATCATGTGTTCTAGTTGAGGATTGTACAATGTCGCAGCTCTTTGAAGTTCAGCTGAACATCCTCCATCTGTTCCGCGCATCGCCATTTCTGCTGGAACACACCCTAATGGTCCAGTTCCTGTCACTAGAACTCTACGGGCTCCTAGATCATATAGTCTCTGCAACATATATATACTTATGTCAAACTCTTATCACTACGTTGACATCATACATAGATAAATGTTAGTATATTAGTTAGGTTATTTACCTGTAGGAGTTTGCGATACTCTATGATGAGAAATTTGACATAATCTTGTAGCGAATATTCACGAGACCTTGCGGAATAAGGCACCAAATAGTAATTGTTTACAAAATCGTTACCACCAACAGTGATGAGGACTAATGCTTTATTGACTAACTTCTCAGCTCGGGCTGCGCCGATTATAGAGGCAACTCGATGTTGGTACTCTTCAAAGTAATCTAATTGTCTATACATTCTGATTATATTAAGCTGCAAATGAAAATTATGTCAATACCATAAGCCAAAGTTTACATATGATTTGATTATATACAATGGCAACCAGCAGACTTACAAACTGAACTCCAGTATCATTGAGAATGCCAATTCCAGCTGAAGCAAAATTGGCTCCAGCTAAAAGCTTTTCACCTCTTAGTCGTGGACTCAAGTATGGCAATACGGACTCAGTACCAAGTTTTTGGCCTGATAATCAAAGTAGCTAGTTAACTAACTATATATATACACATAAATATGCACCAAAGTCTACATAAAAGAAAAAAAAAGTTGAATTGAATGCATACCAAAATTAAAGATACCAAAAATATGAAATTGGTCTCTAGTTTGTGCCTCTAGCATTTACATGTCAAATTAGAGATGTATTTATTTTCGTTTATAACTTTTCATTGCTAGTTTAATTTTTTACTAGTGTGTTTGATATTTGATTGATTAGTGAGCAAAAATGAAAAAATCGCATATATATTTCATGCTTGTTTTGGACATGTGGTTGATGGAATTCAGAAAAAGCAAGTAGGGTTGAAAAATTGACAAATACCCTCTGTTTTTTTAAGTGTCGAATTTTTAGATATTTTTTTTTTGTTTTTTTTTATTTGTCGTTTTCAAAGTAGTTTTGTTAAAATTATCTCTAATTATTTATTGTAGAGAGAAATAACGTAAAAGAGATGATAAGTAGTTAAAAAAATATAATAAGTAAACGATGAATAATCCTATCAAAAGTAACAACTTTTTTTAGTATGAATAAATAACCTTAAAAAGACAATTAATTAACGTGATACTTAACTGATAAGATCAGGAATATTGAGACCATTGGAGAATCGGCCTGTTGGTCTACCAGTTGGATAATCAATTCCATAAGGAGGAGAATCAGCCCTTGCAGTAGTTACCAAATAATTGTTGTTGCCGCTATCAACAAGTGAATCACCAAATACAAAGAAAGCCCTTTGCTTGGCATCAGCTCCAGCTGGGACAATGACCCCAATTACTAAAAATATACCAAAAGATATCATCAAAGTAACAAAAGATGATGGAATTGTCATTTGCATTGAGTTAGTTGAAAAGAATTAACCTTTCAATATGTGTAAGTGGATATGTTATATTGGATACATCAATTCATGCCTTTTTATAGCCACTTTTTTTAAATCAATAAAAGAGTGAATTTTAGGTAGAATGAACTTTTTGGTGGTATTTAATTGAAATGAATTGTTTCAAGTTGCATGTTTTCTAGTTTTGAAAGTGCATGACATGTGAAATTGGTTGAAAGGAAATGCAATAAGAAATAATTTCCGCCGCCCAAAAGCATACAAAAAATGTAAGAAGGAAAAAGTGAAAACAAGGTATGTTTCCTATGGTTGACGCATGCTTTTAATACAACAACCAATAAAACTATACCCTTGTCACGAATTATTGGATATTCTAGCTATATACTTCGGTGAAAAGCACTTCATAGACCATATTGTCAGTTTTCCAGTTGCCACAATGTCTCTCACTTTTAATCTTTTCATTCCTAATGCAAAGTTTTACTAAGACGTGTGATTCTCATGAGAAGTGGCGATCAAAAATGAGAGAAAGAAAACTCATTAGAGTAATTTTCATTCAATTACCACATAAATACAAATCAGTAGAATAACAAAGTGACTATCAGGCCCGATGAACTTACCTTAGTTGGTAGAGACATTATATAACATATACAGGGGCCGAGGTTCAAACCCCTGGACACTCCGCTTATTCACATTATGATATGAATTTCTAGCCACTCGACTACTTGCTACATTGTATAATTTCAGTCAGAGACAAGTTATACATAGACTAGTTTGATAAGTGGTAAAACTATGAACCAGTGTTTCAAAATTATTTAAAACTTTAAGGATGGTTGATGTCACCTTTTAGAAGTAAAAACTTATCATTCTCTTTGTCCTCGTGGTCTCAAATACAAAAATAATGGAAAACAAATATGTGTTTTTAAAATTCAACTCATATTCATTTTCCTTATTTTTGTCGAATCAATGTTGATTATGTCGCCATACTAGTTGTACAACAATTTTAAAAACTAAAGCAAAAAAAATATAGTGACTAACGTTAATCCCATATCAACTTTATATCTTTTTAACAGTAAAATCATTTATCAAATTTTGTAAGTAATTCTATCTCATAATAATGTTCATATTAAATAAGGTTTAAGCTTGAACTTTTAAAAATAAAACAGTAATAAAGGTTATGTTAAGATATACTAGTGTGTATGTATATGTATATATATATATATATATATAGTATTCCGTCCGATCACATTTATAAGCAAAAAAGAATTTTTTAAGTTCATTGAATACATAATGTATTTGGTCTATATATACCAAATATATTCAATATTAAATGAATCTAAAAGGTATTTTTTTGCTTATAAATGTGACCGGATGGAGTGTGTGTCTTTATCAAATAGTTTATTTTTTGTTTTGTTTTTTTACAACAGTTTAATGCTTGTATTAAATTGTTAATCTATTTTCAATTGTGAAAATAAAGCAAGGACATTTCAAGGAGCAATTTTTTAGGGTAAAAAGCCAATGCAAAGCAATTTTTCTATTTTTTTCTTTAATAAATAACAAATATTTATAGATATAGCTTATAAAAAAATTATATATATATATATATATATATACATATAATTTTCTGGAATAAATATTAATTTGTAATGAAATTTACATAAAACAACTGCTTCACATGCCTTATCCACTCCATGACCATGGTTGTAGGGACGAGAAACGCTATGAGTTTCTATGTGTGGGTGCGTGTTCACATGTCGGGTTAGGTCAGTTTTGGCCAAAATCCGCTACCTGACCCCAATCAAATTTTATTGGATGAAGTTTGGTCAAAAAATCGTATTTTTTCTATCAAACTCGCACCAACCCGAGGTGATAAGCAGGTTAGATCATCGGGTCCATGAGACATAACATTTTTTAAAAAAATATATATATAGTCAAACAAGATTCTAAATACAAAAAAGTTTTAACACTCAGACTAAATTCTATAGTTTAATTTTGTTTTTGGATAGAGAATATCTAAGCCAAACAAAAGAGAGATTACAACTTTAATCAAATGAGGATATCAAACTCAACGACATTGAGCTGACTAATTTGAGTCATACAGAACTCATATAATACCAAACTAGACCACTTGCACAACTCATATATTTGTAAAAGCATCCACACAATAATTTATCTCACTTTCAGAACGATAAACTCTAACCTCATTCAATCTTCACCAACCGAAGGGTATGTTGCACCAGCCTTTCACCTTAACTACTTCCACGAGTTTGATGTTGCAATGTTAACAACTATACTTGAATCAATATAAAGCTCAGTCGTATGAACGTCACAACTATTAGCCAACTTTAACTCTTCAAGAACCTCCCACAACTTTGCAATGTACTACTACACGATCCTAGTTTTTTTTAATAAAAAAAATCAAAAATCCTCCGTCCATTCTAATCACACACCAACCCAACACAATGGTTATTATTATCTCCACTTTTGGAAGCATCGTCCGTGTTCATCCAAACCCATCCTACAGGTGGGTCCTTAATGGGTCATGATCCTCAAATTTATCAGGAGTCGTGAAGATGCATGTACCAGCAAATGTGAACTTGTTGCATGGTGCAGTTATTAAATTACTACTTCATTCCCTCCAAAATCTATACTTTCCTGAAAACCAAAATGCTTCCACTACTAGAAAAACAGTTTTAGAGAGGGTAGAAATCCCTCTCTAAACCATTAAAATTCTATCAGAAACGGATTTTGTGACGGATTTTGTGACCACCGGTAATCCGTATCATTTTTCCACCACGCTAAATATTAGTAAAAGAATTTGAGTTCCATATCTAACGGATACAGAGAATATCCGTCACTAATTATATAAATCTGTCACTAAATTTGAACAGAAAAATACTTTTCACTAATGTTGCCGTTAGGGATGTCAATGAGTATTCATGGAGTATGATACTCATCCCGTTGGATAAATATGATTCTCGTGTTCGCCCCGTACCCGCGTGGGTACCCATTATACAGGTAACCCGTGAGTATTGAAGTATTCATTGGTACCCATGGATTTTTGAATTTATTTATTTTTTGGTAGAAAGAATAGCTTTTTTTAATTACCAAAAAACTTCAACTTTTAAACATCCATACATAATCCATTAAAATTTCTTAAATCATACATAATCCATACAAAATTCATGATTCTAACATCGTGTGTTTCAATTTATGAAGGAACAAAACACATGACATAAAAGAAAAGTAACCAAGACACATATAAAGAAATTATTGAACAAAGAAGTGATGAATTTTTTCAAGAAAAAATTCTCAGTTTCACACAAAAAGATTAAATCAATTCCCACATAGAAATTATAAACAAGTTGAAATATTCTTGTATTCATCTAAAATTAGAAAGCTCTAAAATCTAAAATACAAAACAAATAATCATGCTAAGAAAAAGAAGAAAAAAAAGAATGAGAAGAAGAAAACCTGGGTGCACCCAAAGGGAAGAGGAAAAGAAAGTTGTGACATAAGAGAAAAGTTGTCGTACAGTCGTACAATAAACTAAACGAGGGTTTTTTGAGACCTCAAACTCTTATATATACACACACACACAAGGATATTTAAATAATTTGCTTAATTTATTGTCGGCATGGGTACCTGTAGGCGCGGGTATCATCAAATATGTGTCCATATCCATAAAACAATGGGTAGTCAAATACCCTTTTATTATATATGTGGATATTCGTTTAACTACCCTCCCCGTGCCCGTGACGGATTTTACCCACGGGCATGAGTATTTTTGCCACCCCTAGTTTCCGTCACTAATTAATGACGGATTAGTGTTCCCTCTCTAATTGTGAGGGATAATTTTGTTCTTTTTCACAAAGATTTCCGTCACCAATTAGTGACGGATTAGTGTTCCCTCTCTAATTGTGAGCATATATTTTGTCACAAATTAAGACAGAATTGGTTTCGGTCACTAAACATAACCTGTGGATTAATGAGGTTTTCATTTCCGTCACTAATTAGTGAGGAGATTCTAAGTTAATACATTCATGATCTAATGTTCAATATTTTTCCTGATTCCATTCATTATATTAATATTATAAATGCATTACTATATTAAATAAATTGACAATTATAAATACACAAGAAGAAACACTTTATAAATTGTGTTCATAAGTATTACATACATTCATCACCAAAAAACATAAAAGTCATAAGAAAGTCTCATTAAGTTTACAACCATTGTTCTAGGACATTGTTCAATACTCTCAAAATACATAAAAGTCTTAAAGAAACTCTCAAAATAAGTCTCATGAGAAACATTTTTCAACAACTTTTAATGATATTAGTACTAGCACATTGTTCTTGAAACAAAGTTTACAACCAAACTCTCAAAATAACCATATACTATATATACAATAGATGGAGGTGGAGGTAGATGACCTTGAGAAAAACTTTCCAAAAATTTAGTCATTTGCTCCCTAAGCAAACATGAATCTTCTTGCGATGAACGAATCAACTCCTCATGAGTCTATTGCTCTTTAAGAGATGCATTTTCATGAGTCTTTAGGAATCAATAAAATTGTTAAGGTTGATACTTTATCTATATAGTATACATTTGTGTCTTGTTTCATAAGCCTAATTAATGTTTACTCTCACCATAATATGTGTGTGTGGTGTGCGTGCGCGTGCGTGTGTGTTAGTGGAGGGAAATAAAAAATTGGGTGGGGGGAGTTGGAAATTTTGTTTAAATAATTGTTAGGGGTAAGAAGTAGATTAAATTTGGTTGAGGTAAATTTAAAATATTTATAAATTCAAAAATATGATTGAATATACTAAAATGAATCAAAATATATTCAAAACTATAAATAAAATATGTATAAAAATTATAACAATTAAAAAACATTTTTTTTGTCTATTTGGGGTGAATATAAAATTATTTTTCGCCGCAACATACATAAAATCATATCACAACGACATAAATGGTCACAACTGCAAGTGCATCCGCGACTGGATATGCAATTTTAAAATTATGCATAGGTGGATAATGATCATCAAATTTATAGGAGTTTTGAAAATGCACGTACCCACAAATGGAAAAATGTTGCATGGCGCGGTTACTAAATTCATTACTTTATTCCCTCCAATATCTACACTTTCCTGAAAACCTATCTGCTTCCACTATGTCATAACTATCACTTTTAAGAGTAAGCCGGTTGTACTGATCGTACTCAGGATCTAGATCGCCTGGACTCCCTTGTGCACCTGTTCGAATATGGCTTTGATCAGTAGAAAGATTGTGAAAGAGTCCAAAATCTCGTACTTTTGCATGAAAATCGGCGTCAAGAAGAATATTTATGGTTTTAATGTCTCTGTGGATGACGTTAGAAGCATGAAGATACTTTGGTACTTTGGTTGTCTCCACTGCAATATTCATCCTAACCTTCCAAGTTAATTTTCCCTATATTGCTTTGTTGCCACGAGATGATCAGCCACAGTTCCATTGGATACATACTCGTAGACAAGCATGTAACTGCGACTTCGACGTGAGGTGCACCCATATAACGATACAATATTTGGATGGGAAAGGTCCTTGAGCTTCTTAACATCATTCGAAAATATATCATATGTGTCAAAGTGGAGATCACAAAGCTTTTTCATTGCAATTTGAGTATCATCAGGCAGTTTACCTAGACAAGAAATATCATATGATAGAAAATATATGTTAAAATTATTGAATGTTAAAAAAATAAAATAGAAATAGATACAATAAACAAAAACATACTCAACTTCCTATGGAAAGAAATACATATTGTCAATGCAGTCAGTTTATATGAGTGGGTGTATAGAGATTGGACGACTCACATCAAAACTTTTGGCAAATTGAAAATTCAGAATCTTAATCGTTTGATCTTTTTATATAGACATGATCACTGTCTGCAATGACTATTGATCGTAAGGGATCCGCTTATACTACAAGAAGGTGCTAGGTTTTTCCATAAAACACTTTCCCAAAAGCCCCTTCTCCTAGTAGGTTTGAGTGGTTGAAGTTTCTTGTAGCCCATTCAAGATCAGTAAAAGTGAAATGATGAACTCCACCATAGTTATTTCCTGTTCCAATTCTCTGACTTTCTTGTATAGATGGTTGGTTGAGAGACTCTGTATGAAGCTCTACAGAACTACTAATTTGTTGACGCATATATAAATACGCGGCTGTGATCACAGTAAGTGTTGATAACACACCAGAAACAACACCTTTCAAAAAATGTAGGAAATCAAAATCAGTATATTATGTTAATAAAGTGTTTCCATGAAAAAATGATGAAAAATATCAAGGAAAATTGGATTTATTACCAAGAATGATTTTCGTCTTTGAATTTCATGCTCCTGCGGTAGTTAGTTGTGAAAGCAATGATGAGTTAGCATAGTGATAATTCAATAAACTAGTTTAGCATAAACAACTTAAAAATATGTGGTAAACTAGTTCAACATAAGAGTATAGTTAAACATTTGATATGAACGAATCAACTCCTCATGAGTCTATTGCTTTTTAAGAGATGCGTTTTCATGAGTCACTTGGAATCAATAAAATTGTTAAGGTTGACACTTTATCTATATACTATACATTTGAATCTTATTTCATAAGTCTAATTAAATGTTTGCTCTCACCATTTTATGTGTGTGTGGGTGCGCACGTGCGTGCGTGTTAGTGGAGGGAAATAAAAAAATTGGGTGGGGGGAGTTTGAAATTTTGTTTAAATAATTGTTAGGGGGGAGAGGTAGATTAAATTTGGTTGAGGTAAATTTAAAATATTTATAAATTCAAAAATATGATAGAATATACTAAAATCAATTAAAATATATTCAAAACTATTAATAAAATATGTATAAAAATTATGGAACAATTAAAAAACATTTTTTTTTCTATTTGGGGTGAATATAAAATTATTTTTCGCCGCAACATCGATAATTCATATCACAACGACATAAATGGTCACAACTGCAAGTGCATCCGCATATGCAATTTTAAAATTATGCAATAGGTGGATCATGATCATCAAATTTATAGGAGTTTTGAAAATGCACGTACCCACAAATGGAAAAATGTTGCATGGCGCGGTTACTAAATTCATTACTTTATTCCCTCCAAAATCTACACTTTCCTAAAAACCTAATTGCTTCCACTTTGTCATAACTATCACTTTTAAGAGTAAGCCGGTTGTACTGATTATACTCAGGATCTAGATAACCTGGAGTCCCTTGTGCACATGTTCGAATATGGCTTTGATCAGTCGGAAGATTGTGAGAGAGTCCAAAATCTCGTACTTTTGCATGAAAATCAGCGTCAAGAAGAATATTTATGGTTTTAATGTCTATGTGGATGACGTTAGAAGCATGAAGATGCTTTAGTGCTTTGGCGGTCTCCACTGCAATATTCATCCTAACCTTCCAATTTAATTTTCCCTCTATTGCTTTGTCGCCACGAAGGTGATCAGCCACAGTTCCATTGGATACATACTTTTAGACAAGCATGTAACTACAACTTTGAGGTGAGGTGCACCCATATAACGACACAATATTTGGATGGGAAAGGTCCTTGAGCTTCTTAACTTGATTCGAAAATATATCATATGTGTCAAAGCGGAGATCACGAAGCTTCTTCATTGCAATTTGAGTATCATCAGACAGTTTGCCTAGAAAAGAAATATCGTATGATAGAAAATATATGTTAACATTATTGAATGTTAAAAAAAATAAAATAGAAATAGATACGATAAACAAAAACAGACTCAACTTCCTATGGTAAGAATTACCTACTGTCACTGCAGTCAGTTTATATGAGTGGTTGTATAGAGATTGGACGACTCACATTCAAAACTTTTGGCCAATTGAAAATTCAGAATCTTAATCGTTTGATCTTTTTATATAGACATGATCACTGTCTATAATGACTATTAACCGTAAGGGCTCCGCTTATACTACAAGAAGGTGCTAGGTTTTACCATAAAACACTTTCCCAAGAGCCCCTTCTCCTATTAGGTTTGACTGGTTGAAGTTTCTTGTAGCTCATTCAAGATCAGTAAAAGTGAAATGATGAACTTCACCATAGTTATCTCCTGTTCCAATTCTCTGACTTTCTGTTGATGCAGTATTTCAAACAACAAAAGTAAGTATTTTCAATTATCGTCTCCTCAGGGATTAGGTGCGTTACTTCGAACCGTTCAACAATCGGTATTGTTTTGAGTTAAGGGTTTCTTTACTTGTATGCATAAACTAATTGAATTTAATTGCGGAAATAAAACGACAAGTAATAATAGGGTATCAAAGCGTTGGAATCGGAGTTCATCAATCTTGCAAAGAATATAATCTATAAATCATGCATATGAATTTAGCGTTTTAGCGAAAATATCACGTATCGCTCAACAACGTCATTGATTTCCCAAATGACATCGTGAAATCGATCGTATCGTTTAATCGA
The DNA here is from genome assembly GCA_018208015.1 of Medicago ruthenica. Taxonomy (NCBI): domain Eukaryota; kingdom Viridiplantae; phylum Streptophyta; class Magnoliopsida; order Fabales; family Fabaceae; genus Medicago; species Medicago ruthenica. The sequence continues at coordinate 469,896 of CM031377.1, read as the reverse complement.
CGATTTCCCAATCAATCAAACGATCCGAAAGCATTACGATCCGAAACTTTGTGCGATTATCAAAACCCAAATCCATTTCTAGATTTTCTTATTTTGATAGAAGATTATTCTTAAACATAGATTCAAAAGTATTTGTCAATATCAATTGAATCAATCATGAGAGTGAAAAGCAAGAATAACTTCATAAACACATAAATTGCCAAAATCATATATTCACATAATCATGTATTACATCAAAGCTAGAAAGATTACCTCCAATCCCAACAAAGGGAAGTTAGTTGTTCATTTTCATGACAACTATACAAAAGTTAAAAGAAAAGATGAAGATCATAACCCAAGTCTTGATTTCCCAAAGCCTTTGGTTGATTCCACAATTCAATCCTTTTGCTCCTTGAAGATCATAGCTTCTAGCCCTAAAACTAAGTCCTAAACTATTACTAAACTGAATTAAAAGCAATCCCTAATTGGAAGTAGAGAATGATCCAGTTCTCTCTGAAAATAGAGCTAAAAATGCTTTTATAAAACTGATATTTTGCACGCTCGCTACAAGCGATGAGCTGGTCGCTTGTAGCGATGAAGCTTTCTGGCCAATGGGACTGCTCCACGTCAGCATGGAGTCTTAAACCGCCCTTGGTCGCTTGAAGCGACCGGTCCATCGCTTGTAGCGATGGACTCTCCAATTTCCCTGCCTAAACTCGCTTGAAGCGTGGCATGTGGCGCTTGAAGCGATGAAGCCTCCAAATTCCCTGCCTATCCTCGCTTGTAGCGAGGAAGCGTGCGCTTCTAGCGATGGCTTTGATCAAAACTTCATTTTCTTTGCTCAGCATGTTCAAGCATGAATTTCCTGCAATAATAACATGGGGTAAGGCATAGGATCACAATTTTGATATTTAATGATAAATTAAGAGCTTATCCTATGGTAACTTGTGAAATAAGTAACATAAGTGCCTATATTAAATAAGCATTTTAACCACTTTCAGGCACTTAACACTTTCTTGTATAGATGGTTGGTTGAGAGACTCTGTATGAAGCTCTGCAGAACTACTAATCTGTTGGCGCATATATAAACACGCGGCTGTGATCACAGCAAGTGTTGATAACACACCAGAAACAACACCTTTAAAAAAATGTAGGAATTCAAAATCAATATATTATGTTAATAAAGTGTTTACATGAAAAGATGATGAAAAATATCAAGGAAAATTGGATTTATTACCAAGAATGAGTTTCGTCTTTGAATTCCATGCTCCTGTAGTAGTTAGTTGTGAAAGCAATGATGAGTTAGCATTGTGATAATTCAATAAACTAGTTTAGCATAAACAACTTAAAAATATGTGGTAAACTAGTTCAACATAAGAGTATAGTTAAACATTTGCGATGAACGAATCAACTCCTCATGAGTCTATTGCTCTTTAAGACATGTGTTTTCATGAGTCTCTTGGAATCAATAAAAATGTTAAGGTTGACACTTTATCTATATATTATACATTTGAATCTTATTTCATAAGCCTAATTAAATGTTTGCTCTCACCATATTATGTGTGTGTGGGTGCGCACGCGCGTGCGTGCATGTTAGTGGAGGGAAATAAAAAAAATGGGGTGGGGGAGTTGGAAACTTTGTTTAAATAATTGTTAGGGGGAGAGTTTGATTAAAGTTGGTTGAGGTAAATTTAAAATATTTATAAATTCAAAAATATGACAGAATATATAAAATGAATTAAAATATATTCAAAACTATAAATAAAATATGTATAAACATTATAACAATTAAAAAACATTTTTTTTGTCTATTTGGGGCAAATATAAAATTATTTTTCGCCGCAACATCCATAATTCATATCACAACGACATAAATGGTCACAACTCCAAATGCATCCGCGACTGGATATGCAATTTTAAAATTATGCATAGGTGGATCATGATCATCAAATTTATAGGAGTTTTGAAAATGCACCGACGCACAAATGGAAAAATGTTGCATGGCACGGTTACTAAATTCATTACTTTATTCCCTCCAAAATCTACACTTTCCTAAAAACCTAATTGCTTCCACTCTGTTAGAACTATTACTACACCACTAGATTCAATGCTTAATAATTGTTTTTGGTTTATATAAAGATGAAAATGAAGTAAATTCTTCGTCTCCAAAGCTTTTAAATGGTTGTTTAATATTTATTGAACCAACTAGTCTATCTTTTTCCCAAAGGTTTCTCTGAAGGCTCACTTCTTCACATTCCAATTGTGAAACCACCACAAATAAATTTTTCACCGTTATAAATTTTATCATGAGGAGAAGGAGGACTATGCACCATGTGTTTTGCAATATATGTGTCTGTATTGCCCGAGTAATGAAGAAAGGGTGCAGTTAGTAAACGCTTCCATGAACGGAACACCAAATTACGCACGGTTGGCACCGAATTTAATTCTAAATTTTCCATCATCAACATGTTTAACTAGTCTACCTGCAAGACAAAGTGTGATAAGTTGGTTTGATATTTTAAGGTAATAAATATAGAGGTTGAAGAAATAAGAAGTTGTGCTCTATAGTTAGCATCGTGCCAAAGTGTTTTGAGGCCTAAAATGAACTGTTACCTGAGTTTTTTTGAATCAACGATAAAATTATATCACAATTTTTTTTTAATAATAATACTATTAATTTTTATATTTTCATTAGTATAAAGTTTTATTTTGTTTCAGTAAAATTATTAAGATTGACATTTTCTTGAAAACCCAATTTCTTCCACTCTGTCAAAATTGTTACTGCACCACTAGCTTCCATGCGTAATAACTGGTTTTGGCTGAGAGAATGGTGAAAATGAAGCATATTCTTTGTCTCTGAGGTGTTGAGATGGTTGTTTGAGCCTTATTCCACAACTCTCAATAAATGCCAGCTCTCACCATATTGTGCGTGCGTGCGGAGGGGAATGAAAAATTGGATAGAGGAAATTGGATATTTGAGTTAAAAATTGTGTAAATAGAGAGGAAAGAGGTAGATAAAATTCGGTTCATTAAGTTAAAATTGAAATATTTATAAACATGATAGAATGTTCTAAATTGAATTAAAATGTATTCAAAACTATAAATAAAATATAAATAAAAATTATAACAGTTGTAGAACATTTTGTTGTGTTTGGTGCAAATATAAAGTTATTTCACGTCGCGACATCCACAATTCGTATCGCCGGATGCAATGGCCGCATTACCCGCAATTGCATCCATGAAATATATAATTAAAAAAGGATACAAACACTTTATTGCACCATCTTTATTTATATATTATTTTTAAATTTTCAGAAATGTACTCCACTTTGCAATCACCGAAAGGAATTACCATATCCATCGCAATGTGTATTATGTGGATCTTGGCTTGCAGAAGCAAAGTCTTACTTCTAATAAATAAGAAAAATTCTGAATCTTCAAACATTGAATATGTGGATTGAATTCAATGCTTAGTTATAGAATTAACAACTTTATTTCGAGGAAACTTTCCACTAGATATAATACCCTCCTTTTGAGGAAACTGGGCTGAACAAGTTCCATGTTCTTTCCACTCATGAAACCATAACTCTTTGTTAGCAAACATTGGAATTTCATTTTTATATAATCATGACCAATCTTGATCAAGTTTATTCTTTAGTGAACCAATTTGAGAAAGTAAACCAAAAAATAAAACTAAGTTTTTTCTAGATCATGCATGCATGGTAAAATAAAAATAAATGTCATCAAATAAAATATATCATACATCACCATAATTTAGTTTTATCTTTCCTTCTTTGTTGCAATCTTTTTTTATCTTATAAAAAAGAGGAAGCAACCAAAGATAAAACTCATTTGTTGATCTTTTGGTGATCATCCGACTGTCCCAAATCCCAATCAACATGCGCATATGCTGAAATTCAAAGGGAGGACTTCATTCTCCGTCCTTACATTGTTTTTAGCGTTGAATTGCAAGTGTGATGTCTGGTGATGTAATTGTAAGACACTCTCTCCCACCCAAAATAAATGTTTGATTTTTATACATGTGAATGTACAATTTTGACCATTAATATTTTTAATCATTTATTAGCAAAAAATATTATTTTTTGAAAGATTTATTAGCAAAAACTATAAAAGTTAATATTTTAAAAATATTCATTGAGACAAATCGAATAACATCTTATATACTACTCTCTTTGTCCCGAATTATAAGTCGTTTTGATCATTTCACACGTATTAAAAAATACAATTAATTTTGTATGGGAAAGAGATATTATGACTTATTTTACAAAATTGTCCTTAATAAATGATATAGAAAAGATAAATTAAAAAATTGAAAGAAGAGAGAGTAATAAATAGTTAGGTGTATAATAGAAAAAATAACATTAATGTTTCATTGATATTGTAAAGCGACTTATAATTTTGGACAATTTTTTTCCCAGAACGACTTATAATTTGGGACGGGGGAGTAAGATTTATCTTTGTATATTAGTAAAAAAAAAATATGATCGAAGTAGATTATATAAATAGTACACATGGTAAACTGTGACACTTATTTTAGAATCGATGAAGTATATTAGCTTTTCAATTAGTGTGAGAGATACATCTTGTAGTGGATCATCATCTAGATCGTTGAGTTGTACATTTCGATCCATGGGAAGATGGATTATTCTGCCACGGATAACTATCTACTAACAATATATAAAATCAAAGTCCAACAAAATTTCATAATCGTTATTATTAAAACTCATGGTGTCCTTAATTTTATGTGCATAATGGTCATTTTGCAAAAAAAAAATATTTTAAAATTAATTATGGATAATGTTCATCACAAGTGTAACAAATTTCTACGGATAACTATATGAAACTAATTTATTTGTTTTTTAAAAATTAATTACAGATAATTGTTATATCTACTAACGATATATAAAAATCGTAGTCCAAAAAAATTTCATAATCGTTCTTATTAAAACTCATGATCTCTTTAATTTTATAATCGTCCAGGCAAACATTGAATGAAGTTTTGCATATAAAATAAAATTTATTTAATAAAAACACTACATTGATGTTTATATATTGAAAATAATCATGAGTTTTTAATATTTTATCTTATCAACTTTCTCATATATGTATATAAAATTTGCTTCTATAGATATAAACATTTAAAATCTGCAACAGGAACGATGCAAATATTGAACGATGTTTTGCATATAAAATAAAAATTTAATTAATAGAAACATTGCATTAATGTTGATATTATGAAAATAGTCACGAGTTTTCAAAATTTTATCATATCGACTATCACACACCGTACATAAAAAATTTATGCTGCATATATAAGCATATAAAATCCTCAATGAGTGCGGTTTAAATATTTAACGGTGTTTTAAATATAAAATAAAAAATTATTTAATAGACACACTACATTAATGTTGATATTTTGAAAATAGTTATGAATTTCCAAAATTTCATCATATCGATTTTCTCATATATGTATATAAAAATTTGTTTATGTAGATATAAGTACATAAAATCTGCAACAGGTGCGGTGCAAACATTGAACAGTGTTTTCATATAAAATAAAAAGTTATTTAATTGAACCACTACGTTAATTTTGATTTTGAAAATAGTCATGAGTTTTTAAAGTTTTATCATATCGACTTTCTCATATATGTATATAAAAATTTGTTTGTGCAGATATAAGTACATAAAATCTACAACAGGTGCGGTGCAAATATTGAACAGTCTTTTGCATATAAAATAAAAAGTTATTTAATAGAAACACTACGTTAATTTTGATTTTGAAAACAGTCACGAGTTTTCAAAATTTTATCATATAAACTTTCTCATATATCTATATATAATTCATAATTGGTGTGACTCAACTATTTAACAAATTTTTGTATATATAAGAGAAAAATATTTAATAAAAACATTACATTAATACTCATGATTTTCATTTAATATCTACAAACATTCTACAATATTAAGAATCTAATTATTTTTTATATAATTATCGTGCACGGGTATCTTGCTAATTATAACATTAATATAGGAAAATTTGTTTAAGGGTATAATTGGAATTATAAAAATTCAGCCCAAAATTTCTATCCCCTTCATATATAATATTTTTTGGTGGGATATATAATATTGATAATATTGTTCCTATTTTCTATTTTAATGGGATTTAATTATTTTAATTAAAATTTAAATAATATTATTAAAAGATAAAATAGTAAATAAAATTGCTTAAATAAAGGGTAAAATAGGTAATAAAAAATTCAGCTCAAACTCATGTATTTTAAGCCTATTTTCTTTATATAGTATATATATTAAAAGATAAAATAGTTTAAATGAAGGGTAAAATAGGTAATGAAAAAGCCAGCCAAAACTCATGTATTTTAAGTCTATTTTCTTTATATATAACTAGTGAAAAGACGGACACGTGCTCGTCTTTCCGCTCTTTTTATTGCGCTATCGTTTGAAAATTATGAACGATTTTTTTATGAAATTTTGATTATGATTAAAAGTAAAAATATAGATGCTTTTTGCTTTCAAATTATAACAAATCAAAATAACCATGATTATCTATTTCAATGACACCAACAATATAACAAAAAAATACTATAATCTAAATTCTTTTTTTTTAATGACACCAACAACAATCTTTATTATAGAAAAAATTGTTTAAATGTATAATTGAGATAATGAAAAAGTAAGTATAGGTATACTCATCTAATTCGTTACACTTTTTAAAGGATAAAAGAAAAAAAAACTGGACATATGTATACTCATATCGTGTTTGTTACACTTTTATTTTAATATTTGAATTTACTCTTATCTATTCGTTATATGTGTTATTTTCTTTATATACAGTATAGATTTATTAGCATAACTATCACTAATATTATATTATATATAAGGGATATTGTATATGACCTATTAAACAGAAAAATAAAAAAAAAAACAAAAAAAACCTATTAAACCGTGTACGAGACAACGAGCTGTTTATTGATTCAGGGTTTGGGTTGTGTTGTTTATTTATCTCGTGTTCTAGTGTGAATAAAACGCGTCCATATATAGTTACAACCAAAGATTAAAAATATTTAGACACACACTCATAAAATACATATAATTTAATTATTTTAAAAATATATTATTTAATTATTTTCTCTTTCGTACTTTTTTTCATTTATCTCGTTGGATGATATCATCATAATAGTCCAAAGGAGTAGAGTTAGTCGCAACTCACATGGTACCCTACTGTGTTTGAGTTTTAACTTTTAAGTCCAAAAATAAAGGCAACGGCCAAGAATAGTCTCTGTCACAAAAATTGTTCCTTATAACGGTGGAGACTTGCGAATTATGTTTGAAATTGCCAAAATATGCGTCAAGGAAAAGGGTTGAGAGATGATACACAATTAAAAAAATTATTAGAATACATTGGTAATTAATTTATAGAATAATTATCAGTTGATGATGCACATTTCTAAACTTTTTCTAGAATACAATTGAGTCCCTGATTTGTAAAAATAATATATGTGCAAATGTAATACACAAGTCACAATTCAACAAGAGACTAATCCACTGGACAAAAATCAGTTGATAAATGGCAAAGGTAGTGAAACTGGATTCATCCTCATAAAGTCGAAATGTGTGTGATGAGGCAGAAGAAATTATCCGTAATTGGATAAGAAAAAAGACTCTGGATTCTCACATCTCCTTTGTCAGCATTAGAAGATGGAAGTGGTTGATGAATGAGTTATTAGGTTATGGATTTTGGTTTAAGTTCTCATGTTTGTCTTCAAAGCTTATGTGTACCGCAAATCCTGGTTTAATAGGTTTTTTTCCTTGTATTGGCTCTTTAAAATTGTTGGGGAATACCCCTTCAATGCTAACACTAGCTCCTTGTAATTCTCTCTTTGTTTTGAATTGTTAAAGCTATTATTTACCGTAAAAAAAAAAAACAAAAGACTAATCCATTTATATTTCAGGGGTAGTGATAGAAGTAATAGAGTGAATAAAATAAGGAGGCTAAAACAATTTATAAAGAAGATGATGTGAAGTTAAATTGGTTTAGGGTATGTTTGGATGTAGGGTTTAGGAGGAGAAAGAATGGAGGAACTTACTTTTCTTTTTTAAATTACGGACACTATAAAATCTTTTTTCTAGAATCGAAATAATAAAATGATAAATGATGACATAATACATTAATTTATTTTAAAAAAACATTTTATAATGTTCAAAATTTTAAATAGAAATGTAAGTAAAAAACATTTTATAGGAAAGGCAATCAAGTCGCTGACATTCTAACTAACCATGCTCTTTCTTTATCTTCTGAGATGGAATGGCTTGATGTTCCTAGTTTTATCAATGGCAGTTATATCAAGAACAAGTTAGGATGGACTAACTATAGATTTTGTACATGATATTTTGGGAGTTTTGGCCTAATCCCCTCCTTTGTTCTCTTTCTCTTTTTATATATTGTGGGGTGTTTTAGCTTTTTGCTATCACCTTTTTAATAAAAAAAATATGATTTATTAGTATTTGTTTTTTAATATTTACGATTTTTTTACCTATTAATAAAAATACGGTCCTAGACAGAACACCGAGTTTAAAAAAAAAAAACAAAATTGGAACCTCAAGTTCAATGCCTAGTGGAAGTGAAAACTCTTGGATTATTTGTAATGAAATGCAATAACTTATTTATAGATAGTAAAAAAAGAGTGGTAAGGAAAACGAAACTATTGGACACAACAAAAATGACTCAATTATTATATATGCAATTACTTTTGCACCGCCAAGAGAGATTGATAATAAAGATAGTGGTCATCCCTCATCCATCCACTATTAAGACATCAAGTACTATTTAGGGAGCTGTAACTTTTAAAGCTCCAAACCAACTTATACATATAAATCACAAATTAACAAGCAGATCAACTTTTTCAAAGATAGAAAAAAGTTGCAGCAATATTAAAATCAAAGGTTGCTATGTGTTTTTGGAATCCAAGGCTAAAACAGTGCTGAGATTCATTGGATACATATAATCGGTTGTGCCTGACAAAATCTGTTGAACAATCAAGCTGTTAGCCTTTTCTGAAGGATGAAATGCATCCCAAAATGCATATTCGTCACGATTTGGGCATAAATTAGAGAGTGGTGTGCACAGCCCAAGTCCATTGTAGGGTCCTTGACCACAACATGCTATCTGTGATGTAACAAATCCTGCATAACCAATACTTTTTTTTTTATAAGAAGCTAATATTGCCATAAATCAAATAGTAATGCTACCATTAATTAAATTACTCTATCATATGTCACTTCTAACTAAATAGATTACCATATGCTTGGGGATTATTGACGAAATCGAGGGCCATCTGCCTTGTGTTGGCTCCCATGAATACATTTGAACCAATTTCATTGTTGAGTTGTTGGATTATTTCAATAAGTTGTGGATTGAACAAAGCTGCTGCACGTTGTAGCTCAACTGAGCATCCCCCATTTGTGCCTCGTTGGGCTAATTCTGCTGGAACACAACCAATTGGACCTGTTCCTGTCACTATCACCCTACGTGCTCCAAGATCGTATAGTCTCTGATATAAAACATCACAATATTTCAAAATTCAAATGTTATTATTATTCTAACATATCAATCAACACTCTAGCTAGCTACTTCATACCAAAAAAAAAAAAACTATAGCTACTTCCATTGAAATGAATCTTAATAAACTGTTTTTTTTTATAATCCGACGAAAAAATGTACATCGTACATATATTACGCTTATGTTTAGTATCATGGTAGGTATGTCAAAGTCACAGTGGATCATTGTGATTCTAACATATCTATCATACACTACATTAGCATTACATACGAAATACCTCGTTTATTGGTAAATGTGGAAATCCATCGTACCGCAAAAAATGTGACATTTTGGTGCACGAATAAAGAAGGGTACTTGAGTATTTTTCTTAGATTATTAAAAAAGGTATGATTTGTCCACTCTAGATCTATGAGAGAAAAGGAACACTTCTTTATCATATAACACAACAAGAGAAAGAGGTTTTTTTTTATAAATCAAGAGCACACTTACAAAAAAGGAATAGAAGACATTATAAGTCGAGATGTCTTGCAGATTCTAGTCCTTGTCAGGTGCTCATATATATTATTAAAAAAAAGGAAATACAAAAAAAAATTGGGGGACATAAACTTAACCCAGTAAATTCACACAAAGTGTATGTCAACTAATCAGGTGATACGAAAAATAAAAACAACACTAGTGGATGTCTAAAGTGCGGTGTATGGACCAACCGTCAACACGAAACGAATCCAAGAACCAACAACTCATTGCAACAGCAACAAACATATTATTTATATTAATTTACATTTGTCTAATGTGCACAAGTAAAAAGAGGTTAATCTACAAGACAAGGGCACCTACTTGTGTTAGCAAATTATTTATATTAATTTACATTTGTTTAATGTGCACAAATAAATTAGTCTTGCACCATATACACATATGTTTTCTATCATTAGATCAATAAATTACATATATTATTTTATTCAATAGTAAGGTTTATTAATCCCATGGTGGAAACAGTCTTGTGTTTGATGCAAAATTTATTTTACTTGTACACCATAATATTGGTCTGTTAATTGTTACTTACTTTTTGACGGCCATGATTGATACTACCAATCAATTAAATGTGCATTTTATATAATTTGACCGCGAAATAAATCAGACTAATGAATCACATGCTATGAAAAAGACGTATCATAACTCATAAGTAATATAGAGGAAAGAAAGTGATGGAATGATTAAAGAGAATAATTTACCCTCAAAATCTTCTTATACTCAGATATTATATATCTCACATAATCCGGTAAATTGTATTGACGTGATCTTGCAGAGAATGGCACTAAGTAATAGTTATTCACAAAATCATTGCCTCCAAGTGTGATGAGTACTAATGCTCCATTCACTAAGCTCTGAGTTTGTTCAGGTCCAATAAGACCACTCACCCTCTGCTGGTATTGTTGAAAATACTCCAATTGCCTAAATATTCTAATTATGTTTATCTGCAATTAATTGTAACATTGATCATGTCATAATAAAATTAACCTTAAATTAAAATGTAATAACATTTGATATATTTAATGTATGTTTAATTTGAATTGGACTTGTGAGTTTGATAAAATCATAATATCATTGTAACATTTCATTGTCAAATAAAAAACACACTTACAAATTGGATTCCGGTATCATTGAGAATTCCAATGCCAGCGGAAGCAAAATTGGCACCAACAAGCAATCTTTCCCCGTTAAGTTCAGGACTTAAATAAGGCAACGTTGATTCTGCCCCAAGTGCTTGACCTGCAAAATTATTGCATAAAAAAAAACTATATAAGTTTAATGTTAATCTCATCATTGTAGGGGATATAAAGTTGGTATGGTTGCTGAGTGAGGGAGTTAAAATGTGTGGTGAGAAGTAGGTCAAAGATTCGATCTTCACTCTCAACATAGAAATAACAACACTAACATTTATTTGTGAGAAATAGAATGAGAGAGAGTTAGAAATGAAAGATTATCTTAACTGATGAAGTCAGGAATGTTGTAGCCATTAGAAAAACGTCCGGTGGGTCTGCGAGTTGGATAATCAATGCCATAAGGAGGAGCATCAGCTCGAGCTGTAGTTGCTAAGTAATTGTTGTTACCATTATCAACAAGAGAATCACCAAACACAAAGAAAGCACGTTGTGCCACTGTGCCTTTGAAACAACTCGCCAATGCCACCATCAATATGATCACTACATTTATGTAATAAGACTGCAAAACCATAGTGGCAGCCATGGATTTAATTTAACTTAAAAATTAGCAATGTATATGAAGACTGCTAGTAGAGGAATGAGGAAAGGGTGCTATATATATAGTGTGTCAGAGATATTATATGTATGTGATTTTGGAAAATAATACTGATGATGAATGGCCCACGCAGCAAAAGGTAGTACATACACAGGTAGTAGTTGCATTTTATTCATACATTTGAAAATAAAATTTAAAGTGTGGACTGTGTCATGCATACATTACATATATAGTAAGATACATGTTAAGTACCCTGATCTCTTGCACTCTGTAGTATTACCGACCAATAAGGAAGAATAGATATAACTGGCAATCTTCATTCCATTCTTCTGCTGCACGGGACATTTACCATTCAAATTAGATCACACATGTACCCTTGTTGCCATTTCAAGTACATTTGTATATAGTTTTAAAACATCACTTTATGGCTATATTTTATAAATTTTGTACACGAATGAATATATGAAAATCATAAATATTAAAAATAAAAATAACTTTAAGATCAGTTAGGAAATTGGATTTTAATTGGTTTTCAAGACATTTTTAAGTCCGTTAGGAAACCAACTTAAGATCTTTTGTCTTGGTGCGTGAAATTTTTAAGATGGTTTTTAAGTCGGCTTAAAATAATATGTTTTAAACCAGTTGGGTACAACAATCGACTGCACATGTCATTTTTAGGCCGGCTTTTGTTAATAACCATCTCAAAACGTTTTAATTTTCTAATGCAGAAATCTGCATATGTGTGGATAAAACAGAAAATCAAAATTACATTATATCAATTAAAACAAAATTTTCTATTACATACATTTTTACGCTAGAGATAATAAAAGCGTAGTTACTATGAATATAGTTTGATTTTCACTTTCCCACCCAAAATAAATTGTCTATTGAAACTATAAACAAAAGGTTAGACTCTCCACTCTAAAGAAAAAGGTTAGACTCTCCAAACAAATTACTCAACTCAGGTGCGATGCAAAAAAATCCCCCCTCCCATCACTATGCACTTTCTTTAGTTTATTCAATTCATAAACATTAATCACCATCTCAACAATTAAAAGTTAAAGTTATCGGCTGACTCTGCATCGTTCTAAGTTGCCTCTTTATACTTGATGTTATTTGAATATATGACACATACCAACACAAACATTTGAAAAAAGGGTAGATTAACACACAACTAGAGAGAGATCTACACATTACATATTAAAACAAACAATACATGTTGGAATAAACAACTTAACAAAACAATGACAAAAAACGACATAGACAAGGGTTTTTATATATGATATAGCGTTATATGTGATAAATAATGACGAGGATCATAAACTAAAATTCATTAACGATTATAGATAGATAAATGATTGACAAATGGAAAGAAGCAATTGAAGTGAAATCAAACCCACTTTGCAATGAAAAGGTTTTTTTGGACTTGTAGTTCGTACATCGAAGAGATGAAACTAATTAAATGTGAATGAGTTTTCGCACGAAAACTAAAAAGAGAATGATGAATATACATATTTATAGTTTGTCTTGTTGTTCAAGAGTATTGTTAAAAAACCTACTATTGATTTTGAAGAGACACGTTCAACCTGAAGTGAATTCAAATATTTTTTAATACATGCAAAGTTCAATTTGCACGTTAAAAATATATTAAAATATATCTTTATGACTTACTTGACGATGATAATCATATAAACTCCTAAACCATCTAACTTTTACGAGACATACTCTTAAGTGATTACTTAATAAAATGATAATACAAATTTCATTGGAAGGGTAAAAAAAGTTTAGCTTACAAGTTGAGTTGAGTATTTGGAGGATAATATTTTTATCAATCATGAATCTTATATTGCAAATGTGTCAAAATGGTTCTATATGAACAAATCAATAGTAGGTCTAAAATACTCCCTCCCCTCCCAAATCCCCAAACCATGAGGGAGTGATTAATATCTCTATGATGCCATCTAATTAGAGCATCCATAAAGGAGCACCCCATATATAAGTTGTTTTATATATGTATTCTTTTTGTTTTTATAAGATGTAGTAAATATTTATGAACACGCCATAATTTATTATTTTTTTACCTTTGTCTATTTTATGTTTTGTTTGGTAAAGAGTACATCTCCAATATTGTAATATCCCGCTTAGATGTAACTGTTATCAGTAATAGAGGATTAATATGAAGCAATGACAAACTTGTAATTATGGAAGAGAGGATTTTTAAATAAGGAAAAACAAGATATTTTCCTCATATTTTCTTCTTCCATTCTCTCTCTACTCCAACAGATTTTTCTCCTCCCTCTCTCTAAGAATTTTCGGCCATCATCCATCCTCACCACCATCCATCCAAACTTCATCAAATCTTGTGGGAATCTTGGCTAGCAAGCTAAAGTTTGGAAGAGATGAGCAAGAAGAAGTTAAGAAGGAATCAAGGAGAGATTAAAAGCCAAGCTAGGGTTTGAATCAAGGCTTAAGGTGAGCTCCACATGGTTTTAGAACCCACCATGAGTGAGTTTGAGTTTGTATTTTATCTTAAGTTAAGTTGATGATTTAGTACCCTAATCTTTAATACTTGTCAATTCCTTGTTCAATTGTGTTAAGACTGTTTAATTGCAAAAGAAAATCCTTTTTAACATCTTTGGGAAGCTTGGGTAAGTTAGAATGAGTTGAAATGGTGAAAAATGAAATTTCTGAACATTTTCTGAACTGTCATGGTCGCTACAGCGACCAGTTCGTCGCTGCAGCGACCAGGCCTATTTTGCTACGGCACAGGGTCGCTATAGCGACCATCCCGTCACTATAGCGAGCTCACCAGGACAGCTTTTGACAGCTGAGCTGTTTTGGGTGTTCTGGTGCGTGTAAGCAAGGTTTTTCGCAACCGTTTTCTTCAAATACATTTAAGAATCAATGAACACCATTTTACCTCATCCTTAAGGTTCCCAAAGGATAAAATCATTTAAGAAAACAAGGTTTAGACAATGTGTTAGAGAGACGGGGGTTGGTTTGTGTGTTGGCGGTAAAGGTTCCGCCTTGCTGGGTTGCTTGAGCTAATTGTTGTGCCAACTGGCCTACTTGTGTTTCCAGGTTCTTGATGGAGGCATCAGTATTCTTTTGGTTAGCCATTGACATTTGCATGAATTTTAAGAGTTTCGTCGGTGTTTTGGTGTCGGTTTTGTTGTGGAGGTTGGTATTGATTGTAGTTTTGGTAAGGTTGTCGGTTTTGTTGCCCAGCTTCTTGCCTCCAACCTTGGCCATAATTTGGATTGTTCCCTCTTGGGAAGTTGTTTGTATGACCTTGGTATTGGTTTTGAAACTGTTGAGGCCTTGGTTGATTTCCAACATAACTTACCTCTTCGGTGGGTGGCGGACAAAATCCGGTGGGGTGATCTCCCGAACAAAGTTCGCATGATGCGACTTGTTGTTGTCTCCTTTGTTCGTTTTGAATATCCTTCATTTGTTGAGGAAGGTTGGCCATCTTTCTAGTCAACTCCTCCACTTGTTGCGTTAGCAATTTGTTTTGAGCTAGGATTGCATCATTAGTCCCCAAATCTAGGATTCCCGCTTTCCTTTGGCCTTGGTTTCTGTTATGGTGAGCCTGGTGATCATTCAATGCCATTCTCTCTATGATAGCAACAGCATCCTCGGCGCTCTTGGCCATTAAAGAACCACCAGCAGCAACATCAAGCAATAACTTGGATTGTTGTTGCATCCCGTTCCGGAAAAGATGGATTTGTGTCAAATCATCGAATCCATGGTTAGGGCATCTTCTAAGCATCGACTTGAAACGCTCCCATGCTTCACATAACGTCTCACTTGAACCTTGTGAGAATACAGCAATAGTTGTCTTCGCCTCCATGAAACGATTCTGAGGGAAGAATCTCTCAAGGAATTTCTCCTCAAGAGTGTTACAATTTGTCATCACCGTTGGTGGCTGATCCAAATACCACTCCTTGGCCTTCCCAATCAAAGAATGAGGAAACATCCTCATAAATATAGCCTCCTCATTGTTCTCCGTCTCTCCAAGTGTACCGGCGATCTCATAAAATTTGGTGAGATGTTGGAACGGATCCTCATGGTCCAATCCTGAGAAAGGATTAGCATATAATATTTGAAGGATCCCGGTCTTCATCTCGGTTTGCTTTGTGGTCCGTGGCGTTTTCCCCAATTGGGCCAAACGGCGTGGGCTATTGTGACATGGCATCCCACTTCCGCCTGAACCTCCAGGATCTCCTGTAGCAGCCATTGGTATCTCTTGGCTTGGAATTGGACTAGATGAAGGACTTGAAACAGAAGTTTCCTCTTGTTGCTTTTTCTTTGCCTGCTGCCTCTTTTTCCGATTCTTACTGTTGTTTCTTCGAGCTGTTCTCTCTATTTCAGAATCAAAAAGCAGTTGGTCGTCCGATATTTGACCTCGCATATACGGTTTCAACAATCTGACCAAAAAGAATTAGCAAACAAGATGGATAAGGAATAATAGTTATATACATAAAAGAATTTTGTGCAAAATTGCTTAAGATAATAATTAACGTAGCGATGATTATAATATCAAAACGTTAATCCCCGGCAACGGCGCCATTTTGTTGGTATACAAAAGTAAGTATAAGTTTTATATCGTTCCTCAGGGATTATTGCGATATCATAAACCGTTCAACGTCGATTATCGTCTTAAGTTAGGGTTTAACCTTTTTTCATTACTACACTACTCAATATTAAAAACGTTATAAATAAAACGTAGAGTAATAGGACATAAAAGGTGTTAGGATTAAAGTTCATCAATCAAACATCGTTTGTATTCGATTGATCATAAATACGGATTCTAGCTTTTCCTTATATATGACATTATCACGTATTACTCGACAACGTCATTGATTTCCCAAATGACGTCGTGAGATCGATCGTATCGTTTAATCGACGATTTCTCAATCTATTAAACGATTCGAAAGCTTTAACGATCCAATACTTAATGTAATTATCAAAACTAAATCCCATTTCTAGGATTTCTTATCTTGATAGAATATCATTCTAAACCTAGATTCCAAAGTGTTTTCCAACATCATTTAAATCAAATATAAGAGTGAAAAGCAAGAACAAATTCAATGGTATATAAAAATGCTAGAATCATATATTTAAATTATCAAAAGTTTACAACATAGAGTGATTGATTACCTATTAATCCCAACAAAGGAGATTAGTTGATCATTGTCATGATAACTATTGCAAAACAAGAAAGGAAGATGAAGAATATGTTAAGGCTTGATTTCTCAAAGCTTCTTAATGTAATCTTCACTTGAAATCCTTTTGCTACTTGAAGTTTGCCTCCTTTTATGCCTATTCTCTCTCTTAGAAATCAAATATTTAAAGCTCTGGAAGTTGTAAAATCTGGTATTCAACTAACTATATGAAAAAATGAGCTTCAAATGCTTTTATAATCTGAGAATTTGCACGCTCGCTACAAGCGACCAGCCTGTCGCTGTAGCGAGGAAAACTTTCTGGCCAATGGGAGAGCTCCACGTCATCACTGAGCATTAAACCGCCCTTTGGTCGCTGTAGCGACAAGGTCTGTCGCTACAAGCGATGGAACCTTAAAATTCCCTGCCTAGGCTCGCTTTTAGCGTCCAGTTCATCGCTTCAAGCGATGAACTCTCAATTTTCCCTGCCTAGGCTCGCTTCTAGCGTGGCTTCTGGCGCTTCAAGCGATGAACTCATGAAAATCCCTGCCTATCCTCGCTTCTAGCGTGGCTTCTGGCGCTTCAAGCGATGACTTAAGAAAAACTTCATTTTCTTTGCTCCAATCAGGTCCAAGCATGAATTTCCTGCATAATAACATGGGGTTAGACTTAGGATCACAAATATTGCATTTTAACCACAAATATGCTCTTATCCTAAGATAACTTGTAAAACAAGTAACATAAGTGCCTTAAAATTTATCATAAGATAACAACTTTTAGGCACTTATCAGAGCTCACTGAGACGTTATGTCTCATCCCTTTCCTTCTGGTGCAGGTTCACAGGAAACACGACGCAAAGGTAAAGAGAAAGCTTTGGATTGATCGTGCTGATTTTATTGTATATGGATGTTTGCACACAGATGTTGTATTATGGTGTATATTACCAAGAATATATTGTATCGGATTTCAGATTGTATTAATGACTCGTATCTTGTATTAACTATAAGCAAACTTTCTGTATTGTATTTAATGTATCCAGTACGAAATTTTAATACTCGTATGAGATCCTAGGCAATCTCTATATGGGTGTTACAAATATAAAAAAGTTAAACAGTTATAGAGGATAGAGACAAACATAGTGACATCAAGAACACTGTATGAATATGTTCAATTGATGATACCGTTCTAAAACAAATGCGACTTATTATAAGATAAATATGTCTTCCATTTATATACACTTGATCACAAATGGATAACTCTCGAGATCTAGTAGAGACGTATAGAAAGACACAAGCAGGCACTAGGCAGTAACAGGGGTCAATTCTTGGTTGGATCCAAAGAA
This sequence comes from Medicago ruthenica, assembly GCA_018208015.1. NCBI lineage: Eukaryota > Viridiplantae > Streptophyta > Magnoliopsida > Fabales > Fabaceae > Medicago > Medicago ruthenica. The sequence continues at coordinate 451,552 of CM031377.1, read as the reverse complement.
AATTGAGTAGTGATTATAAGGACCACATTATTATTATTATTAATATGTGGGTAATGTAATATATATGATCCCATAGTAAAAGCAATAGTATGAGCTGTATAGACTTTATAATACCAACTACTCTTACACCTAATACCCTTGACATCACATAATTCAGCTGGAGAAATGGTTCAACCAACACTACCCTTCACCACAACCAAATGTTAATAACTTGATATTTTATTGACTCCTCCCTCTTAGATTCTTCAATTCAACCAACTTTTGAGGCTATTTAATTGATTCCAAGCAAATTAAGTCGTAAACTTGAATTAAAACTCAACTCACTTCTTTAGCTAGCTGTTTCCTCCTCACTCTAGCTAGTAAGAAACAACATGGTTGATGCAATTCACATGGCAATCACTGCACAATGTAACATGACCTGATATAAATCATTTCTGAAAAAATAAATAACATTAATTCTTTGGTTTTATTTCATGATGGATCATGGTCAAAATTGTAATTAGATTAATTTACTCCGTATAGCGCATTTGGAGGCAGAGTTAATGTCACAAAAGTTTGATGAGTTTATAGACTTGGCCCCTTAGATATTTATTTCACCAATAATGTTCTTATAGCTACCAAGCTTCTATTGTTGGCGCACCCTTTAATGCATTTTTGGGGGGTTTAATTTGGATGTACATTGCTTCCATTCCATGTTAGTAATAAAAGTAGGAATTATGTTAGTTTTCAGAATTTGAACATTAAACTCATTCTTAAAACTCCTTCAATGCTTCTCTCAATTTACCAATAGAGCTATCTATGTGGAAGTTTCATGTACTCACTTTTGGTGTGTTGAGACTTGAAACTGACCTAGATGCATGCCTACCCTTTAGAAACTTTCCAGAAATGGTGGAGATCTCCGTTTATGGACTTAATTATATCAATTATTTTTTGAGAGAACCAATTTTTTATCATGTTATAATGTGCAAGACTAAATCTCTACATTAGTATATGCTGCACTAATTTTTCAAATGGAGAGTTTTGCCGGTCGTGGTCCTACTCGGTTTGAGAGATTGGTCTTTATAATTGTGCACAGAAAATATCCGAATCACAAAGAAAAATATAATAACTTGAGACATAAAAATATTGAAAATGAAACACTTATAATGTGACGAGAGAGTATATTATTTCTCTCATCCCAAAATAATTGACATATTTAAAAGAACAAAATTTATCCTAAAATAAGCGTCACTTTAAATTTTAAAAGTGGTATCAATTACTCCCTTCATCTTAGAATGAGTTTTTGACAATTTCACACAGATTAAGAACAATGTATAAATGAATGTAAGAAAATAATATTTTTTTCTAAATTAACAATTATCATACATTGGTGTAATCATCACGACCATATATGAAATTAATCTTAATTAGAGTTAAAATTGGAAAACAAGTAATTAATATTTTTCTAAAAATCAAAATGTCACACATTATAGAACATTTTTTTATATATAAACGAGTCGCTCATTGTGGGGACGGGGGAGTGTACTTTTTCAATTGTAATGTCTACTAGTAATTTTTTATAGAAGTGTTTTTATTAAGTTTTTTTAAAGACGTGTCATCTAATTAATACTAAATTTACAAATAATATTTTTCATTTTGAATTTATGATAGCAATTTAATAATTTTTAAAAAAAATTAAAATTAAAAACAACATAAAATATAAATAAAAAAAGGGATAAACGTCTTACCACTAGTATTTTTTATTTTTTTTGTCATGTCTTTCCACTAGTATTTAATAAGGGTAATGCAGTAAAATAAAAGTTTCATTTGTACATATTTCTTGTGTAAAATGGTGAAATATGTCTATTATTTTGGGGTTGAAGCGGTATTATTTTTCAATACAGCCTTCCTTGTCGTGTCACTCTCATTGTTGTGAATCCCTCTTTAATAACGTGTGTGTTTTGTTGCTGGCTCGTAAAGATATCCCAACACATTAATTCACAAAGTTTATGTAAACAACTTCACAATCAGTGTGTTTGAAATACTTTTATTTTGTTCAAAATAATTTGAAAGTAAGATTTAATTACTTTGTTGATCTGCAATAACAATAGTTTGTAATTATATCTCTGAACTTGACAATAATTTAGAATTATAATTACAATCTTTTTGAATAATTTTTAATTAGGTTCATATTTGGTGACAAGTTGATCAGCTACAGATTAGTTAAAAAGTCGTGAATGTAGTTATAATTTTTTTTGTAAACTATTGACAATGACAAAATTATGGACTAAGTTGCATATTTTTTATATCAATGGCATATTGAAAACTTAAACAATTCAAGAATCGATGAAATAAACATGCCGGTCCAATCATCGAAACCTTTATTTTAGATCTCCAAGCAAGAAAAAAAAAACTACTATTATCTAATGCTAATAAGTTGATACATTGTATAATATCCATAGCTCAACTTCATTTTAATGTTCGGTTTAGAACTCTAAATATCTTGGATCGGTCCAAGAGTAAATAAACATGTAAGTAATATTACTAAAAAGAAGTTCAATCAATGTGATGATCACAAAAGAAATGTTTGCACTAGGATTCAATCAAAGGAAGACATTTTATTACTGGCAAAAAGACCAACGACAATTTGAGTGGACAAACCAGTACTCAAGAACTTGGCATGACAAACCACTAGCTATGGAATACAAAAGATTAATGGATAAATTAAAAGGACAAGGATAAATAAAATACACACATAAACTAACAAAAAAACATTAACCAAATGTTGTGGATGGATGGATGATCAAGTCCTGGAATCTATGGCCATGATAGTGCTGAGATTCATGGGGTACATGTACTGAGCACTGCCTCTAAGGATTTGGTTGACTATGATTTTATTAGCCTTTTCAGATGGATGGAATGCATCCCAAAATGCATTAAGGTCTCTGTTTGGGCACAAGTTTGAGGCTGGTGTACAAAGCCCAAGTCCATTGTATGGCCCTTGTCCACAGCATGCTACCTTTGATGTTGCAAATCCTGTCAAGCCCAATTCAATATATAACATATAGTTGATTAAATTTGTTGGTCAATGTCAAACAATTTAAAGGAGATTTGGTCTTCATTTTGGTTGTGAGCAATCATTTTTAAAAACCTCATTTAATTCTTAAAACAGTTAATTTCTCTACTAAATTTTTACATTTGAATGTTAAGGGTAGCATGCAAGAGTCAAGATCATCTCCTTTTCTCAACAACTAGAATGTTTATGAATCTCATCAAACATATGTCCTACTAAACATGAGACATGGCAAACTCATCTATGCATTTTTATGGCATAAATAGAAAGCATCAACCTAACACACAGGAGTATGAATCTTCTCCATTTCTGAAAAGAAATTGATAGCTACATTGCTGATTTTTGAGTGTATAAAGTTCAATCTCATTCTTCCAGACCCTAGTTTATGTTGATAATTCAACTTGTTTTATCAACTTGTTAATATGACTGATTATAATATTCTTAAAAATGTGTCTATATATATATATATATATATATATATATATATATATATATATATACACACACACCAATGCTAAATTTATTTATTTTCCGAAAAAATATATACTATATAATTTTGAAATTGTAAAGTCTATAGAAGCTTGCAATATGGCACATACCATAAGCTTGAGGGTTGGTAATGTAATCCATGTGCATTCTATATGCATCAGCAGCAACGAAGATGTCAGAGCCAATCTCTTGGTTTAGTCCTCTGATCATGTCAACAAGTTGAGGATTGTATAAGGATGCAGCTCTCTCAAGTTCCACGCTACACTGACCATTTGGACCTCCTCTCATAGCTAATTCTGCTGGTGCACACCCCATTGGTCCTGTTCCCGTTACAAGAACCCTACGAGCTCCCAAATCATAAAGCCTCTGCATATGTGTTTTTAGCAAGTCAGTATGAATGTTTTTTTTTTACTATCTTAATTACTTCGATGCATTGGAAGTTAACTTCAGTTTTTTTTATCAAGTTTAATTCATGGACCAGACTTATTAAAATCAGAAACTGCATTAAATAATACTAGACATGTTTTTTTTAATGATAATAGTATAGTACTAGACATGTTTGAAAGTGACGCACAAATTAAGTTGTTAATTATCCCTCACCAACTAACACATCTTTTGCACAAACACACTCACTCCTCTACTAACAGCCATTATTAAACATGCAACCATTAATTAGAAAGGTCAATTTAAAGATTTCCATATTAATTATTAAATATCCTTAAAACTATAATCTCAAACTTTTGGCAATTGGTTCCTGTCAAAAAACACTTCTGTCAATTGGTTATGTGATAGAGAACATAACTGAATTTAAATATATTAATAATTGGATTGGTACAAAATCAAGAATAATACCCTGAGAACTTTGCGGTACTCGGAAATGAGATAACGAACATAATCTGGGAGAGAAAATTGACGAGATCTTGCTGAAAAAGGAACCAAATAATAGTTGTTGACAAAATCATTGCCACCAAGAGTGATGAGTACGAGTGCTCTGTTGACTAGGTTTCTTGCTCCCTCTGAACCAATGTGTGCACTTACTCTTTTCTGATACAATTCAAATAGCCTTAGCTGCTTGTAGATTCGAATGATATGGATCTGCCAAACAAACCAATCATACATGTTAATATGTCACTGCTACCAATTTAGCATAAACTTTTTTATACCATTAATTTGGTGACATTAATGTTTTAACAATTTGAATTACTACAAATAGTTTAATGTTACACTTACAAACTGGAATCCGGTATCATTGAGAATTCCAATTCCAGCGGATGCAAAGTTGGCACCAATTAGAAGCTTCTCTCCAACTAGTAGTGGGCTCAAGTATGGAAGTGTAGGCTCTAACCCAAGCTCCAAACCTGCAATTAACAAAAGAGTAGCACATTAATTATACAAATATTAGAAACAAGTATGATTAGTCAAAACATGTTGAATTATTTGAAAATATATACTAGAAAAATAAATTAGCGACAAAAAATAGTGATTGAAAAATTTGAGTTTTCTCGCTAATTCTCTCGTCACTAAATTTGGTCACTGATTTAGAGAAATATTTTATGTTTTCTCTTTCTAAATTTTCCTAGCCGATAGTAGTTTTTTTAGTAGCAGTGGTAAACTCGATCTTACTGATTAGGTCAGGGATATTATAGCCATTAGAGAAACGCCCGGTAGGTCTATGACTTGGATAATCAATGCCATATGGATAATTATCGGCTCGGGCCGTGGTAGCAAGAAAGTCATTGTTACCACTGTCCACTAGAGAATCTCCAAAAACAAAGAAAGCTCTTGGTTGAGCATAAGCACAACCAACCAAGCTTATCATTACACAAAAAACAATCACCAAAGAGGTAGCCATTGCAATGCGAAATAATTGAGAGGACTGAGAAGTGTTACTAATTGTATGTGATGTCTCAATTTGATGACTCGTGGTTTGTATATAGCATGCAAATGAGAAGGGTATATATAAGGTCGAATTCACACATTCTGTAAATAACACTCATTAATGTTATTTTCTACCACCTCCCAGTGATTTAAAGCAAACCGCCGAATCAAGAAGATTCAAGTGCCTCACATAATTGCTCAATGATCATTGGTCTTAAATTAGATATAGAAGAAGTGAAAACATCCATCTAACTTCAAGTACATGTAATTCCTAGCCGCCAATGTAGCCAGAGTTTAAAATGACTCAGTCAGAGTTATTCTTCATCATAACTACAGACAAACAATACTTGCTTAACTGATACATATACACTGACTGAATTAATGTAATTTATCAAAGTTAGCAGTTTTTTGTTTTGACAAGGTATCAAAGTTAACAGTTGACAAATTAATTTACCACCATGATGAAATAATGCAACTAGCTAGGTTCATTAAGAAGTACTACTACATGATATACATTATTTTTATGGGTCTTGCTAATTTGTGCAGGCATATTATCATTAGGAAGTATATATAATTTAAATTCATGTATGAATAACGTGTTATAAAAGTACGTTATTTCTTTTTTGAATTTAATTCGCAAAAGGCAATTAGTTCCATTCTGAAATGACTAAATTATGTTTGAATTGAATAGAATACTGTTTAATATTTTAAAAATCGATGTCATATATTCCATAATATACCACTAATTCAAACATACCCTTATTCAATGTACCTAAAAAAGATTAAGGTGTAATTTTTTGAAATTTTTTTATTTCCTCTGTAACTCCAAGTAGTACTGTCTTACATCAATGTGGGAATGAGAGAGTAGATAAACATAAGTGTAGATCTAAAAACAGTTTACGTAAATGAGTGTTGATGTATTAAAAAATAGCTAGGAGGGCTGTTATTATTATATGTACATTTGAGGCAAATCGAATGGTAGAGTTATGTTCTGCCAGCTTTGTTGTCAAGCCACTTCTACAACTTTGTTTGTTACGATTTCGTTGTTATAGCATCACTATACTGTGATTGCATGATACTTCTTAAATATATTAACCTATTTAGAATTTTTCTGAGAATCTATTAAATTATCCATAATTTTTTTGGTAAATATTGGTAATAATAAATACTTTGATTAGAAGATAAAATGATTCATCCACCTAGAGCATAAATTGAAAAAATAATACAACAAATTTAATATTATTACAAATTTTTTCCGTCAAAAAATACTACTACGTACTTAATTTTTTTAATTTCCTTAACATTTTTTTGGTAACCATGTTATTAGTAGGAAGTCTCCTAAAATTTTTTATTAGTATATATATCTAGCGGGGTCTTCTCACAAAATCAAATGACTCAAATCAGAGACATTTCTCGAAGAATTTAAGTCATTTGATCACTAGCAATGTAATGTTGGTTAATGTTTGAAATTTAGATATATATGTCGAAATCATAAATAAAATTTCAGTCATAATCAATCTAATTTCAAATGTTTCTACCAAGAAAATCTAATTTCAAATGTATCACTATCAGATGGTATTAATCAATATCGTCAATGATTATAATCAAATGAACTTTTATTAGAAATTCAAAAAAACATTGATTCGTTGATTATGAGATATTGATTGAAACTTCCAACCATATGGTCTAAATTAAGTCTAACATCTCAATGACATATATGCATAAAGTTTAAGCACGACAATTAAGCAGTGATATAGAAAGATCATCAGAGAACTAAAATAACATGTAACCCAAAAATAAACAGGTCTCTCTTGTATAGACAGGATTGTGTGTTCCTCATTAATGACTGATAATCAAGTTTTTCTGTTAAACTATAAACAATGTCACTCTCAAAAATTGGTTCATTTAGAATAAGTAACAAAAATCGATTGGGTCCATATTAGTCCCTTTTGAGCTAAACATGATTTAAAGAAAGGGTGTTGTTAATGAGTGCTATCGGCACACTCTTTAAACATTTTAAAATAAATAATTATTTTTTAAAAAAAGACAAATATTTCGATTTTCAATTTATTGATTACATACAATTTTATAAATACTTACTACTTTTGGTCCTTAAAAAGTATTTCGATGACACTTGTTAACATTTTCCTTGAAGAAATAAACAGGTGTTATTCCTCTAAAACAATAATTCAATTAGGCGGTGGGGACTACGAGCAGACAGATATACATTGTGCATGTGGTCAACATAAATACCATGATATTCGTCACAGCTACCCTCCTCCAGTGTCACTAATTTTTGTAGTCATTTGTTGGCAGTTGGCACTGTTGCATAAAAACGATATTTGTGTTCGCTCTATATCTTTGCAGATATCCGATGGATGGAATATATTTGCCGAGTTATGAGGTATCTACGTGTATCATGTATTTTTAAAAAAAAAATGCATTTTGTAAAATTATTATTTTTTGTAATTATATAGATTTTCTTTCCTGTCATTTTACAGCAGAAAAGAGTATTGATGCATATAATTATATTTCTTTCTCATCCATAATTATAAGCACTCATTGCATATTTTACTTATGTTAAGAAATGTCGCTAATATAATAATCAATGTCCACATTTTGTCTATAATTATTAGTATTAAATTACCCTTTATGTATAGATATATTCAATATTAACTTTTCATATTCAAAGATAAATTAATAGTATTAATTAGTAAATGTTATGTTCGGAAAAAAAAAATCGATTCAGTAATTTAAAATGGTGTTTATATGTTGGGAATTTTTTTTCTCAATGAATACTTATATCTAGGGAGAAATAGAGTAATACATTATACTCTCACTTTGAAAACAAAATTACTGATCAAACAATAAACACAAATTGGGTCAAAGATTCTTTTAGGTGGAGTTTTTTTTTAGTATTTTTTTTTAGTAATTTTACTAATTTGCTAACGAATATGATACATGTGCCTACAAATATCATTAGACGTGTCTCCATATCCATTTACAGACATGTATTAAATATTTCGTTTATTTTATTCATAGGTTTCCGTTAAGATTTCCGTCTCGTGTGCGTGGCAGATTTTATATAAGAATATATTACCCACATATTGATAACTAATATTGGCAATCAAAATATTTATTTTATCATAAACTCGCAGTATTTTTTTCCGTTCAATTATTTCTATGGTTCTCTATCGAGTCACTTATTCTAAGCCCTTTGATTAGAGTGCTTAGTGATATTTCCTTGTTTTACTTTTGAATATGTGGCTAAACCGCTTAGCCATTGGTGCTTGCTTATCTTTTGTCCACTTTCCATTTTAATTGATTTCTTTAGCTCCAATTCTTCAAGTGCTACCCACCCATGAGTGTTAAGTCTCTTTAACCCATAATCACAAGGAAATGTGTTAAAGTACATGTGTAATAAAAACCTAAATTCTAAATATGTACATATCATTCAATTGGAAAATACCCCA